>JAMLFY010000002.1:18899735-19152014 GCA_030441495.1 Dalbergia oliveri | reverse complement strand
CCGCCTCTACCCATGTCCATGGGTGCCGTGGTGTAGAACCCTTTGAGTAGATGTGAGTGGGGGAGTCCTCGGATGGGTCGTCTCTGAGTGCCTCATATGAGGAACGCACCTGATAGTCACGAACTGCGAGTTGCAGGGGCGAGCACGTCAGTTTTGCTCATTGCGAGGTCAAGAGCGCTCAAGATCACAGATCATCGCCATAGGGGGAGGGAGGTGTAAACCTAAGCTTGGAGACTCGGGTAGGCAAAAGGGCGTCCCATGTAAGCAAAAATACGAATAGCATACGAACCCTCAAAGTGGTAAGAGTGGTCGGGTCGAGTGCACCTCCCATACTTGAGTGTCAATGAAGATCACGGACTGGCCATTGAACTCTTGAAGACGTGACGGAAGAAAGAAAGATAGAGGGAGTGAGACTTAATAAAGAATCTCAGGAAGAAAACCTCTGATCCTAGTGTCATCGTCTACGTCTCAGGAACCTCGGTTTCTTTATAGAAAGGTGAACATGCATAAGGTTTGATTTTAAATTCTAAAGTATCATTTACCGAGGCCCACTTAATTTTATATGCATCTTTATGTATATGAATGCAACATACTTTATCATGAAATGCATGGCAATGCAAAATATGGTATCTAGAATTAATCATAAGAGATGTTCATGAATCATAACAATCATAGCATGAATTTCTTCCACTTATCTTTTAGGTGACTTAGATTAATTCTTTCTCTCATATAGGGCCACCCTATTTCTCTCGCCTTTTGAGAAATTTCTAGATTATGAGCTTATACCTCACTAGCTTTATCCCACTAGCATAACTCTACCTATGATAAGTTAATATCTTCGACTTTAAAGTACGGGATAGGGGGCAAGGAGGATCACCTTTCATAACCTTTAATTCAGGGAGTCCAAGGATCCTTCTTTATCATTCTCATAACCTTTAATTTGGGAGTCTAGAGGATCACTTCCATATGTTTTATGTCACCTTAACCTTATTAGATCACCTCTCATAACCTTTAATTTAGGGAGTCTAGAGGATCATTTCCATGTGTTCTCATATTACTAGAGATGCAATACATGAACATGTAATCACAACTTATCATTCATCATTTCACTCATAGAACACATCAATTATGCAAATTAAAGGTTATTCATCATATCATTCTCATAATCACGTAGGCATGCTATTATCAACATTTTTCTGAAAAGTAAACATGTCTATACCCATGTGCAACATATAGACATATTGAAAAAACATAACAACATATACAATTTATTCCAACATAATTCATTCTTTAGTAACTAGTCATTCTACATCTTTAATTCTAAACTAGTATCACCTTAGCAAATACATAATAACAAATTTTTAGATTAGTAGCAAAATTAGATAGCTTGATAAAAATAAATCCTTATTAATAATAATATATAATGTTCATGAGTCGAAGTTTCTTATGTAAGTTGAAAATGGTGATCTTGAGCACTAAGTTAATTCTAGTGAGGGCATAACTTACATGCAATGCAAGCTTTTTTTTTTTAGTCTTGCATTTTATAAATGGCAAGAGAACATAAATATGCTATGCAAAGCTCTAATTTAAATATGAGAAATGCAAGTCTTAGTTTTTACATCTTTAAGTTTTAGGTGATGACAAGAAAATAAATATGCTAAACAAGGAAATGTAAATATGAATGCAAGTCCAATTTTTATTTTAGTGCTCTAGGCCCCTTAGAGTATTCACTCTCAAATCACATTTCAACTTTAAGGAAGAGGCTTTGAGATTAACCATTTAGGTGATATGAGAATGCAAGCTCTTGTTTTAATCTTTAAGTTTAAGTGATGGCTTGAAAAGTAAATATGCTAAGCAAGGAATGTAAATATGAATGTAGTTTTAATCTCATTTCTTTATGCTCTAGGCCCTTTAGAGTATTCACTCTAAATCACATTTCAACTTTAAGGTTTGAATACGGTTCGAAGTTATTTTTTTTAGATGATAGCATAATCATAAAAATGCAATGCTTAAATATAAATATGTTATGCAATACTGTAATATAAATATGAATGCATTCCATTTATTATCTCTTTAAGTCCTAGGTTAAGAATACCATTTAACCACATAATATCTTTATTTGCCAAAAACTTTCTCAAAAGTGAAACCTTCAAGCTTTAGAGGTCAAACAAATGAATGGTTTTGGAACCAACATTAAAGATCCTCATCATTAGCCATGGTTTCTTCATGACGTAGGCCATAAGGCCGAAAAATAAAGAGAAGGAAAGGAAAAACAAGAACCAAAAATGTAGAGGAAAAAAAGAAGAATTTACAACTTAAAACAAATTAAATCAAAGGAAGAAAATAGCCAACTTTAAAACAACTCCTTACCAAATGTTTTTTCTTGTGAGAAGAAAAGTTCAAGTCCAAAATGAGAAGACCAAATCCTCCTTGGTGCTAGATGATGGTTTCGGCCAAGAGGAGAAGAAAAGAAAGAAAGGTTTGTCTTGGGTCCTCATTTTGGAAATGGAGAGGCTATGTGTTTAGAGGAAGGTTTATGGTGTTTTTGTGTGGTGGTTTGTGTTTAGAAAATGGCGAGGATTGGTGGCTCTTAAGAGAAGAAGAAGAAAAGAAGGAGAATTCTTTGAACTTGAGAAAGAAGCTTTGAAGTTGTGAAATGAGCAAAATGTTACAAGCTTTTAATGCCTATTTATAGAAAAATAAAACACATTGAGGAGCTAAATGGAAGGGAAGTGGCCAGGGAAACCTTTGAGAAAAAAGGAAGAGAAAAACATCTCTTTGCATGGTATGGCTTTGGGTATGTATGGTTCAAAGCATGGTTCAAGGTATGGGCAATCATGGTTCTTTAGACATATTTTGATTGAATTTCAACATGTGATGGATGAATTTGGGGAGGAGTGGCCCTTGGTTTAGCAGCATTTGGGGATAGAAAATCTCATTTTAATTTTGGTTTGAGTGTGTGTTTAGTGTTTCTTTGGTTAGGTTATGGATTAGGGGTTGTAAGTAAGTGTTTAGGTAAGGAATAATATTAAGATGTTACATGTATTAAGGCAACCACTTGCTTCATTAGTGAAATCAAAACTCATTTTATATTAAAACCATTCATAAACATAATTCCTTAATTTAAGGAATTAGAGTGAGAAAACACTATTCAAGATTCCATGACATGAATCTTGATTTTAAAACAAAGATTAAAGTGTATATAAGCAATCTTAGGTTCTAATCAACCTTAATAAATTATTTTTGACTCTAAGATTAGAATTAGAATTTTTTAATCTTTAATTAGAGACTAATATTTCTTAGGTTTTGTTAATCATATCATTAAGCCTAAAATGCTTTAAGCCCAAAATGGTAATTTTGTACAAGCACTTTGGGGATCTCCCAGGCTTATACAATCATCATTACTCACTTAAATTTAGCATTTGAACTTCCTGCAGGTTGGACTCAAACGCACTCTTACCTGCGTAAAACGCTATAGGCATTTTATCATTTTGAGCCGAAAGTTTAGAAAATGTACTTCATTCCTATCAATCATAACACATTTAATCCCCTTCAAGCATTGAGTTTATCTTTCGAGAATTGCGGGGCTCGCCATCTTTAAATCCTGGTGAAATGACCTCAAGGGATTTCGGTCATTTATACTCAAACAGAAAATTGGAGCGTTACATTACTCCCCTCCTTAAAGAAATTTCGCTTTCGAAATTCATTACTTGAAAGAGCTCGGTACTTCATCCTCATATCTGATTCTAATTCCCATTGAATTCTTCCGCGTTCCCCTTACCTCATGCTACTTTCACCAAGGGTACCGCCTTGTTTCTCAACGCCTGATTCCTTGTCCATAATCCTCGTAGGCAGTAGATTAAAGTTAAAGCCCCCTTAATTGTACTTGTTCCTCAACAGATGACGGGTTAGAACTCTGGTATTTTCTTAGTTGCGAGCCATGAAAGATATCATGAAAAGTTAGACAGATTGGGTGGTAAGGCTATTTTGTATGCTATTGGTCCCACTTATTAAGAATTTCAAAAGGGCCAAGAAATCTAGGACTCAACTTTTTGACTTTCATGGCTCTCCAGGACGAGTCATACTGTGATCCTAAGGAAAACATTTTCTCCTTCTTGGAATTCCAACGACTTTCGCCATTTGTCCGCATAGCTTTTTTGTCAACTTCTAGCAGCTAGGATTTTACTCTCTATTCTCTTGATTTGCTCCATCGTTTCCTTCACCACATAGGGTCCAACATACTTTGTTTATTTGGTTCATACCAACACAAAGGTGATTGACACTTTCTTCCATATAACTCGGAATCTGTCATACTTTGCAATGCTTGCTTGATAACTATTGTTATACACAAACTCAATCAATGGAGGTACCCACCCAACTACCCCTCTTATCCAAAACACATACCCTTAACATACCGAAGGTTTGGATAGTCCTTTGACCGGCCATTTTGTTTGAGGTGGTAAGCCGTGCTTAAGGCAATACCTTGCTTTGAACCGAACATATTTTGGAAGGGCTCCCTAAAACGTGACATAAATTGCGGATCTCGATCTCGAAGATTATTGTCGATGGTACACCATGTAACCATACAATCTCTGCATATAGACTTAGGCCAACCTTATCTAAGGAAGCATGGACCCCTAAGGTAAGAAGTGGGTTGACTGGTAATCTGATCTACTACCACCCATATAGCATCATGTCGGCTCGGGACTCAGAGGTATGGCGGTCACGAAATCCATAGAGACTATATCCCACTTCCATGTGATAGACAAAGGCTCCAACATCCAAAGGGCTTTTAGTGCTCAATCTTCACCTTTTGACAGACTAAGCACCTACTTACCCACAGAATCACATTTTTCTTCAAACCCAGGCTACCAAAACATCTTCTTCAAATCGAATAACACCGGTGTCATAGGGATGGGCATGGTAATGGCTTTTGTAAACCTCCTCCAAATCTCCTTCTTTCTGGAGGTCTTCACATGCCTGGACGAAATTCGACCTTCAAACCTCCACAGCCCATTCTTCCTCTGCTTAAATCCCTCCACTTTAGCTTGCACCGCTTCCAAGATTTCTTTAAATTATTCATCTTCTACGAGTCGAGTTACATTCCCTTTAAAGACTCACACTGAGATAGCACATCTTCATACCCCAGGCTGGTCAAAGCCATCCCTAAGTTCATATCCCTAAACTTCTCAATTAGCTCTACCTCCTTTACCATCATCTGGAGACATGTGTAATGACTTCTAACTCAAAGTATCGGCTACAACATTGGCCTTGCTTGGATGAACTTCAACCCCAAGTTCCTAGTCCTTTAGGAACTCCATTGCATTTTGTTATATTAATCTTCTGAATCAAAGAGGTACTTGAGACTTTTATGATCAAAGAACACCTCAATTCACTGATAAGATGTGGTGCCACACCTTCAAGGCAAACGATGATCGCCTCAGCTCTTAGGTCATGTGGCAAATTAGCTTCATGAGGCTTGACTTGTCTATATGCATAGACTACCACTTCCTATTCTGCATTAATATACACCCTAAACCTTTCCCTGCATTGCAATATGTACCGCTCAATTTTCCCGTGTACAAATGACCAAAATGCCCCTAAGGTTATTTTACCCTAAGATCAAGCGATCTCGGCCATCCTCAAGGATGTTCGTGATGATAGAAGGATTATATGTGTTATGTGTGGTAATAGAGCAGAAAATCTCATTTTTGAGTTCCAAGCGGAAATCTCCAAAATGCCCCTATGGCGTTTGTCATCGTTTTAGGTTCCTGTGAGCTCGAAACTTTACCAAAAGATTTTAGATGATGTTTTTAAGTGGTTTGATGTTCTAGCATGCACGGAAGGTCGGGCAATTTTAGTGCAAAATTACCATTTTGCCCTAGAACAATGTACAGGAAGCCTAATGACGAATTAAGTAAACCTAAGCAATATTAGGCTCTAATTGAAGATTAATTTATTTCAATAATTAATCTAGAGTCAAAATAATTTATTAAGGTTAATTAGAACCTAAGATTGCTTAGTTAAACTCTAATTGCATTCTTAATTCAAGATTCCTAGTCATGGAATCTTGAATAGTGTTTTCTCTTTCCAATTCCTTAAATTAAGGAATTGTGCCATACCTCATTTGACTAAAAAATTATTTTAAATTGTTAATCTAGCAAGATCACTTCCTGAATCAAGTCTTGAAACCTTACTAAGCCATTACCTCACCTAAACACTTTCTTACAAACTCCTAATCAAAACCTTAATCAAAGAAACACCAAACACATCATTAACCACAATTACATGAGCAAAACATCCTTCTCCCCTTGGCTGATATGTCAGCCGAATTCATGCCCCCAATTTCCATCACATGTTGATTTTTGTTTCACTCAAAAGACCATGCCTTAGGCCATACCTTGCCCACCTTCAACCATGCTGCCATGTCTAACCATACCTTTGTAAGAGATATTTCTTCCTCTTCCTCCTCCAAAAAGGGCATTGATTTTCCCTCCCAAATCAGCCTCCACATTGCAAATTTTCTATAATAACAAGCATGAAGACTTGGTTGCTCTTTGGATCATTTGCCAAGTTCAAGCTTTCTTGCATTTTCTCTTTCTTCTCAATTCTTCACTTGTTTCTTTCTCCACCATTAGAAATCCTTCCACCACCACACCATGCACAAACAACCTTGAACCACCATTCCCTCACCTCAAACCACCTCTCAAACACTTAACCTTTCCATTTCAAGCTTGCTTTCTCAAGGAAAAATCATCTTCCTTGAAGTTCTTCCTTTGGCCGAAACCATCATTGCATTCAAGAGAAGATTTGTCTCTCATTCTTTTAAGAATACAAAGCTTCTTCTCATTTCTTTCAAGACTTCTTTAGGTAGGGGGTTTTGTTTTAAGGTTTTTACTTGTTTTCTTCAAGAAAAGTTCTAGTTTTTCTCTTGGTTTTCAAACCTTTTCCTTTCCCTTTCTTCTTTCCATTAGGCCTTTTCATGAGGAAACTTTAGCTTGATGATGAGGTTTCAAGATAATGACTTGTTGTTGTCATGTGAAAACCTCAAAGCTTGAAACAACTTGGTCTTGGACCATACATGCTTGTGTTTTTCTTTCTTTTTCCTTGCTTATGCTTCGGTTTCCTTTCTTTCCTTCCTCTAAGATTTTGGTTTCTTTTCCTTTTTCCCTTAATGTTTTCGGTTCTTCTTCCTTTGTTTGAACAAAGTTTGCTAAAAATGTTAAGTAGATCACAAAAGTTTTGTTAAGAAAATTAATCACATGTTTTCAAAGAGCTCTAAGCTTACCCTTGCCAACCTTAAAGTTGGTTCGTTTAAGAGTTTTACTCTAGATTGAAGCCCATGAGAAATAAAATAAAGAATATGACTTAGTTATTGTATTTTGTTTAGACAAAGTGTTGAGCTTTGTGTCCATTTTCTTGAGCTTGATGATGAAGTTCAAAACCAAAGGCTCCTTTGAAGTCTTGGTGCTAAGAACTCTAAATCTCACTTTATGTTGTTAAGATGCATATTGGGTTAAGGTTATGATGTTCCTTAAAGTCTTGTAAGAGTCTCTAGTTAAGATAATGAGTTGCACACATGTTTACATTTATGCCTTGCATAGCATGTTTATTTTGATGTTATCACTAAACTCTCAAGAATAAATAAATGAACTTGCATTATCATGTTTAAATTTCAAGCTTGCATTTCATGTTTATATTTCAAGTCATCACTTAATCTTTAAAGATAATAATAAGTTGCATCCCATATTTATTTTATGCTCTCACTTTACTTTCTAATGAATAAAATAAGTGCATATCATGTTTAAGTTTATGCCATCACATAAATGTTCTAGAGCTTAAAAGATTGCCCAAGTATCTTGCATAAAGGTTTAGAAAATGGAGGCATTTCAAGGAATGCCATTTCAGCCTTGTGATGATGATGGACTGAAGAGTTCCTTAATCATAAGTGCCCATAGTCTAAGTCTTATTTTTTAAGCTTAGGTGTACTCAAGGTTTATGAACAAAGTTTTATGTTTTAAATTCATTCCTTGAATAAATAAATTAGCTACTGACCTAGCGCATGTTTATATGATTTAATGAGTTTAATTGGTTTAAATGAGTTTTGAGTTATTAAAATGATTCCAAGAAAACTAGCAACTTATATGCTTTTAAATCATGAAATTATGTGATTACATGAGCTTATGTTTACTTTTGCACTATGCAATTGGCCACTTATAAATTCTGTTTTATGGTGTAAAATGTGTAAAATTATGTTTGAGTGAAGCAAGGAATGTTTAGGGAAGTTTAGAAGAACAAGTAACTAAAAGGACTTAAAATGTGAATTCTAGAACACTTAGAATGCACAAACTCAAATTTGTTCCAGCATAATTAAAACTAAGGAAAGTGGTTTATAATTAGTGAACATGTGTAGGAATCCCTCATAATTGGTTTAGGAGTTAATTATAGAGTCTTAGGCGAAGATGGAACTTAGAAAGGGTAAAAAACAAAGATTGTAGAACCCGTAATTGAATGATAAAATTTTGCCAAAGCAACTAAAGCTGTTTGGTTATGTTATAAATCATAAACGTTAGGGGAAAATTATATGAATGATCCTTAGGTGTTTAATAAAAATCCATAATGAAGGATAGGATAGTTGGTGCACAAGTTTAAGACCCGTAAGGGCCAAAGCATATAAGATATTATGAGATGTAGGTATGATGTGAGCATGAGGCCGAAGTGGGTGTACTCATAATCTTATGTGAATATGTTAATATCATGGACTTGAGGCTATATGTGTATTTGTGGCATGATGCTATGATGATGTGGTATGCTATGTTTTATGCATGAGAATTAGATTATATGTCATATGAGGTTCTATGGTTGCATGCTCATGTCACATTCATACAACAAGATATATAAAGTGGAAATATCCCATTATGACTTCTTGAGTTAAGGGTCTACGGGTGATCCAAAGAAAAGAGATATGTTAATGAGGAAATGATCCCATTATGACTTTCCCGAGTTAAGGGTTGTAGTGGTGATTCCCAAGAAAGAAATGTGAATCCCCCTCCCTCCCCCCATGTAAATCTAGTGACGACTAGTTAGGTTTGAGCTCATTCCTAGGCGGATGGGTGTATTTGGAGTTTTGGTGGCTATGTGAAAAATTGTGAGGGCGGCACGTTGGATGGATTTCGGTGGCTACGATGAGGTGGAAAGTGGAAAAATGGAAAAAAGTTATGAAAGGAACTCATGGAGTTCAAGAATGAAAAAGTAAAAGACGCACATGCATATGTTTCATTGATGCTTTGATTACGTGATATGTGTTATCTACATGTAATGTCATGCTCTAAGATTGCCATGCATACATAAAATATCTCGCTGCATTTATACATGAAGACTCATGTCTAAAGGAATCCATTTCCTATAATAGGATTTGTGAAATTAAAATTGAACCTACGCATGTATACCTCTTTCATAATGAACCCCAAGTGGCTGGGCGACGAATCACTACACTTGTGTTAAGTCGGGAAACTCCTTACCAATCTTGTATAAGTATTCTACCCATTTGTCTTTTCCTTTTCCCTGTTCGTCCCTCCAGACATTATTGATGTTGGATGTCTCGTGATTTTCCTTAAGCGTCACAGAGTTACACACATCGGAATTAGGGCCGCAATGGAAGTTGAAGATGCAGTTCAGCCGTTTATAATTATGTTTTGCTTGTTAACCTTGCTTGATGTATGAGTATTTTGAGGTGTCCTTATATTTAAAGGGCATCGTTGTTTTGTTATGATTATAATATAATACTACAAGTTATGTTGTGTTCATTCTATGGTTTATTTATGACCGTTATGGTGATATACTTGGTTGCCATGTTTTCTGTTTAATAGTTCTGTCCCTATGCACATGCGCGGCTCACATTTTAAGTCTTAAGTTTCGAAAAAAATTTAGTCATATTTTTAATACTCGTATTTTAAAGAAAGTCAAGCAAGTTGAAAACGAAGACGTAACTGTTATAACTAGCCGAATGCGACTCGAGCGTATTAGGTGAAAGTTAGGGTGTTACACAATACCTCTAAGGCATATTGGTAGGGTAAAACTAGCACTAGGGTGGTGGTCAACTTCACCTCCAACTTTTGGAAGCTTCTCACAGCCCGGGGTCCACACAAAATGGGACATTCTTCCCTAGTTAGCTTGGTTAAAGGTAAGGAGATATGGGAAAATCCTCAAATAAACCTACGGAGAGCCAGCTAAACCCAAAAAAGCTCCGTACTTTCCGTTACGATGGTTGGCTCTCCCAACTCATCACAACTTCAATCTTACTAGGATCTATGGCTATACTTCCTTTTGACACAACATGCCCTAGAAACTTTACCTTTTCCAACTAGAATTGATGTAACACCCTAATATTTAACCTCAATACGCCTAGGACGTATCAAGATTAATTATTAGTTATTACTTTTCTTTAAATTCATTTACAAAATACTTAGCGGAAAATACAGGAATTTTTTTTAAATGATTCATATAAAACAAAGTGCGAGCCTTTACGCGTAACATAAATACAACGTGAAGCGGAAGAATAAATAACACAGAACATAAACATTAAAGAACACATCCATCATAAAACATTCCTCATCACATTAGTTAACATAGTTTAGTACATCACTATAGAAATATAGAGAAACATAAAGTCTTACCCATACTAGTGGAGAGCTTGCAGGACAACAACAAAAATAAGAAACATAAAAACAAATACATGAAAACAACCCCAAAAGATACTCCCAATAGCAACCCTCCTTCTTAAACCTATGGACGACGCAAATCTCCCAATGGCAGACATAAGTGGACGAGTTTCCTAAGCTCCTCCCATGTGGCCCATCGAAGATGGACGTGGGCATGCGAATCGGCGGGAGCGACGTGACCTACCTTCCTGAGGGTTGCCTCGGCTACGTACACTCTATAGGCCTTGGAGAACTCAGCCCGCTCACCCCTACCCAGCTGAAGGCACCGAAGCTGGTGGATCCCTTGAAGACGGATCGCCCTTAGTCCTCAGAGGACACTCCTCAACGGCGTATGAGGCATACGAACTTTGGATGGTCACCACAGCTGAGGACGATGGTCCTGATCCCTCTGCCAGTTTCGATGGTCGCGTCCTCTCAAAATCATGTCGTCGCCAAAGGGTGAAGTCTAGACGAATCGAGCGGAGACCTAAAGGCAAAAGGCGTCCCATGTATGCAAAAATGCGTATAGCACAATGACCCTTGAAGTGGTAGGACTGATGCTCCGGATTCAGTGCACTTCCACATGGGCGGGTCAACAAAAATCACGAACGACGCCATCGATGTTGAAGACGTACCCAAGAAAATAGAGAGAGTGGGTAGAATCTTGCTAAAGAATCTCAGGTGGAATCTCTATCCTAGTGTCATCGTTCACGTCCCCAGGAACCTTGGGTTTATTATGAAAAGGTTAAGCATGCATAGGTTCATTATGAGGTTTTCACAAAGATATTTATCCAAGGTCCATGTCTTTTATAATGAATCTTAATGCATGTATGCAACATAATAGTTCATGGATGCATGGAGCACTTTAGGTAAATCAAACAAATATCAAACAACATATAAGTGGCATGTAACTTTCTCTTGAACATCTTTCCTTTTCTCATACTTGTGACACCAATCATAATAGTAACCAACCCTTAAACTAGGCTATGAGCTCATACCTTAACTAGTCGTCACTAGTTCTTACTTATCCTTTTCTAGAGAATCATAAACATAATCATATTCATCATAATCATCATAATCCCGACTCCAGAGTACGGGTAGGGGGCCTAAGGATCACCCATCATGGGACTTTTTCCTTCTTCGAAACGCATCGACTGGTTAAGACCACGACTTTGTCCGCTTTGCAGGCTAATGTCTATGCCCTCATCCTTTTACCTTCTCTCATCGGAGAAAGTACGTTCTGTGTGTCACCTTAAACATCATATATTTTTTTCTTCGAAACGTATCGACTCGGTTAAGACCAACGACTTTGTCCGCTTTGGGTAATGCCTATGCCCTTACGCATCACCTTCTTACTGGAGCAGGAGAAACGTCTTGCATATCACTTTAAACATCATATTCAAAAACTTTCTTATGTCCCTCAAATTTACGGAATTCGCGGCATAACAGCTACTCTCCGAATTTCCTCAAATTTGAGTCATGCCACATAATCTTGTCACATGCATCATTTTCATGGAACTTTCTCAATTCAATAACTTTCTAGTTCACATGAGCATATTTCTCAATTTCATTCATATTTCGAAACCTTATGCATCTTAAATACAACATTTCATCATATCACCATATCAAATTATACACATAAAGTTTCATGCTCAAGGAACTAACATAATCACATCATCATAAGTGTGCTCGAGGTTCATCATCATAATCATACTCTCTCGTCCACCTATCTCATAAGTCTTATGCTTTGACCCTTACGGGCTTTAAACTTGTATTTGCATCTTTATTACCCTCAAGTAGGTTAACACTTAACTTTTCTCTAAGATTTGAACTCACTAAAATTCCATACAACACGCACATGCAAAAAGGGCAGGAAATATCATTTGCTTAAGGGGCTTAGAATCATCGTGACCCTTTTTAAGATCCGTCTTCGCCTAAGGCTCCATAATTAATTCCTAGACAATTATGTGGATTCCTAGGCATGTTCTTAAGTTATAAACCATTTTAAGCTCTTATCATCACCTTAAACTTAGAAATTAACACCTAATCATTTATGAAGGGATTGACATGTCTTATAATTATTACCATTTATCCTTGAATTAATCATGCTAGAACATAATTTGCATTTTTATGCATTAGGTGTTCTAGAATTCTCATCTCTAATCCCTTTCAAGTTACTTATTCTTTTCTAACTTTTCTAAATTGATCCTTGCTTCACTCAACATAATTTTACACATTTTAACACCTTAGAACAGCATTTATACAGGAGCCAAACATAGAACCAAAATCATAAGCCCATAAAATCACATAATCTCTTGAGTTGAAATGCATATAAGTTGCTAGTTTTCTCTTGGGACATTTTCAGGACAAGGTGTCTGGATCGATTACATGTTCCTAGTAATCGATTACCAGGAGCTAATTTCATTCTGGGTTTTAAAACACCTGTAACACCATTGGACTAACGATTACTTAGGTTTAAGTCCGTTTCTGAAAAATAAAGAACATAATTGTAATCGATTACACTATAGGTATCGATTACAGGGTTTTTAGAAAAGGTTTGGCATGAAGAAGTACTGATGAACGATTACATTGCCTTGGGTCGATGAACAAAAAGTACGTCCTAAACCATTTGGAACGAAGAACCTCTAATTTGAGAAAACATGATTTTTAACACATTCCAAACTATTTAAACACCTTGAGACCTCATAAAACAGTTTTCCAACATTTTCCTTGAAATCATTCATGCTTTTACAAAATCAAACCATTATTGAATCATACTAAAACTCATCCATTTCTTTTTGACTTAGAGTTTCCTTTTTAGACTTAGGGCAAGTCTTTGAGCTCTAGAGTATTTAGGTGATGACATAATCTTAAACATGCTATGCACTTTATTTTACTCTTCATTAGAAAGTAAAGTGAGAGCATAAAATAAATATGAGATGCAACTTCATTATTATCTTTAAGGATTAAGTGATGACTTGAAATATAAACATGAAATGCAAGCTTGGGAATTTAAATATGGTAATGCAAGTTCATTCATTTATTCTTGTGAAATTAGTGATGACATCAAAATAAACATGAGATGCAAGACATAAATTTAAACATGAATGCAACTTGTTTTTATCTTAACTAGAGCTCTTACAAGACTTTAGAGGAACATAAACCTCAACCCATTATGTATCATAAGGCAAGCTTTAGAGTTCTTAGCACCTAGACTTCAAAAGTCTTAAGGTTTGAACTTCATCATCAAGCTTAAGAAAATGGACACAAAGTTCAACACTTTGTCTAAACAAAACTACAAGGACTAAGTCATATTCTTTATTTTATTGCTCATGGGCTTCAATCTAGAGTAAAACTCTTAGAACGCCGACCAACTTTAAGGTTGGCAAGGGTAAGCTTAGAGCTTTTGAAATCATGATTAATTTTCTTTAACAAAACTTTTGTGATCTACTTTACATTTTTAGCAAACTTTGTTCAAACCAAGGAAAGGAAACGAAATTTTAAAGGAAAGAAAGAAACCAAAATTAACCAAAGAAAGAAAGAAATCAAGCATGTATGGTCCAAGACCAAGTTGTTTCAAGCTTTAGAGGTTTCTCACATGACAACAACAAGTCATTATCTTGAAACCTCATCATCAAGCTCATGTTTTTTTCATAAAATGGCCTCTTGGCGAAAATGAAAAGGGAAGAGAAAAAGGAGTTTGAACCAAGAGAAAACTAGAACTTTTCTTTAAGAAAACAAGAAAAACTTAAAACAAACCCCTACCTAAAGAAGTCTTGAAGAAGAGGAAGGAAAGCTTTGTTTCTTGAGAGGAAAAGAGAAGGAAATCCTTCTTGGAATCTTAGGAAAACTCGGCCAAAGAGGAGAGAAAAAGGCTCTTTGTGTTTGGGAAGAAAGTTGGAAGTTTGCAAGTGTGTAAACATTCAAAGAGCTTTCAAGTAGTGTATTTATAGGATTTGAGAGCTCATGGATGGCCTTTGAGGGGAGGAAGCCGGCCATTTGAGAGAGGAGAGAGGAAAATATCTCTTTGATTGGTATGGTGGAGGCATGGTGCAAGGCATGGTGAGGTATGGAATATGGGTATGGCCTAAGGCATGGCTTTGAGTGCAAAAAAAATCAACATGTGGCACCATTTTAGGGGAGATTTTCCCAACACATCAGCCAAGAGGGAGGGAATTTTGTTCATGTAATTGTGGTTTAAGGATGTGTTTAAGTGTTTCTTTGATTAAGCTTTTGATTAGGAGTTTGTAAGAAGTGTTTAGGTGAGGTAATTGGTTAATTAGGTGGTTAAGACTTGATTAGGAGGGAATCTTACTAGATTAGTAATTTAAAATAATTCTTTTGGTCAAATGAGGTATGGCACAATTCCTTAATTTAAGGAATTGGAGAGAGAAAACACTATTCAAGATTCCATGACTAGGAATCTTGAATTAAAGAATGCAATTAGAGTTTATCTAAGCAATCTTAGGTTCTAATTAACCTTAATAAATTATTTTGACTCTAGATTAATTATCGAAATAAATTAATCTTTGATTAGAGCCTAATATTGCTTAGGTTTGCTTAATTGCTTCATTAGGCTCACTGTACACGTTCGGGGCAAAATGGTAATTTTGCACTAACTCCCCTGGGACCTTCCAGCTCAACTAAACATCAAACATTTCTAAACATCATTCTAAACTTCTGGAAAATTTCGGGCTCAAACGGCACCTTTTACCCGTGTAGAACACAGGAGGGTATTTTGGTCATTTTGAGCCAAAGTTTAGAAAACGAGATTTTCACCTCGAATATCATTCATAACATATAATCCCCTTTAAACATCGAGTTGACCCATTCAGGGTTGCCGGGAACTGCCCTCGAATTCCGTAAAAATGACCTCAGGGCATTTCGGTCATTTGTACTACTCAAAGTAGGAGAAATCTTTGGGCGTTAGAGGAGGGATATCATTGTTAGAAAAGATGATGGTCATTTGCAACGAATTCATGAGACTCACATTGCTTTCATCCTCTTTAATACCCACTATTATTTCCATTGGAGAAGACATATACCAAGAGAACATCCCTTTAAGGGATTCTATTATGAACAATAATAGTTTCAAAAGAGTTAGAGTAACATTGAGGAGTTTATTATATTGAAGATACAAGAGGGACAAGTAGAGCATGGAAATATCTTAAGGTCTCAAAGATTATTCCAACAGTTCTGGTTGGTTGCCTACACAATGATTGAAGCATAAGAATCGAGTGGGTGAGATTAAATCAAAATGTGATTAGGTTCTTACATTTTGAGTGGCTTGAGAGGAGGCTATTATGAAAGGTGAAAATCCAGCGAGCTTAGGAATGCGCGTTATTCTACCTTCCTCTTTCCGGGAGATAAGGTACATGTTTAACAATTGTCATGATGCAATGGCGTTGATAGAGGTATGGATATCCCGACTTATTTGTTACAGTTACCTGCCATCTCTTCATAGCAATAAAAACAAGATTTGTCAGACAAGGATATTAAAGCAGAAGATCGAACTATATTGCCTGAGAGTATTCCAAATGAAGTTGGATCAAATATTAATTGACTTAAAAAAGGATGTATTTTAGGGAAAGTTATAGCAGGTAATAATATTGCTCATTATTTGAAAGTCATTTTAAACTTTTGAAATATTATAATAAAACATAAATATTATTTCCATCAATGGTTTATATTAAGAATAAGTGGATTTTTGTTATGTTCAGGTATGTATACAATTGAGTTTCAAAAAGAGGATTGCCTCATGCGCACATTCTATTATGGTTGCACCCAGGATGATAAACTTCAGACACCTCAATCTATTGATCGTGTGATATCTGCGAGCTACCAGAATAAAGGAAAATATCCTCGACTATTTCAGGTTGTTACTAAATTAATGATGCATGGTCCTTGCGGCATGGCTCAATTCAAAATCACCATGCATGATTGAAAGAAAATGCTCAAAATTTTTCCCAAAGAAGTTTGCAGAAAGCACAACATTTGATGAAGATGGTTATCCTATATACAAAAGAAGAAATAGGGGAGTAACCACTATAAGAAAGGACATTGTCTTGGACAATATATTGTTGTTCCTTACAATCCAAAATTGCTAATGAAGTGTCAAGCTCATATCAATAGTGAAATCTTGGAACAAGTGAATTCGATTAAGTATTTCTTAAAGTATATCAATAAAGGACCAGTAGAGTTACAATTGCAGTGACACAACTAATGGAGATCCTATTAATATGGGAGTGGTTGATGAGATCAAAATTACTATAACTATCACTATCTTTCTGCATGTGAAGCTGTTTGGAGAATTTTTGCATTTGATATACATCATAGGTGGCCTCCGTCGAAGAGATTAAGCTTTCATCTTCCAAATCAGCAATTGGTTGTTTTTAGAGATAAGGAATTAACAATGTTGTTCAAAAGAATAAGGAAAAAAGACAGTGTTTGAGGCTTGGATGGTTGCAAACATTCTTACCCAGAAGGAAGAGATTTAACTTATGTTGAGTTTCCAAGCCGTTTCGTTTACAACCAAGCAAGGCAAGAATGGTTCCCTAGGAAGCAGGGACAATCAATACGTAGGCTTCAATATATAACTCCTGTCTGAGTCCCACTACTTGATAACTACGAACTTGTCAAGAGAGGATGTACGAGTTACCAAAGTTTAAGGAAAGTAGGCAATTTAGTACACCAATCTTTCGAAGAAGCATGTCATGCATTGGGATTATTAGTGGATGACAATGAATTTATTTAAGGTATAATAATTATTTTACTATTTTTATTGATTTTTTCACTTTAGCTTTCTTTTTTTTAGTATTTTATTATTAGTATTATATTTATGGTCCTTAGAGTTATTTTTGGTATTTTCCAATACATTTCTTGAACAATAAATTTATTGAAGGTATAAAAGAAGCTGGAGAATTAGCGTCTGGAAATCAACTAAGGAAATTCTTTATTGACAAACACAATGAGTCAACCGCAATTTGTATGGGAGCATGTTTGGGAACTCTTAGCAAATGGAATCTTACATGACCTAGACGAATATTAAGAAATCAAGATATGTTTTACATTATCATTTAACTATTTTCGGTGATTTTAATATTATACTTCCAAATTTTAAGGACAAATATTGCGGTTTGTATAATGGGTTAGGAGTTTTATATTGTCATTAAAGAACCTCTTGCTTTTACTAGGTCTTTCTATCCCAAGTTCAGAGTTGAAGAAGTTATGTTTGATTGAAATTGAAAAGTTACTTAATTCAAATGGAAGGTCTTTGAAAGATTTCAAATCCATGTTATACCCAAATGATTCTCTACTCAATCAATTTCAAAACCATCTCATAGCTGAAGAGTTAAACTATAATAAGGAGCAATTTGTTATTGATCTTGAAGACTACTTATCTTCAATGAACGAAGATCATAGGATAATTTATGATAGTATAATGAAATCTTGATAACAATGAACAAAGGAGGTTTTTATTTTGTATATGGTTATGGAAAAGAACTTAAAATATTCATTTGAAGAACATTATCGGCGCTATTAGATCCAATGACAAAATTGTTTGAATGTTATATCCAATGGCATTACTTCATTGCTTTTACCTGGTGGAAGGACAGTCATTTGAAAGATTTTCCATTCATTGACACTTACAAGTTGTGAATGTGTACTATCAAGCAAAGAAATCCTAAAGCAGAACTACTTCAACAAGCAAGTCTCATTATATGGGATGAAGCATGCATGGTAGATAGATTTGCTTTTGAGGCTTTGGATTTTACAATGAGAAATGTTTTAAGGTTCACAAATAATAAGTCTAAAGATGAACCATTTGGAAACTTTGTCCTTGGAGGAGACTTCCACCAGATACTTCCAGTTATTCCACGAGCTTCAAGAGAAGAAATTGTAAATGTTACCATAAACTCATCAAATTCTGGCGCATTGCAAGGTTCTTAAAATGACAAAAAATATGAGGTTACAAGCAACAAGTTCTTCCTATGTAGATCCATAATTGAGATTGTTTGCGAACTGGATAGTTCAGATTGGAGATAAAAAGCTAGGAATTGACCATGACAGGAATTGCAAAAGTTGAAATTCCAGCAAAATTTTTTATTTTAGAATCACCTTCACCTCTAAGGAGTATTGTAGATTTCACTTATCCAAATATATTGGATAATCAAAAACTATGCCTTTTTTGAAGATCGAGCACTGCCAGCGCCTACTCTTGAAATAGTTGAAATGGTCAATGAATTTGTGTTTTCTTAATTCCCTGAAGTAAAAGAAGTATTAAGCTTCTATTCATATTGCATAGCTAATGAAGATGTCAGCATTGAGGTGACTGGATAACTGCGAGTTTTTAAATGAAATAAAGTGTTCTGGCATTTCAAATCATAATTTAGTTTTGAAAAACTCAGTCTTTATTATGCCTTGAGTTAACGTTGATCAATCTTCCAGATTATGTAATGGAACAAGGTTGATTGTTGAAGAATTGGGAAACAACGTCATTAGAGCAATTGTTATGACTGATAATAAAATTGGAGAAAGTTTACATACCTCGATGAATTTGATACCTTCTGAATGAGACACGCCTCTCAGTTTCAAAGAAGACAATTCCCAATTACTCTTTGTTTTGCTATGACCATTATAAAAACCAAGGTCAATCTTTGTCATTTGTTAGGTTATTTTTACCCAAATCCGTCTTCATTTCATGGTAACTTTACGTGGCTATCTCAAGGGTAAACGAGGTGGCTCCTAAATATTGATATTGGATGATAATGGAAACCTTGCAACATAACTAAAAATGTTATTTATCCAAAGGTGTTTCAAAAAATTTGAATTTCAGGTCTGAATTTGCATTTTATATTCTTTATTTACTTTATTGAACAAAACATTCAATGCATTTGTGATCAAGTCTTTATATGTTTATTTACTATATTTTTTATTATATTATGCAAATAACTGTATGTAAAGATCAAAAATCTAAATTAAAATTCCTATGTAATTAATCCTTTGTAATCCTTTCTTCCTGCAATGATCATGTGGAGAATTTACTTTTAATAGTAACATTATTGTTAATTATCAAATTTTATTTTTTATTAATCAACAAAAAAAATTAACCTTTGATAATTTGTCATGTATTCAATTTTAAACTTTTTTTTTTCTTATCACCCTTGTGTATTGGACCGGTCAAAACACTAGTTAACACTAATTACAAAAGCTAAATTTGGGTTGTAATCATAATTTCTAGTTTTCACTTCTTTTTGTGTTGGGCCATTGTGTAATTTCCAGGAATTTGACCTCTCCTTAATTACAGAACAAATATACACACCCGCACACGGACACGGAGGAAGGACCATGGACGTCCTTGGACGTCCTTGCCCATGTTAGAGGGACCCCTCCTGCTTCTAGATTATTACTTATTAGTATAATCTTCCAACCGAGTATACTCGTCAGCAATCACTCTAGCTATCTCTTCAGGATTTATCCTCAAACCCATTGGCCAACACAGTCTCCTTTTACGTGAGTTTAGGGCTACGACGAGTATTCCTGTTCTCCTCAGTATCATCACTATACCCCTCAGCCTCGGTTGTTTCCATGTCCTCATTTTCAGATTCCGAGTTCATCTCCACCTCCTCCACAACCCGGTCATCTCCCAAGTCATCGAGCATTTTAAATTTTTTGGTAATCCTTGCCACCCAGTCATCCTTCTTCTTCGATCTCTCCCTGTCGCCTGCAGAGATTTCCTTAGCGCTCATTCTTTACATGCGTCAATTAAGAGTAACGTTAATACACTCATCTGTCACCACTAGATATAGTTTAAACGATTGAAGATTTAACAAATAAATTATTAAAATTACTTCTCATATAATATAATGCTTTTAAACGTACAAAATTTGTCTTCACCAACGTCTAATTTCATACTGCCATCACTTGCCTCCATCCACCATTAATGTCGGCATCCATCCTTTCCAAGGTCATCACTTCCCCTTTGTGCTCTCTCTTTCCTTTTAATATGTCTGGGCTCACCAATCTTGCACTCTTAAGCATAGATAGAGGTAGTGGCATCAAAGGAAGCCAACGACAGTGCGTTCCACATCACAGAGGGATTCGTGATGGTGATAGAGCTTAGGCATGGACATTACGATACTGCTTGGAAAAATCTGAAAACGAGAGTGCTTCTCATCACGATTAGTACTCGACCTAAAGCGCTCAACTTCGATTGCGTCTGGATTCCATTGTTTCGATCAAAAAATGCCAAACACCACGGTTTGCTTATCATCAAATTCACTTCTTCCCCTTGCAGTAGTTGCTGCTGCTTCTTGTAGCCGCTTCCTTTTGGTTCCACCTTTGTTTGATTGTTTCGTGACCATATTGTTTAATCAATAATCTATTTTTCTGTGTTTTAATTAGATAGATAAAAAGCTAATTAGGCCCAACAACAAAATTGACGGCGCCGCTGAGGGAATTGAGGGCAGAGGTGACAATGGGTGGCGAGTGGAAAGGGAGGTGGCACAATGGAGCTAAAGGAAAGATTAAAATTTTTATGGATAAAGTTTAAAATTTTCATCTTATTTTTACCCTTCACCCAAATACTCCATGTGAATTCTCCCTTTTATCTATTCTATTATTCTATTAGATTACATTTATTCTATTAGATTAGATAAATATATAGATATATATACAGTTGATTTGTTAAGGAAGCAAATTCACGATTACTCAACAAAACCCGGAATATTACATATTTAGATCTCCCTTCCTTCCTTATAGACTTCACGTAGTGTTTTCACCCGCGAGTCATACGGACCACAACTATCCTTCTACTACAGGAAATTACCCATCTTTCTCAGCAACTAGCTATCCATTGGCGTAGCTCATTATATTTGGACTCCCATCCTAGTCTGTCGGGTAAATCACGGTGCAGACGCAAAATGTAGAGTGATTCCATTACTGCTTTAGTTTAGAGCTCATTTCGAATGCGATCAGGCAGAGATGGAGATGATGCACCACCGATTGTGCTGGGCAATGGTGTATTCCTTCGGGACTGCCGTTTTGTGGGCACAGTCATGCTTTCAGTTTCCCACTTCTGACTGAATGCATCTTCCTCATCATCATCACCAATGCTGTCCTTAAAAACTGGATGTACGTACGCATTCTGTAGATAACCTTTCAGGTTCAGGTTAGGTTGTAGCTTGCTCTAATGTATCCTTCATCATTGCTTCCTGCTTAAAATGTTACCCCAAAAAAAAAAAATCAACATATCAAGAAATAATAAATGACAACGCAAATTGAAGGCGCCAACTGGTCGGCAAACTTGTATAGCAAGTTCAACTCTAGTCACAAATTAAAGCGATGATATACAGAGTTAGAGTCAATTTGCCATATCCCTCAATATATCTTATACCTCTGTCGTGACACTATATAGTATATAGAGTTAAGCCCGTAAATTGGAAATAGTACATGCTACAGAATAAAATAGGATAGGATGTCTCGATTTTAGGAGACCGAATAATATCCAGGTGATGATAGAGATGATGATTAGACCATAAATGCATGCACTTGAAAGAATTATTAACCATTTAGAGGAGTGACTAATTGACGTACCTGTAAGGGAAATCTAACAAACGCAGGCTCGTAGCGGCCTTTGCAGTACCTATGGAACCAAATGGTCAGTATTGGAAGCACAATGAGAAATGGAGTCGATGAAGCAGCCTTTTTTGTGGTGAGGAGTCCCATCAGAACTATCTGTGAGATGATCAGCGCAAAGACTATACGGAAATGGACATCAGGCCAAAATGCTGCCCCACTTTCATACTCCTGGTTATAAACGTTAATGATCTGCAAAATGGAAGGGAAGTCTTCATCTTATCTTATATATGGAAAAGAAAGATAATGCATGTTTATTCATTTATTTATTTGTTTATTTTATTTTAAGGGTGGGGCTGAGCAGAATGAAATATAACACTGATATCAGGCACATGTACAGTTTAATATTTCCTTTAGGCTACACGGTTGGAGGCTACACCACCAACAACAATAACTAATATAAACTTCAATATTCAATGACATGCACATTTATGAATCACATCTCTGTACCTGGTGACGGAAAACAACATAGGCCAGGCCAAAGAAAATTATTATGAATGGAAGAACTGCAGGTGTGACTGCAGCATATACTAGACCCAACAAAAAGTATAATTGTATACGAGGCTCTCCAGTGTTGAAACCGATACTACCAGGATCCATGGCCTCTTCCCTGTCCTTTTCAGTTTTCACCAAGAAGAAATTCTTCAAGTGATAAACAATTATCGGTTTCAACATCAAAACCTCTGCAGCTACACTGGCCCATCCATCAACCATGATATAAGTAATAAAGAAACTTGCTTTCAAAGGAATTGCAGTGCCAATTGTTACAGGATATCTGCCAAAAATGTAGCAAGTGTTTAATTTTATACTCCCCAACCAAATACACCCTTAACAATTCTTAAATAGCAAGTGCCTGTACAGAAGTAAGAGGCAATCTGCTGTTTTCATTTAATAAGGAGTAATCTAATATGTTGACACAGTTACCTGTGGTGCAGCCGGATATAAAAATGAAACCACAACAAAGAAAATAAACTGCCAAACAAAAGTGAACAGAATTTGCAAAGAAGAAATAAAGTAATTTTTATGTTGAATGACATACTGGTTGGCTGGTTGGTGAATGAAAGAGTTCAGCTGTTGAAATGCTGTTCCAGTAAGTATGTTCCCAAGAAATATATTCACAAAATTGAACAGATAATATCTAGAAGCTGATCTTCTCTCCAGAGATGATATAGATTCAAAGCCTTCAAATTTGGACATGATCATCAATATTGTGGGCAAAAAGATAAGGAAAAGCTTCAACACGATACCAGGCAGAAAACCTTGAATGAAAGATTTAATGAAAGGGCTGCACAAGAAAGCAAGTTTGGATAAGAATTTCCAGTGAAATAATACTTTCAGAGATCCAATAATGAGATTAGACTCACATGCTAACAAGTGGCTTCAGCCATGGTGCAGCCTCTCGATTCCATCAAGACTTGCAAGAGTTTGAACAAATGCAATGGGGATCATGAAAAGAAAGTGAGAAAAAGAATGCAACAGCTATGATTAGCCTCCTAACAGTGAGGGAAACATATGGAATAGGCAAGTTGTTCCAGTATACATCTCGTGGCTCTGGAGCCCACTCAGTCAACCAAAGTGTTGGATTTCTTGATTGTTGAGTTTGAGCACAAACGGCAGCACCCCATCGTGTTTTAAATGAAACAAATGCCACAGGCATGATGGACTTGGGATCACCTGTGACCTTTTCCCTCTCTAATGCAATCTGAAAGAGTGATCAACTTGAAATTACTTGAGCACCAAGAGAATACTTTCAGAAAGACAAACTAAACCAACGAACCACAATATAGCCATTTAGAAATTATCATAATTCTCAGATTTTGGCATAAGTAACACAAGTTCATCATTTCAAGTCTTTCAAAGTTTATTTGCAGAGATAATTGTTAGCGATCAAAAAGGTATCTATTTCTATTAAAATAAACAACAAAGAAAAGCTGCTAAACTAGAAAACAGCTTCTTGAAAGCAGAATAATAATTATGTAAATATAAAGTGATGTAGCCTAAATGTAACTTGCAAATAATTGATAATACATGCAAAAAGTTCATTAGTTTTAATTTTTCCTCCTCTATTTTCTCATAGATCATCTGCCCATATAGCCAACCCCAACTAGCAAGTCAAAGCTTAGTTGTTACTGTTCTTCCTTAGAGGCCTCTTAGTATATTTTCTTTCTCTTAGGTTCTGTACTCTTTTCTAACATACTAGGACACAATCTGCAGTATACATAAGTTTGTCAATATACTATCAGCATAAAGAACTTCTATTTTAAAATCTATTCACAAGCGTTTTTATCAACGAAAAACTATTTGGTTTGTAACTTAGAAAAAAAAAAAAGATACTTACTTCTTTTGACAACTTGTCAATTTCAGTGATGTGATAATCAATTGCATCCACTTTCTTTCCCCAAAGACCAAGGAAACCAGTCTGGTAGAAGAATGCAAAGGGAAAGCTCAAGGTAAGAAAATCTAAAGATGGTTATTGTGATACAAATTGAGTTGATAACTGGATATCAATTCATAACTAGATACCTTCATTTCAGGTCTTTTTGAAGTTCTTTCAAGTTTATTTTGATAATAGACAAGCCAGTTCTGCAATTTCTTCTTCTTTTTGACCAACTTTGCAAGTTGGTTTGCATCATAAACAACCTGGATAAATATTAGATAAGTAAACATTCAAATAATAAAATATACAGTGATATCTCATCATTAGACATACAACTGATTTGGCTATGCAATAAGAAATTTGATCCACCCCATGAGCAACACTTGGTATCAAAAGAGATGACAATAGGAAGGGAAATTTAAATATAATATTTAGTTGATATTGTATCCCACGAAACTGGTTCAGAAAAGTATGCAGAAGAACACAAAAATGCTAGAAAAGTATATTGTTCACTAGAGTAAAACTGACCACCCCTTCTCTCTCTCCGCATGCCTCTGTTGATTCTTTTTCCTGATTCCTAAACAATTTTCCCTATAATTGACTCCCCACAACACTAACTGACTTATTTTATTAACTGCCCACTTTTCCCAAAACCGACTCCCTACATGCTAATTTTATTAATTGCCATTCACATAATTACAAACCGAGCCAGAGCCTTTTTCTAGGTCCATCTGCCCTTTTACTTCTCCTAATATGCATAACCTTTTTACAACTGAGCTCCTACCAGTATTGACGTTAATTAGGAAGAGTGAAATTGAATTCAATTTTACATCGTCAAACAAGGTTACAGGGCATCTTGTGGCAATACAGAAGTCCAGACTATGTGGTAAAGGATGAAACTCAACAACTAGAAAAAGCCACTGCATAATATCAAAATCCATGAGATAAACAATGAATTTATCATTCTAGCAGTAAACGGGAGGAAGAAACCAACCTGGTGAGTAAGGTAGTTAGCTGCATGATTGACCAGAAAAAGTGCTCCACAAGCTCACTTACAGATTCATCAGGGTCTGGCGAATATTTCTAACAAGCACCTGATAATAATATCTTTTATATAAGCAAAATACGCATGAAGTTTGTATAATGAAATAGTAAACTTGTGCCAGTAATCTAGACCTAAAAAAAAATAACAAGACCAAATGCATCAAACTATTAAATCTGCAATTGACCTACCAATGTCAATACGATGTTTAACACATGGAACCCAAAACCAGAATTCCATTGCTAAATCAAAGCTAAAGAAAGCATAGTAAAAATAAACAGGAGAGAAAAACAATATGCAACCAAGTAGTAACACAAAACAATAGCTCAAAAGATGTGTAAGATTAAAAACCAAAATTACCGTAAATTGATCAGGACGACGTTTCTCTGTTGCGAGAAATTCCAATCTCATTGATGCAACTTTCTCATATTCCTTTAGCAATACATAGCATACCCAAAAGGTAAATGCATAAGCCATTACTATGTGTCCCCAAAACCTGAGGAATTGTACATAAATTTAGTAGAGCACCAGCTTTGGAAGAAAATTAGAAAAGAATATATTCAACAATAATTAAGATCATCAAATACTGATATGCACGCAAGAGTAACTCTGCAACTTCAACAAGTGAAATGATGCACAAAAGAGAATCAGTTAGTAGTTTGAGTTGAGATTGGAGAACTAAGTGATGCAGTTTCAGGCTCAAATAAAACGATGCTGATGGGAGAATCCACATAAGAGACGCAAAGCAATTAAGATGTGTAGTGAAGCTTTAGGTTGCACCTAGTTAAAAACTAAACTGATAGACACAAGAAAGAGAGAACAGAAATGGAGTATATTGATGTATTAATGGAAAGGAAAACTAATAGAATATGCAGAAACAAAAGGAATCCTGAGTACTATAGTAGCTCAGAGCTCTCCTAACCCAAATCAAGTAAAATGCCTGAATATCCCCCTTCTAACTCACACCCACAAATATACCCTTATGTTGTAACAGAATCATTACCGTGCCCTCCTCACTACCAACATGGCGCACACACAAACACCCCCCCCCAAAAAAAACAGCAAGTTAGTTATGCAAGTGGCCCACATGATTCACCCACAATCTCTACTGTACCATTTCCCAAACTGCCCCTATACCCCTTTCATTTGTACATTTTAATCCCACTAGAAAATCGGTCTCTAACAATACCCCTCTTGAACTACCACCTTGTCCTCAAGGTGGAAGTTTAGGAAACTCAACTTGATGTCTTCAGCAAGCTTCCTAAGAACTCTGAAAGTCTGACATGTCTTTCCATTTGATCAATACCTCCAGCTCCCCTTGAGAGTTTTTCCTGACAGCCAATACATTTGTGAGTCCAGCAGGCAGGGGTTGAGGTACAACAGATGCCACACATTTCTCCAAAGGCCGAGGGCTTAACTTCAGGTTGCTGCCGTTGGCTAAGGATTGCAGCCTGTAAGAGTCTCCTAGAATCTTGGAAGGGCTTCGTTGAGTTTCTGCTGCATCGTTGTGTGCTAGTACATCAGGTGGTTGTTTGAAGAACAAGGCCAAGTCCCAAAATAAATCCCTCCAGGGTCCCAAATCTTGAAAAAGAAGGAGGAAAGTAAACTTGCAATGCAGTAATGTCCTCTTGGGTCCCATGACCCCATCTTAAGTTCCCTTGCTCTATCCTTTAAGTAATTGACACCAGCATCACCATATGTCTCAGCACCTTTGATACCAAAGTTGTAAAATCCTCAGTATCCGGAATCTCTGGCATTAATGACCATCAACTGTCATAGAAACCTCCTCCCAGCCTATACTTTCTACCTACTTTAGCAAAATGAACTAGATTTTTATGATGCACATGCTTCAAACTTGCAAATTTTTGAAGAAACTCATCCACTGAATTATCAGTTCCATGCTTAGCTCTCATAACCATAACAGCAACATTTTTAACAAGTTCTTTATACTCAATAAGCCTTTTAACTTGTGAATTGCCAAATTGCTCCAAGGCTAGCACAACTTGCTCATTCTAGTCAAAATTCTGTTTAGCAATGATGCTGCTAGTTTCTAAAACCTTTCCTTGAAATCTGAATCTTCTAGCTGCTTTCAAAAGCCAAGGCCATAGAGAATCCAAAGGGTGAGTATAAACCAAGCTGAAGAGTTCAAGCCCACTTCTGGATTCTTCCTCATTTCCCACTAAAACCCCCTTTTTATAGAAACTATTTCAGGCTTGGCCCATTTGTTTCAAAAATTGGTTTACTGTTTTGGAGTTCAAAACTTTTCTTAAACATCCTTGGCGCTCCTCACTAGCAATATTTAGTTCAAAAACACTAACCTCACTTATATGGGCCAGGCCCATTAGGTCATAAAATGAATTGATTGGGTGGAATTCCATTTTTGCCCTTGGACTCTTCTGCTGCACATTCACGCTGCACGTGTTGGGAAAATGTTCTGAGTCTCCACCTTCTCCAGCCCTTCTTCAACGATTGTCACTGGTCTTAGACTCAGTGGTTTCGGCGGTGGGAGCTTCGTCAGCAACGACCATGTGCTCCTCTTCTCAACCACTGACCTAACCTCCTCTCATTTCTTCGACTATGCGAAGTTGAAAAGCTTGTTTGGCCCCCATCTTCTCCAACGACTCTCATCACCAAGGTCGCAGATGTTTCGGAGTCCAATTGTTCTAGCGGTGGTGTATGGATCGTCATGCATAGCAACCCGTTCCTAGCGAAGCTCCTGACCTCCGTCTTCGGCTGAAGACTCCTCATCCCCTTGCTCTTTTCTTCTTCTCCATCACGGAGTCCCGGCCTCAAACTCTGCCGCTGCTCTCGCATACACAAGACTTCACTCGCTTCATCCCGCCCACACATCCACTGCGTTCGACTGTCGTTGCACCTCTTCTAAGTTCGGACAGCAGCCATGCTTTCACCTCCTTCTCTACGGGTGGTAAGTCGTTGTCCTTTGACAGTGACCCACGAAATCGGGTTTGGTGGTCTTAACAATGTTGATTAGTCTTCTTCAGCCTTACCAACATCGCCAAACCTTCGCCGTTATCATTGCAATGATCTCGACATCGGGGCTTTCGTGGTTAGAGCTCTTCTGAATGCGAGCTCTACTCCCTTATGCTTTTGCCATTTCACGCAAACCTCAAGGTCGCACAACTCCTTCAATGTTTCGGCTTCCAACTTTTATCCCTGGTTCACCAGTTTGTCATACGAGACTTTTTGATGAAGGTCAAGCTCGAGTAGATTCATGTAGTAGCTGGTGTGATATTCTGATTGCAAGTATAAGACTCCGCCGTTGTCTCTCCCGCTCCGTCCTTTTACCACGCCTTTGTTTCTCTCACCTCGCCCATCGTGATGCCATTCATTGCGCCGCTCAACCACCCGGCCACCTCTATGATCATCGTTGTGCTTTTGTTTGTCCCCTCTGCAAATCAAGAGGTCAACTTCCCCACGGGCTTACATCCAACCACGCAAAGAACCGTCTCGCGAACGGGGGAGTGTACGTTTCGCACCGAGACCGGGAATCGTTCCTCTCTCTGCGAAGGGGAGAGTGTTGTGGGTGTTGCGCACCCTCATGCCTCCTTGGACCCCCATTCCTTCCGTCCTCCACAACCACAAGAAAGCCTCTCCGTTGGCAGAACAACGTCTCCTCTCCCTCCTGATTGTCTTCCCTCAGAAGTCGTACTATGCCATCCATCTTCCTCACCAAGTTCTCCAATCTAGCTTCCATCGCAACTTCCATGATCAGCTCACACACCTCCCCAGAAGGAGCTCTAATGCCATTGATAGACACAAGAAAGAGAGATAAAGAAATGGTGTGTACTAATGTATTAATGGAAAGGAAAACTAATAGAATATGCAGAAAGATAGGGAATCTTGAGCACTATAGCAGCTAGAGCTTTCCTAATCCAAATCAAGTAAAATGCCGAATATCCCCCTTCTAACACACACCCACAAATAATACCCTTCTGTTGTAATAGAATCATTCCCATGCCCTCCTTACTACCAACGTGGCATACACACACACACTCTCACACCACAGCAACTTAGTTATGCAAGAAGCCCACATGATTCACCCACAATCTCTACTCTACCATTTCCCAAACTGCCTCTATATCCCCTTTCATTTGTACATTTTAATCCCACTAGAAAATTGGTCTCTAACATAAACACAAAGCAACATAGTTGGACTATTACATTTCAATTGGAGACAGTTTCAGTTCGAAAACAATTTACATAACAACATCAAGTTGGAGTAGCAGAGATGCAACAGCATTGAATGGTATATTTGAAACCTTTCAGATCGACTATGGACATTTGAGATCGAGAGTTTATCAATGTCACTGGAAGTTATGTTGGTTATCTTGGCTCCTTCTAAACCAGTACTTGTCCAATTGACAGGAACCAGAATAGTCCAAGCCAGGAAGGCTATAGGAACAAAGATTTTAAGCCTGCAAAATACCAAAACACAAAACATCATAACAATATCATGCTTTGCTGAAGTGGTACATCTTCAGACAATGCTACATACCCTAACAAGTAAATCCGCAGGTAAACAACAGAGTCCAACCCGGCATGGTCAATAAGCTCAGGTTCTGGCATTCTAAGTGCTTCTGGCATCCAATTCAGGAACCCTAGGATGATCTCCAGTCTATATTGACAAACTTGCGCACAAATACTCCTCCATGTACAGGATCTGTTCTTAAACCCTTCAGATACCATTTTGGGAAGTATACCCGATCATTAAAAGGTTGAAGCCTCAAAATAGCAAATGCCACAAAGAAAGAAATGCGCTGCCAATGTTTATGGCAGCTGCAACCCCAATATCTGCCAGTGTAGTCATGATTTTTTTTTTCAGCAGAAAGAATGCATGCCTTCCTGTGACAAAAGCAAAAAAATGAAAATTGAATACAAAGGGTTAGAGATTCATATAAACAAATGTGGTACAAATTTACTGTAAAACTAGCAGAAGGTCCTGCCTTTCCATTTTCCAATAAGATTTTACATTAGTATAAGATTTCATTAAGGTAGAAAACAAAAGCAGTCTTCTGCATAACCTACAAGCTAAACTTGAAACAAAAGTTTTTCCTTTTGCAGTATTCGAAAGGGAAAAAATGATTAATAACTCATGTCCCATCACTGTGAATCTTTTTATCCATTTCCCTTCCACCCAAATTAACCTATAGTTGGAAGAAACTGCATCAGATTATAGTCTCAAGAGTGACAAACACCATAAGAAACCAAGTTCCTTCCTGTTTCCATTAGAGTGAAATTTATGTTTCCCCATTCAAAGTTGAAGAACTCAGATGAAATGTTACAAAAGAAATGGAGTAGCACCAATTCATAACTAACAATTATGAATCATATAAAGTAGAAACCCAGCTCACCAAAAAAAAAAAAAAGTAGAAACCCTTAAAGGAAAGGAATTTATCTAGTCTATGTTATAAATACTTTCACTCAGCTTGACATAAAACAGCAGAAATTTCAATCTTGCTTTAGCAATCTACATAAAAACAAACATCGATTCAAAGATTTTCAAATCCAAGGGGCATTCAATTCCGTGATCAGAAAACAACATAAGAACTGAGTGGCTCACAAACACAATGCCCATGTTCAGAGTAGCAGAGCTGAAGATGCAAAGTACAATGAAAAGGGTGTTTTAGATAGCTTCAAAACCAAACAAAGGAACAAGAACCCACAAACTTTTTGCAGCGAAACCTACGTACAACACACGCCACAGTGAGACCCTTTTTCCACTTCTGAGTACACCTTCAGAATAATGACAATGCTTCAGCATTTCTTTTCAGAGAGAACAACATAAAACCAAAACACAAACAAAAAAGACAGAGCTTGTAGTTTTGGACTTCTAGTTCTGCTTGTGGCAGTGTTGGTTGGTTCTTACCTTCTTACAGCTGAACTGCATAGCCGACAGAGTGAGGGGTGTTTGAGTGTGTAGACCTTCTCAAGAATCTCCGTGTTATATAGTTAGTTTATATCAACGGCTTGTCAAATCAGATAACAATAATGAACGGAAATATCATGAGACACATTAGTGGAGAAAGATATCGGAGATGGATTTGTAAATTTATCCACATAATCCACATGTAATGCAACGGTAGATTTGTGTAAAAAAGAATATAAATAATGGATATTAAATACGGGATTATGAAGTTACTATTAAAAAATTCAGATCCAAAATCAACAATAATAATAAAAATAAAATCTCATGTAAGAAGGATAAGGTGGCAAAATGTAATGCAGGTAACCCAACCGCGTATCCGTGTGGATATTGCGTTGGTTACGCAGGAATGGGCCACGTCGGAACACCACCCTTTGCGGAATGCCCCGGTAGTAATAATAAATAATAAAATTTTCTAAATATTACTTCGGCTGGTTTATTGTCATGAATTGGTTCGATTCTTATGTTTTTCTTATTAGTATGTGATTTATAAAGGCCTCTAAAATATTTAATGAGCTAAAATAATATGTCATGATTTTAGATTGAGACTAACTTTCCATTAAATCTACACTTTTTTAAAAGCATAAATAAATTTCTAGATCTTGTGCTCCGGAAAAATTATATATATTCTTTTTATAAACAAACTTTAAAATATATATTGCAGTATAGGATTTTATATATGTGTATACATAAATATAGAACTTTTAAGAAATGACTACACTAATGGGGTAAAAAAAAAAGTCAACTATAGCTTTCTCCTAAAATTAAATCTCACTCCCCTTCTTTCTTTGGCTCACGCACACACTCTCAGTCCCCCCTTTCTTTTTGATGCCACTATACCTACTTTCTATGTATATTCTAAAAAATAATAATAATTCCTTAAAAATTAATTTTTGCTTTATTGTCGTAATTTCAAAAATCTAAAATTTGGATTATCGGTACTCCTGCCTATTGAAACCTAAAAAAAAAAAAAAAAAAAATTCTGTTCTATGAACAAGACCTTGTCCTGCCATCTGCCCGTCTTGGAGAGTCTAAAATTTGGGATTTGGGAACCCAAGGTGCCCGAAGTTAAGAAAATATGAGAATAAGATTAGAAAGGTGTGGGAATGATAATTTTATACCTAGAATTAAATTTCTGGTATATTTCTAAATTCCTGGACGTCACCCGTTTTATTAATTTCTTGTGTGTTCTCTGACATTTTGAAGACATTTCTAACATTATTGATAAATGATTTATAATGGATATTATCCATTTAGTACAAGTGAAGCTAAAGATTTGATCTTGAAATCCAAGATCAAATCCTAGCCATCCATCATAGCCTAGTCACCAAGTCATCATGAATTCTTAACAAATATCTTGCTTTGCCATTAATACAAGCTTAGTCACCAATTTTCCTTGAAAAATCCAAGCATAAACTCGGCCAAACAGCAAGGAAACCAGAGGAGGAAGAGCTTCCATAGCCAAGAGCTTCACCTTGACTTTCATCTTGCAAAAACCATAGCTTAATCAACAAAACCCAAAACTTCCTTCACTAAAGTTGATCTACACTCCCACCTCTACAATTCTATCCAATTGGAATTCCAAAACCTCATCCTTTTCATCTCATCCATCACTGATTATAGGAGGATTTGGGTGGTTTGAAGAGTTTTGAAGTGAAGAGCAATCCTCTTGAAGCAATCAAGAGCAAAGGCACACTAGTCTCCACAAGTAGGGTTTCCTGCTCCGTTTTTGTGAAATTTTTCTAACCTGTTTGGACATGCCTAAGTCCCAAATTCCTGATTGTTTTGGTTGATATCATGTTGGTATTGATGTGTAAATTTTGGTGGTAGGTTTGGGTTGTGTTAAAAAGGGGTTTTTATCAAAGAAAGTTTGGACTGGAGCTGGATTTTCAAAACTGCTTGAAGGAGTCTGGGATCTTCAATTTTCTGGATATGTTGTAGGTCTTTTCGTGAGCTGAAAAATGTATGTTCAACCTAACATCTTAGGCTAGTCCCATAAAAATTTTTTGGTGTTTATATTGAAGTTTGCTGCCTGAAAAAATTCAAGAACCGAAATGTAACTGGTGCTGTCCTTGGTGCTGAAACTGAAGCAACAAATTACCCCATTTTATTATCCTAGAAATTGATTGATCCAGCCCCTGAAATTTTTATGAGGAGTTAAGGACACCTTGAAATGTCACTGTGAATTTTCTTGGGTCTTGAATCAGTCAATTCCTAGGGCTAAAAATTCCAGAAACTAGAAATTGGACTTGGAATTTGTGGTTTGACCACCAAACTTGTACATTTTTTGATACAACTGGAGAGCTTGGTTTCCTCTGAAAATTTTACAGGTTACCTTGGACATCTTGAACTAACTTGTGGAATTTTTGTAGCATTGGAAATGGCCGGGTGATATGAAAATTAATTGTTGCACCTAGAATGGGAATGCCTAGGGTGCTGGAAAGTGATAATGAATGAAATTATGATAACTTGCTAGTTACCCCAAATCTATGGCATGTGACTGCACACTTATTGCTTAAATTTCTGACTTATGAACCTTTAATGCGAGTGACTATATAATTGTAAAGTTAGCATGCTATTGAGACAAGGAAGAAAGTATGTAATGTAAATTGTGAAAACTGAAATAGCTTGTGTATGTGCTGTTGTGGTATACTTGAGCATACTGGAAAACAAAACAAGGCTTAGAGGGGATAGAGAGGGAAGGCAAAAAGAAGGACTTCCCTAGGAAAGTTATGAGTCGGTAGACATATCGGCTAGGCATAGAACTGTGAGTGATCCGAAATGGAAAAAATGAAGTTCTGATCTCAATAGGAATGAGCTCATGTCCTAGCAGTCTATTGTCCTTTATGAGATTGTTAATCATTGAGATGGTCCTATGTGAACTAAGCCTTCCCTATGTTTATAAACTGAAAGATATGTGGCACTGAAAATTATGGTTGTGCATGAATTATCATTGCATGGTTAGTTTAAATTTCCATGATCTACGGATTGAATATAGATGCCTATGATTTATATATGTGAACATAATATATATATATGACTTCATTTCTGGACTATGTATGGCACATGGGGGAAGGTTACCTACTGAGAATTTTATAATATTCTCACCCCTATGTGTTTGTTTCCGTGTCGCCTCCAGGTTAAGCCAAGGGATGGATGCTGCCATGCAAAGGAGTGTAGGATTGCTGAGTAGCAGTTACTATTTTATTCTGTTGTACTTAGTGAAATGAGTATGTATGTAAATGTATTAGAATAGAGACATGTACTAAAGCTCATAGAGGAGCTTCCTTATGTATTTTTAGTTGTATGATTAATAAACTTGATGTTTCCTTGTAAGATGTTTTAATAGAATTATGCTTAGTTATCTTTACGTAAATCGACTCCTTATAGATAATTAAGAGAGGTCCGCTAATTAACAAGTAACATCTCTCGAGTATGATATCATAGCTTAAGAATGGGGTTGTACTTGGAGGATGTTACATTATGGTATCAGAAGTTTATCCTTGTAGGACCTTGAGGAATGGACTAGCTATGCCTCCTTAGTAAATGTCATGCATTATAATGTTATATATGACGCTGGTTTGGAATGTTGTGGATTGCTGCCACACTTAGCTTGGTATTGAGCCTGATCAACTCAATAATTCTTGTTTGGTGTGACAGGGATCGATGACTTCAAATCGGCAAACTAGGAGGGGAGGGAAATAACAAGCGAAATGATGGACACCTTTCGTGAAATGGCAGGAGGCAAGAGAACAAGCTGAGTTGCCAACAGGATGATGGAAAGGTTGGATCGATGCGGAGGAAATCCAGTTGGGAATCCTAGAGGAGTAGAAGTGGACATGGAATACCAGAAATTTGGAGAGTTTAGGAAGGCAAACCCCCTTTTTCGAGGAGCCTTCAATCCCAATAAAGCAAAGAATGGATTAAGGCCATGGAGAAAATTTTTCCCAGTCCCCTTGCATGAGATCCAAAAGGTGGCTTTTGCTACTTACATGTTAAGGCGGATGTAGAATTCTGTGGGTTGGCACCAAGGGGTTATTTGAAGCTTCTCAGACTGAAGTTACCTGGAAGTTTTTAAGGAGGCTTTTTATCACAAGTATTTTCCTTTCCGTAGAAATGCAAAGGAGTTGGAGTTTATGGCACTCAAACAAGGGTCCATGAGTGTAGCGAATACCCAAGTTTAAAGAGCTTTGCAAGTTTTCTACCATTTATCAACGTGACCCAAGATGAAGCTTGGAAATGCATGAAGTATGAAGGAGGGTTACGTGAAGACATTGAAGTTGCTGTGGTCTTAGAAATTCGGGATTATGCAACCCTAGTGAACAAGTGCCGACGTGCAGAGGACTCCAACAAGAAGCTAGCAATGGCAGACCTCTAAGGACACTTCTAACAAAAGGTTGGCACCTGAAGGACCAAAGCTTTGAGGAGGCTTCGCCCAAAAGAAGCAATTCCAAGCCATCCCATATGAAGACAAGCACCTCAAAGTCAACGCGTGGCAAGATTGCCCAAATGTGGAAAGAATCATGGGAACGACCTTGCTTGGCTGGACAATACGTATGCTACCGTTGTGGGAAACCGGGCATAAGATATGGAGTGTTCCGAAAGATATCCAAAGCCTCCTGAGAAGCCAACTACAAAGCCACAACGAGAGGAGTAGTCTTTACCATAAGTGCTGAAGGACGTCACTCCAAGAATTCGACCTAAGGTAGGAGCGTTTAGGATCTGATTGAATTATTTGACCTGGATGTGTGAATTCCTTTTGTGATTTATTTAAGTTTGTCTTTTGAAAGCTGTTTTCAAAGGAATTTTGAGGGCAAAATTCTTTTTAAGGTGGGTGGTAATGTAACACCCAGAAAAATAATAATAATTACTTAAAAATTAATTTGAGCTTTATTAGTCGTAATTTCAAAAATCTGAGTTGGGCACTAATGAGGGTGGCCCACAACTCTTAAAAAAAAAAAAAAAAAAAAATTCGGGTGAATGAATAGTAACCTCGGGCCCCACCAGGCAAAAGGATTTGGGACCCGAGGTGTGAAGTTAAGAAAATATGAGAATAAGATTAGAAAGGTGTGGGAATGATAATTTTATACCTAGAATTAAATTTCGGTAATATTGGTTAAATCTGTACGTTGTTACCGTTCATGAGATTTCGGTGTGTGATTCTACACCGAAGACATTTCTAACATTATTGATAAATGATTTATAATGGATATTATCCATTTGAGACAAGTGGAAGGCCAAGATTTGATCTTGAAATCCAAGATCAAATCCTAGCCATCCATCATAGCCTAGTCACCAAGTCATCATGATTTCTTAACAAATATCTTGCTTTGCCATTAATACAAGCTTAGTCACCAATTTTCCTTGAAAAATCCAAGCATAAACTCGGCCAAACAGCAAGGAAACCAGAGGAGGAAGAGCTTCCATAGCCAAGAGCTTCACCTTGACTTCATCTTGCAAAAACCATAGCTTAGAATCAACAAAACCCAAAACTTCCTTCACTAAAGTTGATCTACACTCCCACCTCTACAATTCTATCCGATTGGAATTCCAAAAACCTCATCCTTTTCATCTCATCCATCACTGATTATAGGAGGATTTGGGTGGTTTGAAGAGTTTGAAGTGAAGAGCAATCCTCTTGAAGCAATCAAGAGCAAAGGCACACTAGTCTCCACAAGTAGGGTTTTCTGCTGCCTGTTTTTGTGAAATTTTTCTAACCTGTTTGGACATGCCCTAAGTCCGAAATTCCTGATTGTTTTGGTTGATATCATGTTGGTATTGATGTGTAAATTTTGGTGGTAGGTTTGGGTTGTGTTAAAAAGGGGTTTTTATCAAAGAAAGTTTGGACTTGGCAGGCTGAATTTTGAACCTGCGTAGGCAGGGATCTTCAATTTTCTGGATATGTTGTAGGTCTTTTCGTGAGCTGAAAAAAATGTATGTTCAACCTAACATCTTAGGCTAGTCCCATAAAAAATTTTTGGTGTTTATATTGAAGTTTGCTGCCTGAAAAAATTCAAGAACCGAAATGTAACTGGTGCTGTCCTGGGTGCTGAAACTGAACAACAAAATTACCCGATTTTATTATCCTAGAAATTGATTGATCCAGCCCCTGAAATTTTTATGAGGAGTTAAGGACACCTTGAAATGTCACTGTGAATTTTCTTGGGTCTTGAATCAGTCAATTCCTAGGGCTAAAAATTCCAAAACTAGAATCTGGACTGGGAATTTGTGGTTCTGACCACCAAACTTGTACATTTTTTGATACAACTGTAGAGCTTGGTTTCCTCTGAAAATTTTACAGGTTACCTTGGACATCTTGAACTAACTTGTGGAATTTTTGTAGCATTGGAAATGGCCGGGTGATATGAAAATTAATTGTTGCACCTAGAATGGAACTTTAGGGTTGGAAAGTGATAATGAATGAAATTATGATAACTTGCTAGTTACCCCAAATCTATGGCATGTGACTACCACACTTATTGCTTAAATTTCTGACTTATGAACCTTTAATGCGAGTGACTATATAATTGTAAAGTTAGCATGCTATTGAGACAAGGAAGAGAAGTATGTAATGTAAATTGTGAAAGACATGAAATAGCTTGTGTATGTGCGTGTGGTATACTTGAGCATACGGGGAAAAGCAAACAAGGCTTAGAGGGATGAGAGGGAAGGCAAAAAGAGGACTTCCCTAGGAAAGTTATGAGTCGGTACACATCGGCTAGGCATAGAACTGAGTGATCCGGAAATGGAAAAAATGAAGTTAGTGATCTCAATAGGAATGAGCTCATGTCAGTCTATTGTCCTTTATGAGATTGTTAATCATTGAGATGGTCCTATGTGAACTAAGCCTTCCCTATGTTTATAAACTGAGAAAGATATGTGGCACTGAAAATTATGGTTGTGCATGAATTATCATTGCATGGTTAGTTTAAATTTCCATGATCTACGTTGAATTAAATGCCTATGATTTATATATGTGAACATAATATATATATATGACTTCATTTCTGTACTATGTATGGCACATGGGGGAAGGTTACCCCGAGAATTTTATAATATTCTCACCCCTATGTGTTTGTTTTAATGTTCGCCTCAGGTTAAGCCAGGGGATGGGATGCTGCTATGCAAAGGAGTGTAGATTGCTGTAGTGTAGCAGTTTATATTTTATTCTGTTGTACTTAGTGAAATGAGTATGTATGTAAATGTATTAGAATACAGATATGTACTAAAGCTCATAGAGGAGCTTCCTTATGTATTTTTAGTTGTATGATTAATAAACTTGATGTTTCCTTGTAAGATGTTTTAATAGAATTATGCTTAGTCTGATTCGTACGTAAATGAGCTCTAGAGATAATTAAGAAGTCCGCTAATTAACAAGTAACATCTCGAGTATGATATCATAGCTTAAGAATGGGGTTGTACTTGGGAGGATGTTACATTACTCCTCCAACATTGTCTCACATTTGCTCGCTCGCACCTTACTTCCTCTATTCCTTCCACACAGCCTCGTTTGCTCCCGCCACCTCTTTTATGCTCTCATCTTCGTTGCTCTTCCTCATTCTTCTTCTTTTGTTGCATTTTCTTTATTTTTTCAAGATTTGATTTGGTTGAGTTTCAATTTCTTTTTTTTCCCAAGATTTTTGGTTTCCTAATCCTGATTCCTCAATCTTCATCACTCATAAGGTCCCCATTGGTGACACACCCTATGTCAAAGCCAAAAAGGTTCAGGTTAATTAGCTTCTTGGGATACCTTAGTTCTTTTGAAATTTTCAATTTTTCTTTCTTTTTGGTTTCATTTCATTGTTTATTACCAATACAAGGTCTTATTATTTAGATTTATGTTTGAAATTTTAACTAATGTGCAGTTTTTGTTCTTTTGTTTTTTTTCTTGGTCTTTGACGAAACCGTCGCCTACCTCCTCAAATTAAAAATTAATTTATGCTAAGTTGTACCAAGAAAATGTAGTAAAATGGCACAACCTAGGTCGTCTCTTAGGAAGCTCGTCACTTAGTTGAGAAAAATTTGGGGTTTTGAGAATTAAGGCAAGTAATTAAATTTAAATGATAATAACAACAGTTAAGAAGGCACTAGTGCAAGATATTCCTAGGATTATAATTAATTATCATTGACCAAATATTAAATCCATTAGTGGCTATTAGTAATTAATTACTAGCAATTCTACTAGTGATCAATCTAATCCTAGAATTTGACCAGTGCAAATAACCAATAAACGAGATCTTAATTTATTTAGAAATTACAGTGATTTAAGGTATTAATTGCTATAGCCTAACCGCCAATGAAAGGTTAGTTCTAATGTTCTCCCTCAAACATATAAACCAATGGATCCATCAATTTATGCTCAAAAGATTTCCCTAAATGACAATTGCCAATTTAGTTATTCTAATAAAAATTATAGCAATCACCACAATAATTATAAGAATAGAAACTAAAAAATATTGAGAAAACTAATGTATTCAATGTAATCAAAAGGTCTCAAATTTCATCCCAATCCATCTAAAAATCCCTACATAAGTAAGAAAATCCCTCATCTTCTAAGGATTACAATAATGAATCTAAAAATGTCCTAAAATAATAGTAACAATCCTTGCTATAATCCACAAGAACAAGTAAATTCACCTATGGAATCCATAGAGAGAGAATAGAGAAGATAATGTAGAGAGATGTAGAGAAGAGAGAGAGAATAATAGCAACCTAAGTGTAAGCTAAACTAAGTCAAAAACTAGGATAAAAGTTTGTAACAATCCTTTAAATATTGCTATCTAAAATAGCCCAACAACTTTAAAACAGAACAAGTAATATGATATCTCATCTGTCGCACAAGCACTACAACGCCAAAAGGAGCGCTGCAACACTCTCAGAAAGAATGGTCCCAAAAATTGATGGTTGTGCTATGCTTGAGTGTTGGAATGAACGGCTTATGAGAGTGAACTTCCACGCTTTTTCTTTCTTTTTGCTCCAAGCTTCTTCTAGAGTTCCAAGCCTTGCTTTAACATTTTGCACTTAATTCAAAGCTCATGTGCTCAAAACCATACTCAAAGAGATAAGTCAAATGCAACGGGTATAATGATAAATCATTCCAAAATTGATACAAAAACCAATAATTCTATTAAAATCATACAATGAGGAACAAATCAAAATCCTAATTAATTGCATCAATAACACAATAAAACTCATGTAAAAAGCTAAGTTTTGGTAACAAGATAAGTGCATAAATGCCCCTTATTCAGTATTCCATAGTTTCAGGAGAGAAAAATATGGGTTAGTTATGAATTTTAAAATCCAGTTTGTTTTATGTATAATGCAAAACTTTAAAGTTTGTATTCCAGAATTGCAAAACTCAATTACATAAACCCAAATAAAGTGAAACTAATTTGTTTAGGAAGCTATAATGTAGAAGTATTAAATTGGAAAATATCAAAACTTAGTTAGTTATTAATTTATTATGAGTTCCATATGAATTAATTAAGTTGGTTGTGTTCTATAGAACTATACATAGGGTAGCATGTGATGTAGAAAGCATAATTTGAGCTAGGCTTCATGATATTAACTGGAACAAATTTTGTAAGATAGATATGCTATTGTGGAGTTAGGTTGTAAAATTTCAAATCTAAAGGAGTCAAAACCAAATTATGGTGATTTTCCAAAGTTGTTGGTTCTCAAAATTCAACATATGATGATAAGAGATAGTTTTCTGCATATAATGAGTTAGAGAGCTTAGGATGGCATGAAACTAGACATTTAGTACTTGTTTCCTATGAAATTTTAGTAAAAACTAATGCAATTTGCTTTACTTTGACAAAGAGCTTCCTTTCCTAAATCAGAGCTTTGGAAGGACATGGATGACAGGCTTTCAACAGATTTTATTGTGTGATAAACTTAAAGGAGAGGTGGGGCATGAGCATGGAAGGGATTTGATAATGGGAGATTCAAACCTCGTTTGCATAATAATTAGAGATAACTAGAATATCCTCCAATACTCTTACCTTTATTTGGTTGATTATCACAAACATAGACTATATTTTTGTTCCTATAGTTTTAGACTATTTCTAGATTTTTTTTTTAAATTTTATGTAAACTATTTCTAGATGTTTTGATAGTTTAGACTATCATTTTGGAAAGCTTTATTAGGCCTCCATTTGTATGTATATAGATTTGCAAATATAAGTTATATGTGATTTACACTAATTGTACAATGGATGACCTCCCTTAATTTCAATAGGTGGATATTTAATTTTGTATAATGCTTCTATATTTACTCCATGATGATGTTATACAAGAAAATTTGTTATATAAAGGCATATTATGAACAACTTACCTGATAATACCAAAATTACCATATTATGTCCAACTTATCAGGCAAAAGTTCCTTATTTAGGCTAAAGCACTATCTATATACATGTCATTCCAATTGTCAAATACCTTGGAAATAGTTCCATAATGCATTATGAGGATAAAGCCCTTGAATTTTTAATTTTGTTGCTCCACCTATCACCAATAAATTGAAATCATTTCTATGACTAATAGATTTTTTATTTTTATTTTTTTGATAAATCTAATAGATTTTATTACAAAGGAGTGATAATGAGCTTGAAATGCTTCAACACATTTTTACATGAGATTACTTGTGCACTTTGACATGCTTTGAGAAGCTTTTGGCTAGATGTAGTAAACTTATAAGCTTTGACCAAAACTTATAGGCTAAAATTAAAAGACTTATATGCTAATGACATTCTTAATTGCCATTTTTTCATAGTTGTATACTGCATGAAATGACCTCTTGGACATATCACTTTGCCGAATAGGTACAGGAGTGCACTTTGACATGCTTCAAAATTCTTGCACATGACTTTACTATCCATTCACATGCTTTTAGAAGCTCTTGGATAAGATGTAGCAAACTTATAAGCTGTGAAGCAAACTCATAAGCTCAAACCTTAGGGAGGTCATTTCACACATACAACTGTCTCAAAATGACATTTAAGAATTTTCATTTTGCATATAATCTTTAAACTTATGCATATGAGTTTTGTTTACAACCTATAAGTTTGATACGGGTTAGTAAAGAGCTTCCCAGAATGTGGTGTATAGTAAATCCATGTGTAAGCACATTTGACCATATCAGAGTACACTTTAGCACCTTTTTACAACTTATAGGATGTGAGTAAAACTTATATGCATAAATTTAAAGACTTATATGCAAAAAATGAAATTCTTAACTGTCATTTTAACACAATTGTATAGCATGTAAAATGACCTCCTGATATATCAATTTGTCTGAAAAGGTAGTGAAGTTCACTCCTGACATGGTTAAACACCCTTGCACATGGATTTACTATACACTCACATTCTGGAAATACTCTTTGCTGAGCCTCATCAAACTTATAACTGACCAAAACTTATATGCGGAAGTCTAAAGACTTATATGCAAAAATGGAATTCTTAACTGCAATTTGACATAGTTGTATAGCGTGAATGACCTCCCTAGGTGTTTGTACCTTTTGTAGTTTATGCCCATTATTGTAGCAGTTTGAATTCTATGAACTATCTTAAATTGCTTTATGTGAACAAGTCAAAAGAAAAAACTTGCAAACCATGGAATCCAATAGCCATCATAACTCCAACACCTCCTGAACTATCTTAAGTTTCAATACACTTCAATTATTGCAAATTAAACTTACAAATAAAATTTATAAGCCTTGCTAACTACATCAAACTTATAAGCTAAAATTGAAAGACTTATATGCTTAATGGCATTCTTAACTAGAATTTTTCATAGTTGTATATTGTGTGAAATGACCTCTTGGACATGTCACTTTGTTTAAATAGGTACAACAATGCACTCTGAACATGGATATACTGTCCATTCACATGCTTTGAGAAGCTCTTTGCTTGGGGTGTAGGAAACTTGTAAGTTATGAAGCAAACTTATAGGCTAAAATAATAAAGACTTATTTGCTAAAAAGGTCTTCTTACCAATTTTGCGTAGTTGTATACTGTGTGAATGACCTCTTGGACATGTCAATTTCTCTTCATGCGCATGTTGAGCCTCCTATTTTTATTAAATAGGCTTCCTTTTGTTAGGCTGAGATCATGGTAATGCTCCTTCAGAATGCATAAGGGAACTATTTCCAAGGCATTTGACTAGTTGAAATAAGTTATACGCGAGTATTGCATCGCTTAGAAGTATGACACTTTGGCTGATGATATATTCAAAAAATGCTAGTAAGGTTTGTGTTAGGCTCATATGTGGTTCAGTTCTGTATGAACATTTACTTGCATGTGAGTATAGGTAATCTCATGTGAAAGTGTGCTAAAGCATTTTAAATGCATTATTGCTCACTTAGAACTATGCTACCAAATCTCCAAATTATGAAATCAATTTTACATGAGTTTATAAATCTCTAATTTCAATACCATCTTTAGCTATAGTAAGGCTATCATCATTCTTGTTCTACAAATAATCACAATATTCTTAGGAATCATATTTTTCATTGAAAAATTGGTACATTTCAAAATAGCTTACATGGAGAATGTTTCAAACAATAAAAATGTTCCACTATAGAAAAGGATATACAAGAGAAAAAGGATTTAATATTAATGTCAAATGTCATTTCCTAACTGTTAGTTCTCCATTAGACTCACTTAATCATCATCAGCCTTAAACCAAGGTCACAACACAAGAAGCTTATCATTAAAAATGCACAAAAAGCAATGTCTCATCTTAATCTTCTAACCAGGATGTTTCAATAATTTTAACAACCTCATATATTTCATTGCAATCATGAGTCTAGGGTGAAAAAGGAAAAAGGATTATGAAGAAAGCTTTTTAGGAAGGTTACTCCTTGTTATCTATTTCTCTTCTAAAACTCTCAAACAAGAAAACTATAGTTCCCTCATCTTAATCACCCCATTAACAACAAAGAATTCTATCAACGATTAATTTTGTATTTTTTGTTCAAAAGCCTTATTCGTAATCCATTTGGCCTTGACATATCTCACTATAACAACATAAAACAAGCTAATAGACATGAGGTAAAGGCCTAATTTATATTCAAGGAGGCTAAAACCATGACAACATATTTAACAAGCCAAATTGCAGAAACACAGACCAAAGCATACTACAAATACATAATAAAATAAAAGGCTTAAATTGAAGCTAAAGTCCTCACTTAAGGGGAAAACATTAAAAAAAAAAGAATAATTAGAAGAGAAAAAGCACCTACATGGAGTTGTAGCTTTCTCTTCCAAGTTCCGATTGATTTATTTTTAGCAACAGCAAAGTACGCTAGTAAAGGGTAGTGCCCAATGCATGATGCATAGCTATCACACGAATATTATTCATTGCCCACTCACTGTATACACACACATAATGAAATTAAATTAAAAAATACAAAAAGGAAACAAATAAAAAAAAAAACACAAAAAAATTGAAAGAAATTGAAAGAAAAACATGGACAAATAAAAATAAAAAAGACTTTTTTTTCTAAAGGAAACGAAAACCCACAGTATGTTCAAATCAGCATGCCTAGTTCCAACATATTTAGCTTGGAGATGCTCAAGTTGGGAATTGTTAGAATAACTCTTTTCACCCTTCGTCACCAGAGGCTTGGTAAGTTGCAATGTCATTGGAGCTCGTGCATTGAAGGCATGGAGCTCATGCGTTATCACACGAAGACCATTGATTGGGAAGTGCATATAGAAAGACAAAGGAAGAAGAACTAAGGGGGCGGGTTAGGGAGTTGTCACAACGTACCTGAAGGGCATTACGACGAGAATAACAACCGATTTAAAAACAAAATGGGAGTCATCACCAATTTTAATTCTAGCTAAAATTGGAAAACCTTTTGATTTGCAAAATTGGTCTTTTAAATAGATTTGAGTTCGGGAGTTTAATTATGATTAGGTAAAGGTGAAAACTTAATCTCACTTGGAGCCTAATACATCTGTATAAATACGATTACCCTAGAGCTCATTATACAAATTAATTATAACTTTAATGATATTTATTTTTCCCCAAAAAATCATAATAAGTATACACAAGTAAAATAAAATAAAAGAAAATTAAACAAAAGAAAAACAAAGTTTAAAGAAAAGTTAATTTTAGCTTGATAGTTGTTAGCTACATTTACGTATCCTCAGTGTAACGAGGAACTCAAAGCCACGTCATTTTGTAGAAAATAATTGTAGGTTGATGGATTTTAGGCAATGAGACGCTAGGAGACAGTTGTTCATTCTTGGGGAACCATCTGATGTTTTTCCTTTTAATTCTAATTTTGATTTAGAAATTGTTTATATTTCTTCTTACTTTCTGTCCTCTATTAGGGTTTCAGGAAGCTTTAAACTTAATGGCTGACCAAGGGAGAACTCTTAAGGAGGTTGCAACTCCTAGCATGCACCAACAACCATTGGGAATCATCTATCTTGACCTGGAGGTCGACTTAAGCTTAAATGGGCTCAGATCCCTTCCAAAGTTCCATGGCCATGCGGGTGAAGATCCTCACAAACACCTTAAGGATTTCCATGTTGTTTGTGCTAACATAAGGCCACTTGGGTGGGTGAAGACCAAGTGAAGTTGAGGGTGTTCCCTTTCTCTCTTGAGGGAAATGCCAAGGATTGGCTCCTGCCTTCCACATGGAGCAGGAAACGTAAGCCTCTTTGGAGAAGTGCTTTCCAGCATCTAGGTTGCCATAAGAAAGGACATATGCGAGATAAGGCAAGTGCAAGGGGAGACACTTTATAAGTATTGGGAAAGGTTCAAGAGGTTATGTACTAGTTGCCCTCATCACCAGAATCCTGAGCAACTTCTTATCAGTACTTTCTATGAGGTCTAATGCCTATGACCGAAGTATGATTGATTCTAGTAAAGGTGCTCTGTTACAAGACTTTAGCTAACGAGAGCCTTGATTGAGAACATGGAAGAAAATTCATAGCAATTTGGGTCTAGAGCGTCTCAGGACTAGGAGTGTCATGGGGTAGCCTAAACGATTCCCCAAGCCTTGTAGCAACACTTAAGGAAATCTTGGGTTCATGAAGCAATTAACTTTTAATCAAGTTCAGTTCCTAACTCATCCTACTCCAGCCATGGCATGTGGTATTTATTCTTGCCATACTCATACCACAGAGACCTGCCTTTAGCCAAGATGATCTAACAAATGTTTATGCTTAAATGTTTTTCTGGAGACCTCAAAATCAAGTCATAGTAGTAGTACAACCCTTACAACAACACCTACAACCCAAGGTGGTGAGATCACCCAAATATGAGGTGGGGGAACTCTTTAAACCAACAATTTCATAATCAACCCTTATTTCAATAGCAGGAGGTACCAGCCACCTCATCAGATAGCCATAACAACACTTCCAGCACTACCATAGGTTCTTGCATTACCACCTCCAATAGAGCTTCAGATTAACCAACTATGAAAGAGCTTATGAAGTTATTGTTGGACGAGGAGAGAAGACTGATGCCACATACTTGGCCATGCAAGAGATGAATGGAACTCAATCAGTTTAAAAACTCTTCTTCTCAAAATCAGGCCTAACTCCTGACTTCATCCTAAAGTCCCAAATCCTAAGGGAAATGTAATCTCTCACCCTAAGGTCTGGAAGGTCTTACCTGAAGTTGAAAACCTACATGTGGAGTAGAAGAATGAGGAACCAAGGGAAATGGTTCAAGAGGATGAGACCATGACTCATGAGAAGAAGTAACCATTGGTAACTCCAGTTGCTTAAGAGACAATCCTTATCTCATTGCCTTTTTCTTAGAATGCCATTTCATAAAAAAGATCAACTGAAGTTAAGCTAGATAAGTGAACATACCTTTCCTAGATCCAATTAAACAAATTCCAAAATATGCCAAGTTTTTGAAGGAATTGTGCACAAAAAAGAGACGTAAAGGCAATGAGAAGGTAAAGTTTGGGAGTGCATGTATCTTCTATCATCAACCTAAGTCTTCCACAGAAGTGTAAAGATTCGAGCACGTTCACTATCCTATGTACCATTGATAAGATGAAGTTTGGAGAAGCTTTAGCGGATCCTGAGCGGGAATCAATGTCATGCCTCGTTCAGTTACCATGCTCTTCATGTGGGAGCTGAAGTCCACTGGAGTTATTTTGCAGTTTGCAAATAGGAGCATTGAGTTAGATGGACTTCTTAAAGATGTCTTGGTGAGGGTAAATGACTTATCTTTCCTACTAATTTCTATGTTTTAGAGTGACCAATGATGAGAAACTCACCAACATACATTGATCCTAGGAAGGCCATTTTTGAAAAATGCAAATGCCAAGGTTGATTTGTATGCACACTTTCCTTGGAATGTTGTGATTTGAAAGCACAATTTAATTTACATGATGCCATGAGATTTCCCTATGAAAACCATTCTGCTTTTGCAATTGATTTAATTGATTTGTTGATAGAAAATGCATGTAGTGATCTAGTGGAAAAATCTTCGGGATGTTGGAGTTTGAAAATGATTTTGAATGCCCCAATTGTGATGAAATATCAAATTTGTGTAAGGAGTATCCTGAAGTTGATGCTTCTTTGACTGAAAATGCTATGAAAACACTATTGAATTATTATGTGGAAGGCACAACTCTAGGACACCCCTTACTATTTTTGAGAATTCTACAAAATCAAAATCTAAACAGACTCACCTAGTGAACAACTCGAATCCAGCACTTGCGACATTCAGCCAGGCTGCTCAGAGCATCTCTGTCAAGAATTTTGTAGAATTTCATAACTGGAAGTTTTTGGGTGTTGGGCATCCCTGACTTAGCTTCTAACCCTGAAACACAAAATTCCCTTTCTTCACTTTCTCTTGCTAATGCAAATCCCAGTTTTGTTACTCCTTCTTTTATTGGGTATGATGATGCACTTGTTCGAAGTTTGTATGAAGTTATAGGTGTAGATACTTCACCATCACAACCATCATCCACTCTTGAATTGAAGCCCTCCTGGACCACTTAAAGTACTCATATTTGGGGAGGTGAAGAATTTCCTGTGATCATTGCCAATGACCTCAAAGAGGATCAAGAGAAGAAGTTGCTTGGAGTTCTCAAGAGTCATAAAAAGGCCATTGGTTAGTCCTTAGCTGACACCATGGGCATCAGCCCTCCACATGTGTTCACCGCATCTTCTTGGAGGAGGGTGCTAAACTAGTGAGACAACCTCGACGCTTGAATCCTCTCATTTTGGATGTTGTCAAAAAGGAGATCACAAAATTATTGGCTGCGGGTATCATATACCTAATTTCTGATAGCCAATGGTTAGCCCACTCCAAGTTGTCCCCAGAGATTGGCATCATAGTGGTGAAGATGATTAGAATGAACGGTACCTACAAGGGTTCAAAACGTCTGCGGGTTTGCATTAACTACCGAAAATTAAACCAAGCTATAAGAAAAGATCACTTCCCACTCCCCTTCATAGTTTTAAGACACATCGTTTCATCCGAATGGATTGGTTTATAAAGCTAAGATTGATGTTATTCTAACATCCCAAATTTCATCTAGGCTAATCTACTCGATGAACTTGAGCAATTGATTTACCGACTAAGCGATTGACTCTTGGCCGCATAGTGGGAAGGGTCAAACATTAGTGATTTATTATTGATTAATAACAAATAATATTAGAATAATCAAGTGTGTCTAGAAAAAGATGCAAAAAATTACAAAAATGCCATTATTTAGTGAAATTATGAATACCCTTGTTATGTAAAGGAAATTACCAAACTACCATTGCCTTATTAGTTAATGACAAAGACACCCTTATCCTATAAATGGAATTACAAGAATACCACTGTCATTGTCTAATTACAAAAATACCCTTGTCTTGGTTAAAGAAATTACTACAATGCCACTACTTTGACAATTACTATAATGCCACTACTTTAATAATTACAACAATGTCATTTGCACAAATCCCTAGACTTGTCTTTAAACAAGAATGAATCTAAGCCATTGGATTAAGATGACAATGCAATAATTCAATCACATACATCATGCATATTCTTAACCACATACATGCACATAGACAATTCTATGCTAAAAATTAAAAACACCTATTAAAGCATAAGGTTACATGATGTAAATCTATGATACATATATGCATTAAAGGTTAGAAAATTTCCACTAACCATACATGCTCAACAACAACATTTTTGCATAAAACATGGAGCATTTTCATCCCAAAATTAGGCCAACATGTTTGTATGAAACATAGAGCATTTTCACCCCATAAATCATGCAAGCTTTCTTCTTTTTCTTGATATTTTCACTATAAATACTCTTCAAAATCTTTTCCATTCATTCCATTTCCAAGTCACAAAGTGACCTCACCATGCTTTGCAAGAGCTACATCCTCTAACTCTTGTAAAATACATACACTCTTGCATGTCTTCAAGCCTTAGAAACTCTCTAAGTGTTCTTTCTCTTATTCTTCCTCTACCATTTCTTCTTATGTTCTTCTCTTCAAAGACTTCTCTTCACTTTCCAAACTTCATCCAAACACTTAAATTCTAAGCCCAAACTTTCACTAGCCTTCACAAGAGTTACAATCTTTAACTCTAGTAAAAAATATTTTCTTAAGCACTCAAGTTCTAGAGCCAAGATACAAGGAGGGTCATCCACTCCAAGGAATCTTGCTCAAGCTCAAGGAAGAAGAGAATGACTCTTTTTAGACCCTACATAAGAGGTAGAAGTTTCTTCTTTATTTGTTCAAGTATTGTTGGTGTCAAACCTTATCCATGGTTAGAATGCCTCAAGCTTGTGTTATTGACAAGAGTTTTGAATGGTTGTTTGTGAAATATATTTTTAATGAATCACTACATGAACTTCTCTGTTATAAATATTTTAAGTTGTTTTCATGCTTAAAAACATGGTAGATGGTCATTGTATTGAGGAAGTAACATCAAACATGAAAATGATAGGTGCTGGATTTTTAGATATTTCTAGTAGTAGTTACTTTGAAATATGAAACTAACAGAATATGAAGCTTTTGGGAACAAAACAATTTTTACTAAAAACTAGACACATTATAGAACACTCGTAAAAAAGAATCACCTAAATGGAGTTCTCTAGCTCAAGATATAAATTTTCAAATTTAAGCCAAAGACTGAAACTCTAAATCTGACCTTGTAGTAGTAAAATAGGTCTAACTTACTCCAGAAAAATGCAAATGGACTGATTTCAACTCTGTTGGAAAGCTAACAAATATAGGAACACACCATGTATGCTATGCATAAAGCTTGTCACCACATAAATACAGAATGAGAAATAAGTTTGGGATAGTGTGCTGAGAAAGTCTTTAAAAGGGGTAACTTTACAAGGGTACTAGGGCATAACCATAAATGTGTTTTAATGAAATTACCCTTAATAGAAACCTTGATGAGATAAGAATCTGTATATATTTTAAAAGGCTGAGATAATAAGTATACAAAAAGTTACAATTTGCTTATAAAATACATTAGAATTATAAATAGAAGATTCAAGTCTTGTAAAGAGATTTTTAAAGATCTAAGTTGCAATAATCTTCAAACATAGGGAAGCTTAAAAATATATAAAGAACCTCTAATAATACTTTAAAATGCATTACTGAAATAAGGGAATGCTAAAGAGTAAAAGAAAGACATTCATAACGTATACATACCAATCAAGACATCTATGACCCTTTAAGAACACTAGGACTCAACTTGATAGCTTAGGTTACTTAATATGAATCGTTTATGAGAAATCTGTATGAGATCTTATATGAGATTATCTACGATTACTATGAGATTTACATGATATGTCTATTGTTTTTATATGAAGTGATATATAGTAATGTGAATATATAGTGATGAGATATGAAATGATGATGATGAAATGATTGATTGTGCCATGATTTATTAATGATTGCATCATGATGTGCATACATTCATGTTTCAAATGAAATAATAAATGATCAAACTACTCTGCTTAATCCTCAAAGGGATTAAGGTATTGGTGATTTCACTCAGTGAAAATAAAAGTAAAGTTTGTAAAAGTAGCAATGATAGTTTGGAAAAGTGGATTTGAGCTAAGCTCATGGCTTAACCTCCTAAACCATTTAGATCACGGCAACGAAAAGAAAACCATAAGGTTGTGCCAATACCATGTATAGCTCATTACCCTTTTAGGGTGGTCTAAGGCATTGATGTATTCATCCCATGAGTAATTCATAAATACACTAATGGGACCTCGAAGGTATGGTACCCAAAGTAAACAAAGAAAGGAAGCCCGAAATATAAATATTGAGGATGAGTAATCATGAAATTCATGCATCTCCTAAATTATTATTTCTCATTAGTGATTTTATATGATATATTTGGATGCATGATTGATGAATGACTGATATATATTTCATTAATGTTATAAGAATAGTTAAAAGCAACCGCACTTCGGTTAATTACGTTTGTGAAAATTTAGTAATTGAACCATATATATATCCACCTTTTTATAATAAACTTGAAGTGACTGGTACTACGATGACACTTTTAGTGCAAGTAGGAACTTTATGAGAAATCTTGTATTTCTCACTCCTATGTTTTTTCTTGTCGATACCAGAGACGAACGTGTCCACTCTAAGCAACAAGCTATAGAAAGAGGCAATCACGTGAAGATTTAGACTTTCCAAGAATTAGCACTTCGAGTTTAGTTATGATATTGATGCGAGAATATACCTATAGTCATAAAATTTAAATTGTTATTAAGAACTTATCACTATGGTATATGTCCCATGACTTATTTATTAAGTAGTTAGCTTTCAGCTTATGTAATGGTAATTTTACATTTAGTCCTTTATTCTCTTTATTGAATTAAGTAATGATCAAAAGTAATTTTGAGTACCATCTATGTAAGCACTATGTATTTTAATTCTCATTTCAGGCTTAAGCTTTAGAAAAGTAATTTAAGAAAAAAAAATTACCACTATCTTTAAAAGTTAATTTCAAAAGAAAATGAATGCTAGGCATATGTGACATCTAATGGAATCCAAATGTGAACTTAAGCGTAGTTTGTTCTTTTAGGGTGTTACATTATGGTATCAGAGAGTTCATTGCTGAAGTCTTGGGGATGGACTGACTATGCTTCTATCTACGTTGTCATGCTATTAATCTTATCTGTATAATGAGATGTAGGATTTAGAAATGCATGATCGTCTTGTGATACTACCATGGTTGCTACCATGCTCAGCTATAGTATTGATCCTAATCAACTCAATAACTATTGTTTGGTGTGTTTGGGAACTAATGAGAAAAGGAATGCAAAGGACATGTGGTGGGGAAATCATGATGAACTTGGAAAATGCACTCAGGATGGCTAGGGCTATGCAAGCACAAGCAACAATGATGATGGAATAGATGAATAGGAGGTCAAAGGAGTCGATCGGGAACCAAGAACATGGAAAATTCAGAATTTATGTAACGCTGAACTTTATGTCATTTAGAAATTATCAATTACCTAGGTAATTCTTATATAAATTTGAGACCAAACAATCCTCAATAGAGGAATATAACATTAGAAAAGAGGTTATGAGCAATCCGTGCAAGAGTCGCAAGCCCGAATTTCTACGTGTAAAATGACCAAAATGCCCTAGGTTATTTTACTCAGAAAATGAGGATCGTGGGCCCCACCATCCTCAAGGGGATGTTTTGAGGATAATAGGGGATTGTTTGTGTTATGTGTGTTAATAGAGGAGAAGATCTCAATTTTGAGTTTCGACGCGAAATGACCAAAACGCCCCTATCCTTTAACTCTTATTTGTGTAAAAGAACCTCACTAAAATGTTTTAAAAGGTGTTTTTAAGCTATGATTGACCATTGGTTAAGCTCGGATGGTCCAACAGTTTTGAGTAAAATTACGTTTTGCCCTCTTTGTGAGTTTTGCAAATTTTGAGATTTTTGATTTCTCTAGCAAAACATAAGCAATATTAGGCTCAAATTAAAGCTTATTAAATTCTAATTATTAATCTAGAGTCAAAATTATTTATTTAAATTGATTAGAACCTAAAATTGCTTAAAACACCCAAATTGCTTACTAATTCACCTAAGCCCTTAATTGTAAATTCTCTAAATTGCAAAGACTTACCTACACCTAAATAATACATGGAACACACAAATTTCTCTTCCATGGCTGTAATGCCGAAATAATGCAGCCATAATACATCAGAAAATTGCACTAAAACATAATGCCAAAAATTACCATAAAACAAGGAACTTTGAAACATGATTCCATGTTTTAAGCCACCAAACAAGATGATTTTTCCTTCCTTGTTTCCTTCTCAAATTTAGTCAGATTTTCCTCCTCTTCTTGTCCATACATGAGCTTGAATTCTTCTATAAATAGGCATGCTTAGAAGTCATTAGAGGCTTGCTCAAAATTTCACAACTTCAAGTTTTTCCTAAGCTCAAAAACTTTCTTTCTTTCTTCCCCCTTGGCCGAAATTCTTTCTTCAAGCTTTCAAGGATATTTTGTTTCATTTCACTCAAAGAAACCAAGTTCTCTTCCTTTTCTTCAAATAAAATTAGGTAGGGAGTTGTTTTAAGTTCATTTTATGCTATGACAAGTTATGTTTCTAGCTCAAAAATGTTGAATCAATGAACATTTTCTATGGCTTTTTCAATTCAATTTTCTTCCTTCTTTCTTTTGAGTAATTCAGCCTTATGGCTTAGATTATGATGAGACCATGGTTTGATGATGAGGTTCTTGAGTGTTAGTTGCAAAGCCTTCATAAGTTAGACCTCTAAAACTTGAAGGTTTCACTAGTTTTTAAGTTTTATAATTTCAGTTTTTCTTTCCTTATTTGTTCTGGCCAAATGGCCTAAGAAGGAATGAAATGATGGCTTGATGATGACGACCTTGAGATGGGTTGTAAATCCATCACAAGTTAGGCCTTTAAAGCTTGAAAATTCCACTTGATGCAAAACTTTAAAGAATGATGTTTTTATGATGTAAAAATAAAGATCTTGAGTTTAGAACTTGAAAGATGTATTTTTCACTTTGTCTTGCTAAGATATATTGGGTTGAATTTATATTTCTCTAAAGTCTTGGAGGAGCTCTAGTAAAGAAATAAAATGAACTTGCATCCATGTTTAAGTTTATGCCTTGCATATCCATGTTTACTTTCTATGTCATCACTAAATTCTCAAGAATGAATAAATGAACTTGCATTCTCATGTTTAAATTTCCAAGCTTGCATTTCATGTTTATGTTTCAAGTTGTCACTTAATCTTCAAAGATAATAAAGAGGATGCATCTCATATTTATTTTATGCTCTCACTTTATTTTATAATGGCTAAAAGAATCAATGCATGACATGTTTATTTTATGTCATCACCTAAAGATCCTAGAGCTCAAAGACTTGCCCAAGTATCACAAACAAAGTTGGAACCATGGTAATAAGAACTCTAAAGCTCACTTTCAATTTCCTTAAGATTATTGGAGTCAAAGAATTTATTCTTTAAGAAGTCTTGAGTTGGAGCTTAATAAGAATTCTCTTCTCCCTTCACCGGTCCAGTGCGGACTACCGTTCGCTTTAACATTTTTCTTTTATTAAGATTCTCTTCTCCCTCTCCTGGTCCATGCGGACTACCGCCTTCAGATTCTTATCATGTTTACAATTCCAAGTTATCACCTTATAAAGATAAGATTAAAATGAGGTTGCATAGCATGTTTATGATTCTAGTATCACCTAAATCTTTAAAGCTCAAGACTTGCTCCTTTTATCTTAAGTGAGAATTTTAATCATGAACATTTTTTCAATGTATAAATTGACCTCATGATTAAGGTAGGCCTAAAGTGATTTTTAAATAGCTACTGAGTTGGTTCTATAATTTCTTTCAAGATTACAAAAAGAATTAGTTTCTAAAAGAGTTTTAAGGCTTGAAATGATATTACAGGAAACTAATATCTTGCATGTACTTAAAATGAGATATTAAGCAATTATATGAGGTTCATGATTCAGCCACTGATCTAGTTAGTATTACTATGATTTGATATGTTTGAAGTTGTGATAATTATGTTTATTGATAAGGAATAATTCTATGCATGTTAGAAGTGAAATTAGCTACATAAAGCAAGTTAAAGCTTTAAATATGATTTACTGCATATGCTGCCTCATATGGTTTAATAATGTTCTTAAGGCTTATGATTAATGGTAATGATGGTAATTAATCCCTTAGATGCAAAATTAATTAGTTTGATAATTGATGTTACCCGATTCTAAGTTTCGATTATTTAAGACAGCTTTTTGGTAAGGATTTATGATGATGCTTATTAAGCATTTGATTTCATTGAATGATTTCATGGCTTGCATGTTATAGTTACTGTTGCAAACAATGAGAATGCTTATGCATGAAATAATGAAATATTCTTTGTTATTTAAAAATTTACCCTCGTTGCTGGAAGAAAGTATATTACTTAAAGTGTAATTTGGAAAGGTTTGGCTAGGAAAGACTTGGTATTTAAGCGTGTCCATTTGTGACCCACCTTTCTTTCTTGGGAATCTCCAGGTGCATGAATACAATTGGTATATATTATTCCAGAATAATACTATAAATGAGAAAATGTTATAATGATTATGAATTGAGAATTGGATTATGATATAACATGCAAAGACTTAATGGTGACTTAAACATAAGAAAATGATCCTTTGGACCCATCAGACTATAGGTGGTGAAAATGTGATTCTTGCCCCTAGCCCGTTCTCTCAAAAGGGTAGAGTCAGATTTTAGTTTATCAAAAGGGATAAGTATATGCTAGTGACGACTAGTAAGGTATGAGCTCATAACCTAGATTACTCCCAAAAGGGTGGAGTATAGGGTGGCCCAGGAAAATGATGATGAAAGTAACTTTAAGTCACCTAAGAAACTAAGTAAATGCATTATGTGAATATGATGTTCTGCTATGCATAGTATTATGAAATGATGATAAGGAATATGATGTGGTTTTATGCATAATTATGTTATTATATATGAAAGGAAAAGTTCATTATAAACATGACATGCTAAGTTTATGATGCATTATAAGACGCATGATTAAAAGGACGAACCTCGATAAAGTATATTTTTGAACTTAATAAATCAATCTTAGCATGCTCACTATTTCATAATGAAACTCTAGGTTCCTGGGGACGATGATGATGACACAATGCATCATGAGGTGAGTACCCTACTGAGATTCTTTTTATAAGTTTCTCACTCCCTCTATTTTTCTTTCCATCTCGTCTTAAAAATAAGGAAGCGTTCGTGAATCACATTGAGGCTTTCACCTGGTAGCTGAACTTGATCCTGAAGTTTCACTCGTATATTTCAGATATCTATCCCTATCCTTGGAGTGTTATTACTAGGTGCCATTAATGGATGTCCTTCCATCCATATATTATTTATGTTTTGTTAGATTGCCTACACCTAGTCTTATTCTGTTGGTAGACAAACTATCTATGTGTTATGTAATTATGGATGTTATATGATGGAGCCAATATGATGTGTTTTTCATGCTATATCTGCACATTATTCGCTTTATTTCGATTATTGTTCACGTTATGTGCGGCTCACGTTTTCAATTATGTTTTAAAAAAAATGGCTCTAATTTCACTAAGTATTTTCAAAGTATGATGAAAGAACTGAAGCAAAGAGTAAAGTCTAGTAATTAATCAGATACAACCTAGGTGTATTGGGTTAATTATTAGGGTGTTACAATTTAAGAGGGCTTAAACCTTAGAATTCAAAGGGACAACTAACCCTTAAAATAGCTGATGGATGGATTCATGAAATGGAGAAGGTTTTCTTTGTGGTGGAATGCTTTAACGAACAAAAGTTGGCATTCTTTACTTACATGCTAAAGGGAGAGGCTACTGCTTGGTGAAAAGGTGCCAAGGGCTTGCTCGAAAATGCTGAAACGCATATTACGTGGGAGGTTTTTTGTTCTACATTCCATAAGAAGTATTTTCCAGACCCAATAAAGAAGGCAAAGGAAGTAGAATTTCTACTGTTGACACAAGGAAATCAAAGTATAGCTAAGTACATAACATTCAACTAGCTATCAAAGGGATCCCAATGAGGTTTGGAAGTGTATGAAGTATGAGAGTGGTTGAGGCCAACATTATAGTCTTATAGCCCCACTAGAAGTTACTGACTATGCGTCTTTATTCAAAAGCCAAGTGGCCGAGAATTGTAATTGTCAGTTGATCGCCCATTAGTTGAAGAGAATAAGAGTCCACCACACAGTAGCAAAAGAATTCACCTTCATCAAGAAACCCTACCAACATCCTATGATTATCCGACCAGGATCAATCGACCTAAGATCCCCGTCCTTGAACCTGAACCAACTTGTGCTATTTGTGGAAAGCAACATGGAGGGGAATGTAGATTTGGAAAGAATGTCTGCTATTGGTGTACAATCAAGGGCACTATTCTAAGGAATGCCCAAAGATCAACTAATCTTCTACACCCAAGCCAAGGGCACAGGGATGCGTATTTGCTATCACTCCTGAGATGGCCTTAGAATTTGACGATTTGATTCAAGGTAAGTGTATAATTAATGTAAAACCCTAAATTGTATTGTTTGACTTGAGCAACACATTCGTTCATTTTATATACCTGTGCAAGCTTAGAGCATATATCTAGTTGAACATTATCTTCTTGTTTGGACCCACTATAGATGCTGTTAACTGAATCAGCATGTCTAAATTGTGAATTTGAAGTAGCTAATAGGACTCTTCATCATGATTTAGTTTGTTTGCCCTTGTCAAACTTTGATGTAATTTTGGGCATGGATTGGCTTTCTGTAACCATGTGCTACTGAATTGGCCAAATAAGACAATAGTATTTCTCCTAAACCCAACCTTTCTGACCCAGAAAAAGATAAGCTATATTGAACTCCATAATCATGGGGGATAGTAGGAATGAAAAGTGAGGGTATGTTTTCCCAATGATAAGTGAGGAAGAAGTGAAACAAGCCCTAATGAGATTCCTATGGTAAAGGAATTTCTGAATGTTTCCCAATGACATACTGCCCCATAAAGGAGATTGAGTTTCTAGATTTGGTACTGGGAACAAGATCCATATCTATAGCTTTTTATAGAATGCCACAGGCCGAGTTGACGGATTTTAATAAGCAATTAGAGGAACTACTAGAGAAGAAATTCATTCGGCCTAGTGCATCACCTTGGGGAGCCCTGGTTTTGTTTGTTAAAATAAAAGATGGGAGTATGAGGCTTTGTATAGACTATAGGCATATGAATTGAGTGACTGTGAAGAATAAGTACCTTTTGCCTAGGATCGAGATTTGATGGATCGAGTTGAGGGAGCAATAGTGTTCTGAGATTGACTTGAGGTCGGATATCATCAGATTAGATTAAGGGATCAGGACATGCCCAAATTCCTTTAGGACCCGATATGGCCACTTTGAGTTTATAGTTATGTTGTTTGGTTTGACCAATGCTCCTACTATGTTCATGGACTACATGAATAAGGTATTTAGACCTATTTGGATCAGTTTATGATTGTTTTCGTAGGTGATATACTCATCTATTCGAACCCTTGAAGAGCATGTATGTCATTTAAGAATGGTTTTAGAGGTTTTGAAGGAAAAGAAATTGTATGTGAAGTTGTCTAAGTGTGAATTTTGGCAGGATATTATATTACTAAGGTTCATTAAGGGATTTTCTTAGATTTCTTTACCCTTGACCAAGCTTACTAGGAAGAATAACCCTTTTCATAAACTTGAAGTGAAGAGCTTCCAAGAGCTTAGGATGAAGTCTAGTACCTTGAGCTCTTCATAGGTAAATTTCAACACGAAATTCTTTAAAGGAGAGGAGTATTGTAACATCCCAAATTTCATCTAGGCAAATGGACTCGATGAACTGAATGATTTACCGACTAACGTTTACTCTGGCCGCATAGTGGGAAGGGTCAACATTAGTGATTTATTGTTGATTAATAACAAATAATATTAAATAATCAAGTGTGTCTAGAAAAAGATGCAAAGAATTAAAAATGTCATTATTTAGTGAAATTATGAAAATACCCTGTTATGTAAAGGAAATTACCAAACTACCCTTGCCTTAGTTAATAACAAAGACACCCTTATCCTATAAATGGAATTATAAGAATACCACTGTCATTGTCTAATTACAAAAATACCCTTGTCTTGGTTGAAAAAATTACTACAATGCCACTACTTTGATAATTACTATAATGCCACTACTTTGATAATTAATTTGATAATTTGCACAAATCCCTAGACTTGTCTTTAAACAAGAGTGAATATAAGCCATTGGATTAAGATGACAATGCAATAATTCAATCACATACATCATGCACATTCTTAACCACATACATATACATAGACAATTTCATGCTAAAAATTAAAAACACCTATTAAAGCATAAGGTTACATGATGTAAATTTATGATGCATACATGCATTAAAGGTTAGAAAATTTCCACTAACCATACATGCTCAACAATAACATTTTTGCATAAAACTTGTAGCATTTTCATCCCAAAATTAGGCTAACATGTTTGCATGAAACATGGAGCATTTTCATCCCAAAATTTGGCCAATACTTGCATAAATCATGCAAGCATTCTTCTTCTTTCTTGATCTTTCCACTATAAATACTCTTCAAACTCTTTTCCATTCATTCCATTTCCAAGTCACAAAGAGACCTCACCATAGCAACATCCTCTAACTCTTGTAAAATACATACATTCTTGCTAGTCTTCAAGCCTTAGAAACTCTTTAAGTGTTCTTTCTCTTATTCTTCCTCTACCATTTCTTCTTATGTTCTTCTCTTCAAAGACTTCTCTTCACTTTCCAAACTTCATCCAAATGCTTAAATTCTAAGCCCAAACTTTCACTAGCCTTCACAAGAGTTACAATCTTTAACTCTAGTAAAAAAATATTTTCTTAAGCACTCAAGTTCTAGAGCCAAGATACAAGGAGGGTCATCCACTCCAAGGAATCTTGCTCACGCTAAGGAAGAAGAGAATGACTCTTTTTAGACCCTAAATAAGAGGTAGGAGTTTCTTCTTTATTTGGTCAAGTATTGTTGGTGTCTAACCTTGTCCATGGTTAGAATGCCTCAAGCTTGTATTATTGACAAGAGTTTTGAATGGTTGTTTGTAAAATATATTTTTTATGAATCACTATATGCACTTCTCTGAAATAAATATTTTAAAGATGTTTTCATGCTTATATATGGTTTAAAAATATGGTAGATGGTCCTTGTGTTGAGGAAGTAACATCAAACATGAAAATGATAGGTGCTAGATTTTTAAGTATTTCTAGTAGTAGTTACTTTGAAATATGAAACTCACAAAATATGAAGCTTTTGGGAATAAAACTATTATTACTACAAACTAGACACATTATAGAATCGCCCAAAATGGAGTTCTCTAGCTTAAGATATAAATTTTCAAAGTTAAGCCAAAGACTGAAACTCTAAATTTGACCTTCTAGTAGTAATAGGTGTAACTTACTCTAGAAAAATACAAATGGACTGATTTCAACTCTATTGGAAAGCTAACACATATAGGAACATATCCATGTATGCTATGTATAAAGCTTTCCACCATATAAATACAGAATGAGAAATAAGTTTTGGGACAATGTGTTGAGAGTCTGAAAAGGGTAACTTTACAAGGGTACTAGGGCATAAACATAAATGTGTTTTAATGAAATTACCCTTAATAGAAAGCTTGATGAGATAAGAATCTGGTACTATATTTAAAAGGCTGAGATAATAAGTATACAAAAAGTTACAAATTTGCTTATAAAATACATTAGAATTATAAATAGAAGATTCAAGTTTTGTAAAGAGATTTTTAAAGATCTAAGTTGCAAGAATCTTCAAACATAGGGAAGCCTAAAATATATAAAGAACCTCTAATAATACTTTAAAATGCATTACTGAAATAAGGCAATGCTAAAGAGTACAAAGAAAGACATTCATAACGTATACATACTAATCAAGACATCTATGACCCCTTAGGAACACTAGGGACTCACTTATAGCTTGGGTTGCTTAATACGAATCATTTATGAGAAATCTATTAGATCTTATATGAGATTATTTGCTGATTATTATGAGATTTACATGATATGTCTACTATTTTTATATGAAGTGATATATAGTGATATGAATATATAGTGATGAGATATGAAATGATGATGATGAAATGATTGATTGTGCCATGATTTATTAATGATTGCATGATGATGTACGTACATTCATGTTTCAAATGAAATAATAAATGATCAAACTTATTGCTTAATCCTCAAAGGGATTAAAGGTATTGGTGATTTCACTCAGAATATAAAAGTAAAGTCTGGAAAGTAGCAATGATAGTTGGAAAAGTGGATTTGAGCTAAGCTTATGGCTTAACCCTAAACCATTTAGATTACGGCAATGGAAAGAAAACCATAAGGTTGTGGCAACAACCACTGGAAGAGTTCATTACCCTTTTAGGGTGGTCTAAGGCATTGATATATTCATCCTATGAGTAATTCATAAATACACTAATGGGACCTCGAGTTATGGTACCCAAAGTAAACAAAGAAAGGAATAAATATAAATATTGAGGATGAGTAATCATGAAATGCATGCATCTCCTAAATTATTATTTCTCATTAGTGATTTTATATGATATATTTGGATGCATGATTGATGAATGACGAATATATATTTCCGTTAATGTTATAAGAATATTTAAAGCAACAGCACTTTGCTAATTACGTTTGAAAATTTAGTAATTGAACCATCTATAGGTCCACCTTTTTATAATAAACCTGAAGTGACTTGGACGGAACATAACACTTTTAGTGTAAGTAGGAACTCTTATGAGAAATCTTATATTTCTCACTCCTATGTTTCTTTCCGTTGTCGTTACTAGAGATGAACGAGTCCACTTGGAGCAACAAAGTTGTAGAAAGGGGCATCACTGAAGATTTCAGACTTTCAAGAATTAGCACTTTGAGTTTAGTTATGATAGTGATGCAAAGAATATACCTATAGTCATAAAATTTAAATTGTTATTAAGAACTTATCACTATGGTATATGTCCCAAGGATTACTTATTTATTAAGTAGTTAGCTTGGATGTATGTAATGGTAATTTTACATTTAGTCCTTTATTTTGCTTTATTGAATTAAGTAATCGCGCAAGTAATTTTGAGTACTATCTTTGAAGCGCTGTATTTTTAATTCTCACTTTAGGCTTAAGCTTTTGAAAAGTAATTTAAAAGAAAAAAAATTACCACTATCTTTCTAAGTTAATTTCAAAAGAAAATGAATGCAAGGCATATGTGACATCTAATAGAATCCAAATGCGAACTTAAGCATAGTTGGGTTCTTTTAGGGTGTTACATTATCTCCTTTGATTTACCCGCATGCTGAGGATGTTCATTCTTTTTCTTAGTCATGCTGGTTTTTACAGAGATTTATCAAGGATTTTAGCCAACTTACGTTCTTTTATCTTTGCTACAAAAAGATAAAATTTGATTTTGATGACAAATGCAAGGAGGCTTTTGAGACATTGAAGGAAGCATTGATCAAAGCACTTGTCATTTAGCCTCCTTACTGAGCCTTCCGAGTTGATGTGATGCTTCCAACCATGCCTTGGGTGCTGCTTGCATAGTGGTCCTAAGGACCCTCATGCCATTTATTATGCTTCCAGGACTTTAGATTTGCACAATTTGTTACTACACTACCATGAGAATCTTTTGGCAATTGTTTGCTTGGACAAATTTCTGATTTACTTGGAGCAAAGGTGGTAGTGTTCTTGAATCATGTAAGAATTAAAGTACCTTTTGAAAAACTCGAGGCCAAGCCCCGCCTTATCAAATGGATGCTCCTCCTTCAAGAATTTGATATTGAAATTAAAGATAGGATTGGAGCTGAAATTTGGTTGCTAACTATCTAAGAGGTTGGAGCATGTTGAACATGAACCCCATACCCCTTAATGATGCATTTCCTTATAAAATTAATGCATGTGGATGTTATACCTTGTTTGCCCACATTGCTAGTTATTTGGAGTTCGTGCCATCCCACCACACTTCATAAAATCTCAAATTGCTTAGTTAAAGAGTGATTGTAAATATTTTGTGTGGGATGACCCATACTTGTAGAAATTTTGCTATAACTAAGTAATTAGGAGATTGTTGATATCTAGTTCAACTTCATTCTAAAATTTTGCCATTCTTTTGCATGTAGATGCTACTTTGGGCCATACCATACTACTAGAAAGGTATTGGATTCTAGTTTCGTTGGCCCTTTCTATTTAAGGACTTACATGAATTTTGCAAGGCTTGTGAACAATGCCAAAGGATAGGGAACAATTGCTACCAAGACTAATGATTTTGTAGTTGTTGTGGATTTTGTTAGAAAACATCTTGTAGGTTTCTAACACCACATGCCATCATCAGGAACCAAGGCACTCATTTGTACCGACATGGATGCTTTACTCTATAAATACGTGGTTGTTCCATAATGTATCCACTCCCTACTATCCTCAAACTAACAGGCAAGAGAAGTGTCAAATAGGGAAACTAAGCTTATTAGAAAAGGTGGTGAAGCCAAATCGAAGGATTAGAGTATGCGCTTACCTAATGCTCATGGACATATTGGACCGCCTACAAGACACCTATTGGGATGAGTTCCTTTAGGATTGTCTTTGGAAAGGCGTTCCACTTACCTATAGAGTTAGAAAATAGAGCTTACTGAGTGGTGAAATAATGCAGCATGGATTTGTCAAAAGCCTAAACGAGAGGAAGCTCTAATTACAAGAACTGAAAGAGTTGAGAATGGAAGCCTATGAGAGTTCAAGAATTCACAAGGAAAAGACCAAGGCTTTCCATGACAAGAACATATTAAGGAAGGAATTCTACACAGGATAATTGGTGTTGATGTACAACTCCCACATGCATTTAATGCCTTCCTGGTAGGATGGACCATTCCGTGTGACTCTGTACACCTATTTGGTGTTGTGGAGTTGGAAGACCCTAATTCAAAGGCAAGATTCTGTGTTAATGGGCACTTGAAGATTTATCATGAGGGATCAATGGTACCAAGGGTTGTGTTGGTTGAGGCCACTTATCCTATTTCCTTTTTTTCCTCTTTATTTCCTTTCTTTCTTTTTTCTTCTTTGACTTATTGATTTGCATGTGTATTTTCGCATTGTTCATCTATAATTAGTTTGCATACAATGGTGAAGGGATCCTCTGCATGTATACACACAAAGCAGCAGTTTTGGAGCTCCTGCACTACCAAGCTTGCTCAGCGAGGATGACCTTCGTAGGAAGGAAACCTAAGCTCCAGTCTCGCTATAGTGAACCACCCATACACACACACACACACACACACACACACACACAAACTAAAAAAAATTGGCGCGTTAGTGAAATGGTGTGTTTCACTATGTAGTTCTCGCTGTAGCGAATGAGGTCATTGCAGGAAGGTTGGAAGAACTGCTGGGCCTATCCTACCCATTCCTTTTAAATGGCTACCCCCTCCTCTTCTTCATTACTTTTCTTTTTCATCTAAAACCCCCTCCATATTTCTTTACTCTCCCTCTTTGTTTCATTTTTCCTTATTCCTATCACTCACCATCATCACTCAATACCCATATTCACATCAATCATTACCACCATCAAGCTCTATCACCCTCACCTCATCACTACACTACACTCATCACTTTCGTTAACGTCATCTAGGTACTTTTTTCCCCTCTCTTTTTATGGTTTTGATTTTCCTTTTGCTTTTGCCTAGTTGTTGATTGAATGATGTTTGGTTTAGGTGTTGTGTTTTGTTAGTTGCTGTTCATTTCATCTTTCCATCCGTGTTAGTTTCTTTAGGTTAGACCTAGGTTTTTCCAGTTTTCCATCTTTTATTGCATATGTGTATAGTTTTCTAATTGCATGTAGTTCTAGGCCATAGGAATAGCTTCGAGTCTATGATGATTGTTGTCATGACTTTTATTCATTGTAGCGAGTGTACTTCGCTCTCAGTGACTCTGCACTCCCTTGTTCTGCATATGTTTCCCTACTTTTCATCTATCATCATTTATCCTTCTCTTTAGTTTTTCTTCTCCATTTTTGTTTGGTCTGAACTACTTTCATGTATCTCTTCTCCTTTGTAGATCCATGGCTCCCAAAAGCAGGCTAGCACCTACTCAAAGCTCGTAAGATGTGGAGTTGCTCTTCCATCTCTAACCCATTTAGATTCGAAAACATTGCTGGAGAAAAGCTTCCAAGAGGCCATGTACAAAAGGCCCTATTTCTTTGAGAACAAATTCCTCTATGATGATCCACAAGAGCATAAGCTACAGGGTTTGATGACATCGAGGCTTGAGGATAGGGATTTTTGCTAAATGAGGCCATGCCACCGAATAACATCTCATGGGTTTGAAAGTTCTATACGAACCTATAGGATCGTTTCGCTAGATTGTATATCTCAGAGGAGGTAGGTTCCCTCTCCATTGCCAGGATTACCATCCTAGCCTTGCCTGAAGATCCAGAGGAGGGGAGCTGATGAGTTTCAGTTGCTTTTGGATAACATCAGAACATTGACCTGGGGTGATTAAAGACTGACTGACCACCCAGGATCAGCAAATAAAGCCCACTTGCTCCTTGGTGCACACCTCAACATTAGAGGCTCTGCATGGATGAGTATTCTTTTCCTTCACATTGACCCATGGTCGCATGTGTTCGACCTTAGCTTGGAAAATGCTCTCATTGTCCATTGCCTGGTGGAAGCTGTAACACCCTAATTTTCTAACCTATTTTTTATTTAGAAATTAATTGAGGTTTTGTTAATGAGAATATTAAGTTTTTGGCAGGCATAGGAATTGTAACGCAGGATTTCTCCTCGAGTACAAATGACCAGAATACCCCTAAGGTCATTTTTGCCTGGAATTCAGGACAATCAACTGGCAGTCCTGAATGGGTCAACTCAATGTTTGAAGGGGATTATATTTGTTATGTTTGATATAGGAGAAATCTCGTTTCCAAACTTTTGGTTCAAAATGACCAAAATACCCTGCTTGCTTTACGGGTAAAAGGTGTCGTTTGAGCCCAGAACTTTTCCAGGAAGTTTGGAATGATGTTTTTGAGTGGTATTTGATATCTAGTTGGCAGGAGGTCCAGGGCTTTAGTGCAAAATTACCATTTTGCCCCTAGAACAATGTACAGTGAGCCTAATGACGCAATTAAGCAAACCTAAGCAATATTAGGCTCTAATCAAAGATTAATTTATTTCGATAATTAATCTAGAGTCAAAATAATTTATTAAGGTTAATTAGAACCTAAGATTGCTTAGTTAAACTCTAATTGCATTCTTTAATTCAAGATTCCTAGTCATGGAATCTTGAATAGTATTTTCTCTCCAATTCCTTAAATTAAGAAATTGTGCTATACCTCATTTGACCAAAAGAATGATTTTAAATTGTTAATCTAGCAAAATTACCCTCCTAATCAAGTCTTGACAACCTTAATTAGTCAATTATCTCACATAAACACTTTCTTACAACTCTTAACCAAAACCTTAATCAAAGAAACACCTAAACACATTACTAAAACACAATTATATGAGCAAATTAATCCTCCCTTGGCTGTAAAATTCGGCTGAATGCATGGCCTCCAAGGAGTGTCACATGTTGAATTTTTCTTCACTCCAAAGACCATGCCTTGCCCATAATTATGCTCATACTCAAAGCCATACCTTGTAAGAGATATTTTCCTCACTTTGGCTATCGGCCTTCCTCCCCTAATCAGCCACCATTGTGCAAAATTTCTATAAATACCAAGCCTTGAAGAACCTTGCTACACTTTAGATCATTTGCTAAGTTTAGTTGTCTTGCACTTTCTCTCATTTTCTCTCAAATTCCTCTTCATCTTCTTCATTTTCTTCTTCCTCTCAAAGAATCCTTCCACCACCACAAACCACCACAAACAACCATAAACCACCACTCCCACCTCAAACCATCTCTTGAACACTCAAACTTTCCATTTCCAAGCTTAGAAACTCAAGGAAAAATCATCTTCCTTGAGCATCCTCCTTGGCAGAATCCATCCTCACTCCAAGGGAAGATTTTGTCTTTTCAACTCTTAAAGAATCAAGCTTTCTTTCTTCCATTTCAAAGACTTCCTTAGGTAGGGGTTTTGTTTTCAAGTTTTTACTCGTTTTCTTCAAGAAATGTTCTAGTTTTCTCTTAGTTCAAAATGTAACACCCTAATATTTAACCCAATACACCTAGGCAGGATCTGATTAATTACTAGACTTTACTCTTTGCTTCAGTTCCTTAATCATGCTTTGAAAATACTTAGTGAAATTACGAGCCATTTTTTTAAAAAAAAAAAACATAATTGAAAACGCGAGCCGGCTTAACGTGAATGATTTAGCAAAATTTTAAAAGACACATAGGAATTTACAAACATCACATCATAATATATTGGCTCCATCATATAGCATCCATAAGCACACCATAATACATATACATAATAACCTCACTCATACATTCCCGTCTTAAACAAATATATCAAACTAGAATACATAAGACAACATATGCACTTAAAGTAAATAACCTTAAAAGCCGAGGAAAGCTATCCTAAAATTAGGGTATATGATCACTCAAATCTATTAAGAAGTTTCTACGGCCACCGCCCTTGAAATGGTGGAATATATCGTATCTCCTGACGAATTCCTTTAGAAAGGGACACACGAGATGTCCTGGGTTGAGGACGCATAGATGGTCTTCGTGCCAATCTTGGCTGCATCACAGTTTCCTCTACCCCTCTCACACGCGAGGGAGTAGGAGCAGAGCTCTTCCAAATCTACATGAGTAGGGTATCTTCTGATGGATCCGTTTCAGAATACCTCGTTTGAGGGACATAATCGGGAATACCATGGACGGAGATGAGGCGGAGTAAGAACGTAGCATCCTTTCATCATGTGGATGGGCGTGCTCAAAAACCATTTCGTCACCATACGAGAGACGGGAAAAATGATAACTAGGAACGAGATGTGCAAATGGACGTCCTACGAAAACAAAAACACGAACCGCGCACCTCCCTTCAAAGTGATATGAACGATGCTCCGAGTCATAGTGAAATTCCCATGTAGGGTATCAACATATAGGACGAATGTCGCCATCGGTATCTGAAGACAATGATGGAAATAAAGAAAAGGGAGTGAGAATCTTGCTAAAGAATTCTCAGGGTATCTCCTTCTATAGTGTCATCATCAAAGTCTCCAGGAACCTCGGGTTATTATAAAATAGTGAGCATGCTAAGATTCATTATTAAGTTTAGAAAAGTACTTTACCGAGGTTCATCAATTTTTAAATCATGTGTCTTATAATGCATCATAAACTTAGCATGTCATATTTATAATGAACTGTTCCTTTTATCAACGCATCATATTCCTCATCATCATATCATAATAACATGCATAGAAGAACATCATATTTCATTTCTTTAGTGCTTTAGGTGACTTAAAATCTTATCATCATCATTATTTTCCTTGGGGGCCGCCCTATACTCCACCCTTTTGGGAGTAATCTAGGTTATGAGCTCATACCTTACTAGCCGTCACTAGCATATACTTATCCCTTTTGATAAGTTAAAATCCCAACTCTATCCTTTTGAGAGAACGGTTTAGGGGCAAGAATCACCTTTTCACCACCTATAGTCTGATGGGTCCAAAGGATCATTTCCTCATAAGTTTAAGTCACCATTAAGTATTTGCATGTTATATCATAATACAATTCTCAATTCATAATCATTCATAACATTTTCTCGTTTATAGTCTTATTCTGAATAATATATATACCAACTGGAATCATGCATCTGGAGATTCCCAGGAAAGAGAGGTGGGTCACAAATGGACATGCTTAAATACCAAGTCTTTCCTAGTAGAACCTTTCCAAATTACACTTTTACAGGAATATACTTTCTTCCAGCAACAAGGGTAAATTTTTTAAATAACAAAGAATATTTTATTATTTCATGCATAAGCATTCTCATTGTTTGCAACAGCAACTATAACATGCAAGCCCGGAAATCATTCAATGACGTCAAATACTTAATAAGCATCAAATCACTACATAGACTTATCATTTAAAACATCAAAGAGGCATCATCATAAATCCTTATTAAAAAGCCGTCTTAAACAACCGAAATTATTAAACTAATTAATTATGCATCTAAGGGACTTATTACCATCAATTATAAGTCCTAAGAACGTTATTAGACTATATGGGCTAGCATAGATAGTAAGTTGTTCTTTATGTTTTACCGTGTGCTAGAAGTTATGTTTTTAACCCTTTTCATTACCCTTTTCCCTATGATGCTAAAATTAATTACTAAACCAATTATGAATCATTCTCCCTTATCTAAACATGATAAAATCTGGTTCTTAAGGTCACTAAAGGCTCTGACAGAATGCATAAATTTCATTCTCTAAAGTTCTAAAAATCTTGCTTTTACGGTTTTCTAGGAAGCTAGTTTTATCTCCAACATGCATAGAATCGTTCCTTTAGCAATAAACCATAATTATCACAACTTCAACATATTAAACCATCATCATACAGTAGTACTAAACTCAGATTAGTGGCTGAATCATGAACCTCACATAATTGCTTAAAATCACATTTTTAAGTACAAGTAAGATACTAGTATCCCGTAAAATCTTTGCAAGGCCTTAAAACTCTTTTAAAAACTAATTCTTTTTTTTACTCTTGAAAGAAATTTTAGAACTAAATCAGTAGCTTATTTAAAATCACTTTAGGCCTACCTTAATCATGAGGCTGATTTATACATTGAAAGAATCTTTACGATTAAATTTTCACTTAAGATAAAAGGAGCAAGTCTTGAGCTTTAGAGATTTAGGTGATAACTAGAATCATAAACATGCTATGCAACCTCATTTTAATCTTGTCTTTATAAGGTGATAACTTGGAATTATAAACATGATATGCAAGAAACGAGCGTAGTAAGCATGAGACCAATGGAGGGAAGAGAATCTTAGAAAGGGAGCGTAGTTTACTTGACCGGTGAAGAGAAAGAGAATTCTTATTAAGCTCCAAACTCAAGACTTCTTAAAGAATTAATTCTTTGACTCCAATAATCTTAAGGAAATTGAAAGTGCGCTTTAGAGTTCTTATTACCATGGTTCCAACTTTGTTTGTGATACTTGGGCGAGTCTTTGAGCTCTAGGATCTTTAAGTGATGACATAAAATAAACATGCCATGCATTGATTCTTTTAGCCATTATAAAATAAAGTGAGAGCATAAAATAAATATGAGATGCATCCTCTTTATTATCTTTGAAGATTAAGTGACAACTTGAAACATAAACATGAAATGCAAGCTTGGAAATTTAAACATGAGAATGCAAGTTCATTTATTCATTCTTGAGAATTTAGTGATGACATAGAAAGTAAATATGGTTATGCAAGGCATAAACTTAAACATGGATGCAAGTTCATTTTATTTCCTTACTAGAGCTCCTCCAAGACTTTAGAGAAACATAAATTCAACCCAATATATCTTAGCAAGACAAAGTGAAAAATACATCTTTCAAGTTCTAAACTCAAGATCTTTATTTTTACATCATAAAAACATCATTCTTTAAAGTTTTGCATTAAGTGGAATTTTCAGGCTTTAGAGGCCTAACTTGTGATGGATTTACAACCAACACTCAAGGTCCTCATCATCAAGCATCATTTTATTCCTTCTTAGGCCATTTGGCCGAATGCTTAAAGGAAAAATAAGGAAAGAAAAACTAAAATTTTAAAGCTTTAGAAACTAGTGAAACCTTCAAGTTTTAGAGGTCTAACATGTGAAGGCTTTGCAACCAACACTCAAGAACCTCATCATCAAACCATGGTCTCATCATAATCTAGGCCATAAGGCCGAAATGTTTCAAGAAGAAAGAGGAATACAAAACCAAATGGAAAGCTAGAAAGAAATCCATGAAATCATCATTTTGAGCTAGAAACATAACTTGTCACAGCATAAAATGAACTTAGAAACAACACCCTACCTAATTTTATTTGAAGGAAAGGAAGAGGACTTGGTTTCCTTGAGTGAAATGAAAGAAAATCTCTTTGAAAAATTGAAGAAAGAATTTGGCCAAGGAGGAGGAAGAAAGAAAGTTTTTGGTGCTCCTAAAAACTAGAATTGTGTAAGTTATGAACAAGGCATCTAACACTACCTCAAGCATGCCTATTTATAGAGATTTTTAAGCTCATAAATAGCCAAATGAAGGAGCAAAGCTGAGATTTTTCAGAATGACAAAGGGAGGAAAATATGGATTTTAGACAAAGTTGCATGAAATTAAGGAATTATGTTTCATGTGACATTTTGGCACTTTGTTTTAGTGCATCATTTGAGTAATAATTCTGATGCATTATTGCTCAAATAATTTGGCCATTACAGCCTCATGGAAGAGGATTTTATGTGTTCCATGTATTATTTAGGTGTAGGTAAGGTATTTTGCAAATTAGAGAATTTACGGTTAAGGGCTTAAGTGAATTAGTAAGCAATTTGGTGTTTTCAAGCAATTTTAGATTCTAATCAATTTAAATAAATAATTTTGACTCTAGATTAGTAATTAGAATTTAATAAGCTTTAATTTGAGCCTAATATTGCTTAGGTTTCACTATACGAATCAAAAATCTCAAAATTCGCAAACCTAAAGATAGGGACAAAATGGTAATTTTACTTAAAAATTGCCCGAGGCCACCCAAGCTTAACCATTGACTAAAATAGCTTAAAAACACCTTTTAAAACATTTTAGTGAGGTTTGGGTTAATCCACAAATTGAATTAAACCGCATGGGCGTTTTGGTCATTTCGCGTCGGAGCTCAAAATTAGGATTCTTCTCCTCTATTAACACACATAACACAAACAATCCCTTATTATCATCAAAACATCCCCTTGAGGATGGGTGGGGCCCACGATCCTCATTTTCTGAGTAAAATAACCTCAGGGCATTTTGGTCATTTTACACCTAGAAAATCGGGTTTGCAACTTTCACGAATTGCTCCTAACCTTTCTTCTAATGTTATATTCCTTTATTGAGGATTGTTTGGTCTCAAATTATATGAAAAATTACCTAGGGTAATTCTTAATTTCTAAACGATAGTAAAAATTAAGTAAAATTGGGTTTACACAAAACTCTTTTCCTTTTCTCTTTTTCATTTCAGCCATGAGACCTTTTTATGAGAAGGACTTTAGCTTGATGATGAGGTTTCAAGATAATGACTTGTTGTTGTCATGTGAAAACCTTAAAGCTTAAACAACCTTGGACCATACATGCTTGTGTTTCTTTCTTTTCCTTGGTTTTATTTTCGGTTCCTTTTTCTTTTTCCCTTGAATGATTTCTTTTCTCCTTTTCCTTTAGAGATTTCGTTTCCTTTTCCTTTGTTTGAACAAAGTTTGCTAAAAATGTTGAGTAGATCACAAAAGTTTTGTTAAAGAAAATTAATCCTATGATTTCAAAGAGCTCTAAGCTTACCCTTGCCAACCTTAAAGTTGGTCGGCCATTCTAAGAGTTTTACTCTAGATTGAAGCCCATGAGCAATAAAATAAAGAATATGACTTAGTTCTTTGTATTTTGTTTAGACAAAGTGTTGAGCTTTGTGTCCATTTTCTTGAGTTTGATGATGAAGTTCAAACCAAAGGCTTCTTTGAAGACTTGGTGCTAAAACTCTAAAGCTCACTTTATGTTGTTAAGATACATATTTGGGTTGAGGTTGTAATGTTCTTTTAAAGTCTTGAAGAGCTCTAGCTAAGATAAAATGAGTTGCACACATGTTTAAGTTTATGCCTTGCATAGCATGTTTATTTTGATGCCATCACTAAGTTCTCAAGAATAATTAAATGGACTTGCATTATCATGTTTAAATTTCAAGCTTGCATTTCATGTTTATATTTCAAGTCATCACTTAATCTTTAAAGATAATAATAAGGTTGCATCTCATATTTATTTTATGCTCTCACTTTACTTTCTAATGAAGAATAAAATGAGTGCATATCATGTTTAAGTTTATGCCATCACTTAAACCTCCTAGAGCTCAAAGACTTACCCAAGTATCTTGCATAAAGTTTTAGAAAATGGAAATGTCTCAAGGATGCCATTTCGGCCTTGGGATGATGATGATGGACTTTGTGTGGGTTCATCAAGTCACAAGTGTCCATAGCCTATGTCTTGGAATTTTTCTAAGCCTAGGTGGTTTTAGGGAACCTTATGAACATAGTTTTAAGTTTTAAATCCTCTTTATGATTAAAATGATTTAGCTACTGACCTTACTTGGATTTTAAGGATTTTAATGAGATAAATTGGTTTTTAAAAGAGTTTGAGTTCCTAAAATCATTCCAAGAGAAAACTAGCAACTTATATGCATTTTAGTTCATGAGATTATATGATTTTATAGGCTTTACATTTCGGTTCTGCCCTTTCATGTTTGGCCACTGTATAAATTCTGTTTTATGGTGTTAAAATGTGTAAAATTATGTTTGAGTGAAGCAAGGATCGATTTAGGGAAGTTAGAAAAGAATAAGTAACTAAAAGGACTTAAAATGTGAATTCTAGAACACTTAGAATGCACAAACTTGTAATTCTGTTCCAGCATAATTGGACTTAAGGAAAATGGTTTATAATTAGTGGATATGTGTAGGAATCCCTCATAATTGGTTTAGGAGTTAATTATAAAGCCTTAGGCGAAGTCGGATCTTAAAAAGGATCTAAAACGGGAATTCTAGAACCCTGTAATCATATGATAATTTTCTGCCCAAAATGCATAATGCTGTTTGGAATTTTTAGTAAGCCTAAATCTAGTGAGAATTATTAGTGATGATATTTTGGGTGTAATAAAGATGTAATATGGGTATTAGAATAATTAAAACATAAGTCTAAGACCCATAAGGGCCAAAGCATAAAACAACATGAGATAGGAGGTGTGATGTGAGAATGAGATCGAGCGAGTATGCTTGTGTTATGTATGAATATGTTAATATCATGAGTATGAGAACATGAGGATTCATGGTGTGTTGTGATGATGATTTTGGTATATTATGGGCATAATGCATGAGACTATGTGATACAAATGAATCAAGAAAGTATGTTTTTATGATTGAAAGGTTTATTTTGAGGAATTTATGAGACAACATGCATTAGGTGAGTTATGTGGCATGACCAAATTTGAGGAAATTGAGGTGAAAATGCTCTGAATTTTCGTCAAATTTGAGGGACTTAAGAAAGTTTTGAAAATAAGATGTTTAATGTGACATGCTAGACGTATTCTCCCTACCGTGAGGAGAAGGTAAAACCGTGAGGGCATCAACATTAGCCTGCCAAAGGGGACAAAGTCACTTGTCTTAACCTGTCGATGCGTTTCGAAGAAGGAAAAATCCCATGATGGGTCATCCATAGGCCCCTACCCGTACTCTAGGAGTCGAGATTATTATGATTATGATTATGATTCGCTTATCAAGAGGATAAGTAAGAACTAGTGACGACTAGTTAAGGTATGAGCTCATAGCCTAGTTTTAGGGTGGTTACTATTATGATACTTAATGTCACAAGTTTGAGAAGAAGGAAATGTTGTTCATGAGAAGTTACATGCCACTTATATGATGATTAATTATTTTTTGGTTTGCCTAAAGTATTGTCATGCATTCATGTTCTGCTATGCTGCATACATGCATTAAGATTCATCATAAAAGACACAGACCTTGGATAATTATCTTTATGAAAACCTTATAATGAACCTTTGTATGTTTAACCTTTTCATAATAAACCCAATGTTCCTGGGACGTAAACGATGACACTAAGATAGAGGTTTTCCCTATGAGATTCTTTAGCAAGATTCTCATCCCTCTCTTTGTTTCTCTTTTCGTTACGTCTTCAGGCGCGATGGCGTTGTCGTGATTTTTGTTGATGTGCCCGTGTGGAGCTACTACGATCCGGATCACCAGTCTTACCATTTCGAGGGTTGTTGTGCTGTGCTCATTTTTGTATACCTGGGACGTTTGCTTTTTTGGTCTCCAACTTTCGCTTCACCTCGACCTTTCCCTTTGGCGATGATTTGATTTTTGAGAGGACACGATCCCGTGACGAGGAACGCCGTGCCGACCATCATCTTCAGCGGTGCGTGACTATCCAGAGTACCCTCATATGTCGTTGTGGGAGGGACCTATCTAGGACTCCTTCCACCTTTATTCCAGGATTCCACCCTTCGATGCCTTTGGTCGACGGGAGGGTAGCGAGGACACGGTCTCAGCCGAGGCCTATGAGGCGTGTATGTCAGAGAGGCACCCTCGCCGAGGAGGCCACGTCCATCTGCCATCCGCATGCCCACGCCCTCTCCGTTAGGCCACATCTGAGGAGCTTCGGCAGTTTGCGGGTTACATCTCCCGTCCAAGGAGTACTGTCTTCAGTAGGCTTTTTAGAGGGGATGGTTGCTTTTAGCTGGTAGCATTTTGTGAGGCTTTTCCATGTATTAGTTGTTGTATGTCTCCTGTTTATGTTTTCATGTATTTTATGTTTCCGTACCTGGAAGCTCTCCCACTTATATAGGTTTGACTTTATGCTTTCCTTTATGCTTGAGATGATGTACTAAACTATTATGATTAATATTATGATGGATGTTTTTATGATTAAGGTGTTCCTTATTGCTTTTGCTTTGCATGATTTGTTTGTTCTTCCGCTTTATGTTTCTGTTATATGGTACGCGAAGGCTCACATCTTGTTTTATGCATCCTTTTTCAAAAAAAAAATTTTACCTATATTTCCGCTAAGTAATTTTACAAATGATGTTCAAAGGGAAGTAATAACTAATAATTAATCTTAATACGTCCTAGGCGTATTGAGTTAAATATTAGGGGGTTATAGGAATGATGAGAACAACTTTATGTTCAAAAAAGGTGAATAGTATTTTGCGGGCCTCATAGGCCGTCCTGTACGGCCGAAATCCTAGATTTGGACTCCAAAGTGCTGAAATTAGGGAAACATGGGAATAAGGTTTGGAATAAGTGGGAATGAAAAATTTATACTTAGAATTAATTTTCGGATAATGTTTGATTATCCGTGTATGGTGTTTTGCTGATTCGGTAAAATTTCGGTGTGTGATTTTTAGCACAGAAAACTAATTTAATCTCTACAAAATAAATGATCTTATCTCTTTAAATCAAATGAATAGCTAAGATTCAATCTTGGAATTCAAGATTGAATCATAACCATCCATTTTACTTTTTAGTTTAGGATTTATCTAGTTATATTATATAATATTAAGTCATTATTACTAGATATATATGAACTCATTTCTTCTTCAAAAGTGCAAGAAAAGTTCGGCCATTTTTCTAGCAGCTACATCACCTCCATTTCCAAGAGTTCCATGTTGCTTTCAAAGCCATTATACACTAGCTTAGAGTTGTCACAACCAAAATCTTCCTTTACTAAAATTGTTCTACACTTCAATACCTACAGATCTAACTGATTAAAATCCCCAACCTCCATCAATTCTCACTTTGATCCCTGACTTCCTTCCTGCCTATAGGAGGTTTGGTGTGTGATAGGAGTCCTTAAAGTGAAGAGAAATCAAGGAGGGCATCCTTGGAGCATAGAGCTCAAGAGCTCTCAAAGTAGGGTTTTTCTTTGTCTTTTCTTGTCCAATTTATTCTGATGTATTTTAATTGAGCTAAGTCTGAAATTTCTTTTTATTTTAGCTGATATTATGTTGATATTGATGTATTAATTTTGGTAGTATGTGTGGATGATGATAGAAGTCACTTTTATCAAAAAGATGTTGAGTGATACTTGCTGGATTTTCAGGTCTCTTGCAGGCAGTGTATGGTCAAATTTTCTGGGCATGTTGTAGCCATTTTCATGAGTTGAAAAATTTATATGTTCAAGTTAACATCTTGGACTAGTCCCATGAATTTTCTTGGGTTCTGATTTTGAGTCAAACTGCTTTAAAAATCAATAACCGAAATTGTATAGATGCTGCCTAAACTTGTTGAAACTGAAGCAATAAAGTTATCCGATTTTATTACCACAGCAAATGATGGAGTGAATCTTTGAAATTTTTACAGGAAGTGGATAACACATGGAACTATTACTTTAAATTTTGTTGTGAGTTATCCCAATAGTTTGTTAGGGTTAAAAATTGTGAGAACCCTGGCCTTTATGAACTTGGTCTCTTGACCACTAAATTTGTACAATTTCCTGACGGGTTTGAGAACTCCTATTGTGTTGAAACTTTTATAGGGCCTCCTAGATACATTAAAGTGTCATGGGAATTTTGTGGCCCTTGAACCAACCATTTGATAGGGACATTAAATATTGGTACCGAAATGATAAATCCACCCATGTGCTGAAAAGGTGAGAATGCCTTAAACTAATGATAAAGTAGTATGTAGTTCAAGTATCTAGTATATGAATGCATACTAATTGTTTTAAAGATTTGTTCATGAAGCATGAATGTGACTCCAATGTAATTGAATGCATACATGTATGGTGAGCATGCCTTTGAAAAAGAGAAAATTACATGATGCACTTATATGAGTGAACATATGTGTATGTTTTCCCTTGTGTATGTTTTAACATATGGGAAAGAGACAAGGCTTATATGGGTTGAAGGGGAAGACAAGAATAAGGACTTCCCTAGAAACTTTATAAGTCAGTAGACGTATCAACTAGGAATAGAACTGTGTGATTGAAATGGAAAAATGAAGTCCGATGATCACAAATAGGAATTAGCTCACGTCTGAAAGTCTATTGTCCTTTGCGGAATTATCAAGGGCAAATATATCATTATGTGGAACTAAGCCTTCCCTATGTTAACAAAAAGAGGAAAATACATAGAATTGAACTTTTGGTTCCAAATAATAGTACATGACTTGTTACTAGTGACATTCTAAATTCCCATGATTGACACATTTTAGCATTGATGCTTATAACTTTTGTATGGATATTTTATATGATTGAACTCATTATCTATATCCTGTATAGTATTTGGGGAAACTACCCTACTAGAATTTTATAATATTCTCATCCCTTTGTGTATATATGTGATATTGTATTCAGATCCCAGATGCCATCGTGATTCTCTCTTTGACTCACCCCAGTGGAGTGGCACTACGACCCATCTGGACTCCTATACATTGTGGCATATTCCCAAATGTGGGCCTATGTATTCTTCAGCCGTATGTTTTTGCTTTTACCCCAGTGAACCCTTTCCATATGATGGTGTGCCTTTATACATGGCATACCCCGATGTTTTTGTAGCCCCACTGGCACCACCTGACCCTCCAGACGACCTTCGTCATCATCCTCTTCAGACTCTGACCATCTGAGGGCCCAGATGTCCAGGTAGGCCAGGCCATCGTGCCGATGGCCAATGGCTTCCTGGAGGATCGATTAGATTCTTAGAGACTTTTGGCATGTACATAGTAGTAGTGTAGTGTTAGGACTTTACCACTGAGTCTGATGTACTATTAAATGTTTTCAGGTCCGTTTGTATCTATATGTTATTTTGTTTGGCCAGAACTTGAGCAGGCTAAGTCTTAGGCGAGGGTTAGTCTTGTTGTTACGAGGTTTTCTGACTAGCTTAGGGGTCATCTCATTTGCTTTACTGATGTAGTGTACACACTTGGAACTGAAACCTTATGTTCATATATATATAAATGAGTTTCGCAACATATGTATCTAAATCTCTTTATTACCTTGTATTTCGACTAGTATAGTTTTTGAATGTAAGTAATACTCTTAATTTCTATGTCAATACTCGAGTAGAACATGGTAATTAAGAGGGTGTTACAGAAGCCAAGCAGCTACACCTCCCCTAGGATATTAGCTCATATGAGAGATGCTCCTTCGCCCTTGTTAGACCAGGGTTTGTAACATCCTCCCAAGTAAAACATCCATCTTAAGCCATGACACCAGGCTTGGGAGCTGTTACTTATAAATTAGCGGACCTTTCTTAGATATCTATAACAAGTTCAACTAATTCATGTAATAACTAAGTCGTAATTCTAGTAAAATACATAACAAAGAAACCAAAACATTCATTTAATACAAAGTACAAAATACAAAAGGGAAGCTCTTCTATGAGCTTTAATACATATATGTTCTCTATTACACTTACAAACATAACATATGACTAAGTACAGTAAAGTAAAACAAATATATTAACTATTAAACTACTTCAGTCTCCGCCTTCACGTAGCAGCTCCTTGTTCTTGGATCAACCCTGATGCACGGAACACAAACAAACAGGGGTGAGAATCATACAATTCTCAGGGGCAACTCCCTTACACACTTATAATGTCATCGCCATCGCCCAGCCACTTCGGTTTATCAAGAAAATGTAAGCATGCAACATCTATCAAAGGTTCATTTTAAAGTTCAAAAATCATTCCTCCAAGTGGATAGCTTTTAACATTCACTCACTTAACGCATATATATCATGGAGCTCAAACACGTAATAAGTAGCTCAAATCAAGAGGTTACATGCGATATGATTATGCATATGTCAAATGTAGTGAAATTATCTCAAAGTGACATGGTCTCACTTATGGCCATAGAAATTAAATCAGTGCATTTTCTCTTTTCATTGACATAGGAAAGACTTGGTTTATACCCAATGGGTATTTGCTATGGACAACTCCACAATAGATAATTTATACCAAATGGTATTTATAATGGATCACACCACACAAGGGAAATAGACCGCTTATCAGGACTAACTCATTCCTATACGTGATCATCGAACTTCATTTTTTCCATTTTCGAATCATACAGATAGATCTATTCCTAACCAGACGTCTATGACTAAAATATTTGGAAGTTTCTCTTTTCAATTTCTTTCCCTCATTCAACCTAAGTCTTGTTTCTCGTTTTGTCCATATGTCAGAGCATGCACAATTTAAGTTTATACATTCTCTTTTCCTTTTCCAAATGCATGCATAAAGCACATGTAGGCATTTCATTCACAATGAAATTTCAATCAAGCCTCATAAACCACTCTCTATTTCCTCTAGCATGCATTCATATGTCACAAATCACATGGCCAAATAGTTAACATCAAATATACAAGCCATAGTAGGACCCAAAATGTCATTGTTTCATCAATTCAAAACATTGTTCCATTTCCAGCACAATGGAGAATTTCACACATTCATAGCCCAATTTATTTGCACATCAAACAAACGATTCTGAGGCTATAAAAATTACCCAAGACACTTCAATGTCCACGAGGTTCCCTAAAAATTTCAAAGGAAAAAGAGTTCTATAAGTATGATAATAAAATTCAACAATTTTAGTGGTCAAAGACCCTCATAAGTTCTTACCAGATTTAAGTTTTAACCCTAGCAAATGATTGAATCAGTTCAAAAGAAAAATCATGGGTATACTTCGAGATGTTGACAATATCCTGTAAAATTTTCAAAGTATAATTCAAAATCATTTGCTATGTTAATAAAATTAGACAAATTTATAGCTTCTGCCAAAATTTCAGGCAGCATTTACACCTTTTCGGTTATTGATTTTTTTAAAGCATTAAGATTCACAATCAAAGCTCAAGAAAATTTGTGGAACTAGCCTAGGATGTTGGCTTCAACATATATATTTTTTTAAGCTCATGAAAATGCCCACAATTTCTTCAAAAATTCGTGATTAGTGGCTCCAGGATAAAAATTGAAAATCCAGCAGCAATGTTCAAAATTTCTTTTCACAAAAGTGATTTCTAACTTCATCCAAACACACCACCAAAATTAATACATCAATATCAACATATTATCAACCAATATAATTAGAAATTTCAGACCAATACCAATCAAAAATGTTCAGCATAAGTTTGGAAATAAAAGGCCAAAGAAAACCCTACTTTGGTGGCTTTAAGGATCCTGGCTTCAAGGATGTTCCAAGAGTGATTTTGCTCACTTCAAGGCCACCAAATCAACATCAAACCCTCCCTTAGGTAGTGAGGAAGTGAGATATCAAGGTGAGAAATGGTGAGGAAATGAAATTTCAATCGGTTAGTTTGATAGATTATGAGGAGTAGAACAAGTTTTGTGAAAGGATCTTGGTGTTTTAGTGACTTTGAGCTAAGGTTTTGCAAGCTTGAAGCATGTTAATGGAGTTTGAGAGGAATAACAATGGAAGGGCTATGTTTTCAGCCTCTTGGTTGAAAATGATGGAGTGATGGTGATAAGGTTTTGTGCTTTTACTTTATTTGGTATTAAATGTAGTCAAAATGGGTATTTCTTCATTTTTCAAAAGGAAATAATGAAATGGATGGCTAAGATTTGGTTTTTTGGTGAAAGAATTAATCTTGGCCATCCACTTGGCTCAAGATGAGTGGCTCACTTTAACTTGGGGAGCAAGTAGCTTTTTCTGTTAAACCGCACATCGAAATTCCACTAACGGACGAGATATTGGCTTCCGAGTAAAATATAATAAATGAAAGGTCAAGATTAAAACTTTCTTTTCAAGTTTTAATCCTTTCCATCCACTTGGCATAAAGTGGTTGGTAAAAGTGCTTGGCCACCAAGTAACTCGTATGGTGTTAAAAACCGCACATCAAAACTCTACCGAATGGGTAACACCGCACCTGGTAGTCAAACATTACTTGAAAATTAATTCTAGGTATAACTTCTCATTCCTTATCATTTCTAACCTTAACCTTATCTTTTCTCAGTCCTGGCATTTCTGTGTTCAATCTAGGTTTCAGTTGTCCTGATGGGCTTGTGGGCCCGAATTTTTTTTTTTTGGCCAGGTTGGCCACCCTCATTGTTGCTAATTGTTGATTTTTGAAATTAAGACTAATAAATCTCAAATTAATTTTTAAATAATTTTTAGGGTGTTAGAGGGTTGTCATTCCCTGTTGATCATTAGGATGGCTACAGGATGTGGAGTTCAGGAGCAAAATGATGACCTCCTTCAAGAATTCCCTTTGTTACAATAGCTAGCCTAGTGCCTAAGTATGCATGGCTAGGAAAAAAGCCAGTGGGGGTCCTAGGTAGATAACCCCTTTGGAGCTTTGCTTGCTAGAATGGAAGAGCTAAAAGTGCATATGTAGGATAGAACTTTAGGTCTCAAGCAAAGCCTCCGCCACATTTCAGAGACAGGAGCCAACTCCAAGCACCAGATTATGTGGAGGATCACCAGGCTAAAGGAGCAGAATGGCAGGATGCTTACTGAGGACTCCAGGATTCTAATGCTTAACGGAGGGCTCCACTCATACTCCCAGAAGCAGGACCTAGACGTGGGATTTTTGAGGAGGAGTCTTCAGATGCTTGAGATCTAAGTTCCTTCCTCTCCCTCTCACACTCTTTTCATACTGTTGTATAGCACTGAGGTCAGTGCTTAGTTTAAGTATGAGGGTGATTGGCTGTTACAGGACCTTTCTTTTATCTTTCCTTCTCTCATTTACTTTTTTTTCTTGCTTAATTACTTTTACTATTAGATGTTTTGGAACTTATGTTTGAATGTTTTTACTATAAGTTTTGCATTTATATATGTTGCTTCTGACGTGGGTTTGAGTTTTTACGTTTTTATTATTTTAGTTTATGTTAGGTTCTTAAAAAATAAGTTAGGAATTTGGTGAGTTAATGAATTATATTGGTCACACATATCCTTTAACTCAAAGTAGCACTTGTTGGAATATTAGGCATTTAATTTTCATTTCGAGCAATAAGCATGGGATTAATCTTGATTTTGATTGATTGGTTGGAATTACCTTGTGAGCTTTTGAGCCTAATTGATGATTGCTTGAATTGATCGTTGTCATTTCTTTATTCCTGTGTGGACACTCATATTGCTTGTCAGTTAGAACTTGTCTAATTCTTTTTCAAAGATTTTTCAATGCAATTGCATGCCATGTATGTGATTGAAGCATTTTTTTTTTCTTTAACCACTTGGCCTAAAAAGCCTAACCTCTTGCATAAACCCTTCCATAACCCCCTTTTTGAGCCTTTAACACCCCTTTCTTTGTCTTAACATGTCCATCATAACCTCAAGTGAAAAACAATGAAAAATACCCAACTTGAGTCTAGGAAGCAATAGTGAAGTTGTTGTGCTAGAAATCAAGTGTAGGGGAAGCCTTTTGAACCAATTGTGATTTTTGAAAAAGAACTCCATGTGAATTGTTGGTGAACTAGTGAAAGTTTTTGTAATTAGTTTTATCTTTCAAAATAAAAATAAAAAAAAAGAGAAGAAGAAAAAGGAAATAAAATTAAAAAATCTGATAAAAACCAAAAAGAAATCACCAATTCACCGATTGTTTTGAAAAAGAGTTGCAACACTTATTTAAGGTTGTACTACAACAAGGATTGTTTTTTTTGGAATCACCATTGGTCTGATTTTAGCTTCTCATTCACAAATCCTTCACGTAGGCACACATCTTTGCTCTTCTTAGACTTGAGTTCAGCCTACATATCCTAAATGTTGTACTTCCCTAACCTTAGCCCCACTACAACCTCTAATAAGACCTCTTAATGTATGTTTTTGCTTGTGTTTGAATTGTGGTGACTGAGATGAAGGGCAAGCTTATGGAAGGCATTGCATTGTGAAGTCTTTGAATGTTGCATTCCTACACACACTTAAGTTAACTGAGTGAAACACATCTATGTGAGAATCTACTCCAATCATTCATTTTCTGATTTGATCTATGCTTAGTTGAAGCTCTTGTTTGATGATTGAGTTACCAATTTTAATTGTCAATGCTTGTATTTGTGACCAATTGGGCTTCATTATCTTCCATTCCCAAGCTCTTTGTATATATTCTTTTTTTTCCCATTTTTTTCAGTTCTAGTTTTTCCTTCTCCCCTTTGTTCTTTCCTTATTTTTCTTTGTTTTGTCTCTCCTTGCATAAGGACATGCAATTGCCTAAATATGGGGCAATTGATAAACACAAATTTTGTAAATATCTTCCCTTTTACACTTGGTGCTTTTGCATTCTTTTTGAGCTTAACTTCCATAAATTTATTAGATTTTTGAATCTGACTCTCCATGCACTCAATTTTGCATTGTGACTTAAATTCGGTAGCTTTACACAATTTTGGTTTTTGTCACTTATGAATCCTCTTTTTCTTACAGAGTGAATTGTGGACCTCTGAAGGGTCACCTTTGAGAGTGCATTGTGGAGTGGAGCATTAGAGCATGCATTGAAGTGAGTGAGAGCTAGATTAAAGTCAGGGAGCACATGGATGGAAGATCGCCCTAAATAGCTTCACTGGATGAACATCAATCACCTAGCTGAACCTGGGTCAGAGCATCATCAAGAATGAGGGCTTCATTGCAGCGAACAACGAGCCTTAGTTGGTGCCAGTGGAAATATTAAAGAAAACTCACTTGATCAGTTTTGCGGGTCGACTTTGAAAGTTTAATTTTGCAATTTTTACCAACTTAGGCCCCTTTTTAGCAAATTCTATGATGATGTAATACTTGGAAGCATGAAATCTAAGCAATTCCTTGCCATTTTGGGAAATAGAACTAGGTTTTGAGAGAGAGCTCTTGCTTCTTCTTCTTCCTTTCTTCCTTCAAGAACACACTCCTATACATAGCTTTTGTTATTTTTTATACAATTTCATCTCTGAATCCTTTAGTTTTTATCATTCTCGTTTTAACCTCCTTAATGGAAGATTAGTTCTCTTGCTAACTTAAGGGATTTAAGAGCTAGGGTTGTATTTTGAAACATTTTTTGATCTTAATGCAAATACTTGGTGTTGTTATCTTTGTCTTTGTGTTTCCTTCTCTTTTCATGTTTATTGATTGATATGAATGTTTAAGTACTTCTATATGTATGTGAGCATGATTTGTGAGCATTCATATCTTAGCTTGTTAATTAAATGCATGCTAGTTGATTGATTAGTGATCATTTGATTAACCAATAGAAAAGAGTTAATTCTTGAATGAAAATTGGGCTATGGCAATTGGTATTTAATTTAGTTCATACATTTGGTTATTGTGATTGCAATTATCTAAGTGTATGTGCTTGATATTATCCTTTAGTTAATTGACTTTGAGAAGAATTGCTAATTAATTATGTGATTGTATGGTTAACACATAGTTCCCCAACAAGTGTTTGTTCAATTGTTTATGTTAATAATTAACATTCCCTATCTTAAGAATCCCCTAGGCTAGCTCTCTTTTATTATTGTTAATTTCAATTACTTACTATTTCATTTTCTCATGCAACAAAAGCCCCCCTTAAACTTTAACTAATTAGTTCAGCTTCCTTGTGAGACAACTTGGGTTGCACACTACTATCTAGGTCATTTGTGTACTCGTTTGGAATCTAAATTCCTTTTAAACTTGGTGTTGACAACGGCTGGCTACCAATGGCTGTAATGGCCAAAGATAAAGGCTTGAGTATGTTCTCTTTTGGTGGGGAGGCAAGGTTTGTTTTTATTTGCTCACAAATTCTATTTTTTTTGGTTTTGCATTGTGCTTTTTACATTCTAAATTGATAATAGGACCAACTTCCCTTTCATCTCATCTCTGTCATTAAACTCATGTTTTATTTCCTAACTTACAACTTGTGAGTAGCAATTTAGAGCATTTTAGCATGATTTTACAAGTTTTTTAAATTTGGTATATAAGTTTTCAATATGGGTTTGTAGGTTTTCTCTATTGGTTTACAAGTTTTTGCATGGGCTTACATATTGTATTTTGGTTTAACATGAGTTTGACAGGAAATTACTTTGATTTAGGTTACTTGAAATTGGTTATTGCATTAAATTATTGATATTAATTGATGTAGATGATATATGTTACTCATTTGTGTCCTTTGTCATACTAGATACATAACTAAATGGTGCGTTCAAAAGGAAAGAGCATAAAACAAATGGAAAAACTTGTAAACTAATGTTAAAAACTTGTAAAATAGTTCTAAATATTTGTGAATCAGTTATAAATACTTGGAAACTAATGGTTCAAATTTCTAAATTAGTGATAAATCCCTTGAAACTAGTTCTAAATAATTTGAGGTTAGTCTTAGAAATTTGTAAACTGGTTTTGAATACTTGAAAACTGATTGTAAATATTTGGAAACTTGTAAAAAGAAGTTGTGATTTGGTGGTAAATATTGAACAATCAATCAATTCTTTTTTGTTAAAGTAGGTTTTGTATTAGATATATTTTTCATTATTTTTAGGTTTGTTTTTGTTGCAAGTTTTGTATTATACTCCATAAGTAAAGTATGGAAAATTCAATGAATGTTGATATAAATTTTCATGTTGAACTTGAGATGGATGATCATGAAGGAAACTCTGAGATGGTGGTGCCTACTATTAGGATGATAGTTAATTCAGAAGAAGAAGTAAAATTATTCTACAAAAATTAAGCCTTTTCATCATCATTATTTATAACTTCATGCTATATTCTTATCCATTGATTCACCATTATCACTAATTAATGTATTCCTTTTAAATAATTTCCATTATTTGATAAACCACCTTGATCCTATCACGTTTATATCTCTTCTTGCCTTCTTGGGTTTTGTCTTCTTTTTGATTTGTTTTATATTCTTTGCTTTAAAAAGCGCCATTTGGTTGTGTCTAGTATTAAAAAAAGGACACAAATGAGTTCATGTGTCATCTATATCAATTAACCAAAATCAAAGTAATCTACTACTAAACCCATGCTAAACCAAAATTCAATTTCTAAATCCATGCAAAAATTGTAAACCTCAAGAGAAAACATGTAAACCCGTTAAAAAAGTTGTAAACTAAATGCAAAAAACCTATAAACTCATGCTAAAAACTTGTAAACCAATTGCAAAAAAAACTTAAAAGCCTATACTTAAAACTTGTAAACCAAGTACAAAAAACTTGTAAATAAGAGCTGGAAACTTGCAACAAAAAGAAACCCAAAAAAAATTATAATATAGTTGTGATACAAAACTTATAACAAAACCAACCTCACCAAAAAGGCATCTACTACTTATACAATTTGTAGCACTTGGTTTCCAAGTATTTACAATAAGTTTACAAGTATTTTGGACTAGTTAGCAACTTTTTAACCACCAATTTCATCGTATTTAGAACTAGATTTCAAGTATTTACAACTAATTTAGAACTTTATAGCACCACTTTGTGCAAAAAACTTAGTTTACAAGCTTATTACACTTGGTTTGTAAGTCTTAAACATGGATTCACAAGTTTTTAATAATCATTACAAGTTTTTTATACTTGGTCTATAAGTTTTAAACAATGTTTTGTTTTATAAGTTTTTTGCACTTGGTTTACAAGACTTGTAAACCTATGCTTCAAACTTGTAAACAAAGTGCAAAAAACATGTAAGCCAAAGGCAAAAAACTTCTAAACTAATAACAAAAAACTTGTAAACTAATAACAAAAAACTTGTAAAGCTATTTTTGTAGGTAAGAAAGCGCATTAGAAGGGGGGTTGAATCATGCTTTGTCTTATATTTCCCTGTTGACTTTAAATAAATTATCCAAAATACTATGAAGCTTTAAGCTTGAAGACGGAAACAACATTAGTAACTTCAGAAAGTGAACTTTTTGAACCAAACAAAAAGGAAATAAGAACGTGAACTAAAGCTTATCTAAAACTAACACAATAAACAAAGCAGGTATAGAAATAAAAAGAGATGAAGGAGAAAAGATATACTGGATAAGAGTTTTTATATTAGTTTGGCCAACCTGCCTTCATCTAGTTCTCAACAATAATTGAACTCCACTAAACCTTTCTCTCACTAGAGAAAGAACAAGGATAGTCTTTATAATAGCCTTCCCAAGCTCTCACCAGTGACCACTATAACAACCCTACCGTCACTAATCAAGTAGTTATTCTCCAACCTCTTCAAGCTAAACCAAGTAGTCTTTGACTAGCCTTTTCAAGCTAAACCCAGGCCAGGAAAACACCATTAATGTCACGTTGCAAGTAGTCTTTGACTTGCCTTTCCAAGTTAAGCTTACACCGATCACTACCTATCGAGGATACAAAGGTTTGTGTTTGGGTTTGCAACTCAAATTAACCTACACTCAAGTTTTCATAAGATTTACAAAGAAAGTTTTAGAAACACTTGAATGACTTCTTTCTAAATATTCTTCCTAGGAAGAACGTATGAACACTAAAGGAATGTAGAAAGAAGATTTTTACAAACAAAGGAAATGATTACTAGATGTAATAAACTTTACAAGACGACGAGGAGAAAATTTTTCTGAGTTTTTACTCTTTTTGCAGGCATTAATTTTTTCTTTGAAAGCAAAACATCTTTATTTATAGATGGTCTTCCTTGTGACCATTGCCTCTTGATCAGATCTCCAAGTGACACATGTTAATCATCCATTTTTGCCTTGGAAAAGCAATCTAGAAGAGTAGTTTGTCTGTTGTTAGACATTTTGCAGAAGCCATTGCAAAATTGAGGTTTTTATGTTACTTTAGAAACTACTCTTACTTTATGAACGTGGTTTCTGAACTTTTTCTTCTAGAAGATGAGGTAGTTGACTATAGTGGCAAAATAGATGACTTAGTTCAATCACTATGTTTTGACTTTTGAATTTTTAAAAAAATTCCCTTCATTTCTTGTAGAGCGCATACTTTCACTGAATATGATCTTTCTGATGTGGTATCATTTCCTAGATGATCCTTCAATTTTCACGTCTTTAATCATGGCTTATTGATGAATAAAACATTACAAGAGTGATGATTGAAGATAGTAGAACACTTTGGCTTTAGAGTTTGATGGATGTCTTCCTTCATAGTGTACTTTCTGAAGTCTCATCTACTTTGAGAAGTCCCAAACCTTGGTTTCTTGCCCTTGATATAATTTCCTTCCATTCATAAAACATGTATATGTTCATTGCACGATAAAACATATTTGCACATGCAAAGTGAAATCATTCTCGTTTCAAGTCATGTTATGCAATCTGGAAACTTGTATGCTATGTCAAGAAACTCAAGGAAGACATTAGTCGTTCTTCAAAATATTTTCTTTGAATTGGTTTTGTTGTCACTCAAAACATATTGCTATGAAGCTTTCTAAAGGGTTCTAGAGCTAATAATCTCCTCTTTTTTATGATGACAAACCAATTTAAAGAAAATCTTTTGAAGAGATGTTGAAAGAAATAGAACTGAATATGTCATGATAATAACTATTCTTTCAACACATCATGAGTTGTATCATTCAAGAAGTTCTTTTTCTTAAGGCATGATATGGATAGGTTCTCAAGCATTTTAAAGCCTTAAGAAACCTAAATCAGAGCTAATTTTGTTATTTATGAAGATTCTGAAATTACTCAGAGTACTTTTTGAGATACATCAGAGTGGTAATAAACTAATATTATCGTTTAAAATCTTTTAACACAACTAGCTTGATTTTCAATTTTTAAAACAAAACTTTTTGAAAATACACGTGCTTGAATAATTATCAAATAATACTTGTGATATTTTATCTTGATTGAACTTTATTTAGCACTTCTTTAACTAAGCTTATTTTTGAAAGCGATGCTCATGTTTATATAAGGAAAGAAACACTGAATATTGAGCAAGCAAGGCATGGATAAAAACTTTCAAATAGATTTGCTCGTGGATATATATATTGTATATAACTAAGTATCAATATAGAACCAGGACAGATTGTCTATATCAAACTTAAAGTAGAGAACCAAAGCAAAATAAACTATAAGAAAATAGAAATGTTCTTTAAAAAATGTAGATGCAAAGGATCTTTGAATCTCTACACTTCCTCTCATGCATACTCCCTTTGTTTTTCTTAGCAAAAGATTTTCTTTCTATCTATTCCTTCTCCCCTTTTTGTCATCAACAAAAAGGAGGTGTGTTGGAATCTAGGAACACCATCATCAGCCTTGGTGCCTTACTTCACGAAGAACCTCTAGCAGAAGAGCTTCATGTCATCATGATAAGGCTTCCATTTAATCTAGCCGTTGTTGATTAGATGTTGTTCTTGCATCAGGACTTGTACTTCTGGAAAGCTTGGCTGTGCATCTGGTGCTAGTTGGCTTGAAGAGGGCTCAACACCCTGTTGGAGATGGTTTAGTTACAATAGGATCAAGAAGAGGAGCATCTACTTGAGGTGAGCTCTCTATAGAGATGTCATTTGCTGACTCATTCTTTGAAGATATTTCCTTTTCAAGAAGCAGATTCCGAATAAGAAGACCCTAAGCTTATGTCACTTTCAAAGTCTGAGGCCATGCAACATTTACAGGGTGAGCCCCCATATCTAATTATTCCAGGCCTTTTGCTTTCATCGGAGTTGTCCTCAAGAAGAATGATCTTCCTTTTTCTTCCTCTTCCTTCATTCTCCTCAGATGCCTTTTGAAGAACTTGCATCTCTTATTCTCAGGATTTGTCTTTTAACACCAGATGAAAACAGGACCGGTTGGTCTTCATATGGTATTGAAAGAGCTTAGAGAGTACTCAGTTCCTTCCATATACTCGAAGATCTTGGTCAACGGTATTGCAAGTACTTGAAAATCTTGGTCAATAGAATCCCATACAGAACAACAATTGTTTTCTTCTTCCTAGAAAGATGGCACTTAGCATGTAGTCAATGATTAGTCTAGACAAATTTACTTTTCTTTTTGCCAATAGACAAAATAGTAACATGCAATCCATCCCAACCAATAGATGTGTGCTTCCAAGCCTTGGGAGTATAGAAAATTGGATGAGGGTAAAGACTTGTCATGCCTTGGTGTTTAACATGGCAGTAGTTATGTTGTCCTGTTTATGCTTGGAAGAGCAAGTGATAAGTTTGGAGACTTCTTCTAGTAAAACTCTAGACCTATCCACCAGTCATCTTCTGTTGTCAGATGACACCATCATTAGGAGCATGAATGATGTTGGAGAGGTCGTTATACTTACCTCTATATCAATGCCTTTGACATACGAGGTCAGGACCAACTAGGATACCTGAACAATGAAGAATAGAAAGGAATTACCATTCTCGTAAATACCCAATCGGAGAAGTTAGGAACCCTTCCCGTCCTTGAAAGGAGACGACGTCTAGAATGGTAAGAACTTGAATCATGTTCTCCCGTCAAGCATTTTCCCAAGGGCTACAGGCCGTTGAGAGAAGTTATTAGCATAGTATTGTTGGTGAGGAGCTTCATCAAACATTAGAGATGTCCCCATGTTGGTAATACACCCAGAGCAAAGTTTTCTTTCAGCCATTTTTCAGGTATGTGTATAAGGGAGTTCAAGATGGTTGAGGCTTGAAGAAGTTTTAGAGAAGATGGTTTTTGAGAGAGCAGGACGCTTCCGTTTGCATATGAGAGGGTTTGAGATGAAGGAAGCTAAATTGTTTGAAGAGTGAAAGGTAAAGGATAAAGGTAAAGGAGTTATGTGTGAGAAGTAGGAGGTTATTTAAGTGATGTGACATAACTGACGAAGGTGAAACGACATGGGAAAGAGAAGGCTCAAAGATGTGGGAAATATCCCAAGAGAGGTTTCTGAACTCTTGAGATCACTTTTGAAGTTCTTACTTTTTGAGCTTCACTTTTCACTTTATAAACCATCAGAGACTCATATCATGATTCATCTTCATATTCTAAGAGTATGATTCCATACATAAACTTCCATTAACTTGTCCTTATCCCTTCTTTGAACATCCCATCTTCTTTATGATCTAGCAAATTGAACACACTTCAATTTGATACTTGGTCTTGCAAACTAATATCTCTTATTGGGCTTTAGCTTGGAGTTATGGAAAGAGAAAGAGAGTATCCAGAGATGATTTGTGTATGAAAATTATGCAGATTTAAAAACACTTAGGTTTAAAAGCTTTCTCAAGACACAAAAATGATATTCAGCTAATGGCTTTGTGAATATATTTGACACTTAGTCTTCAGGATTCACAAATATTAACTTAGCATCACCTTTTTGAACATGATCACGAATAAAATGATGTTTAACATCAATGTGCTTGGATCTAGAGTGATGAATAGGATTTTTGGCAAGATTAATAACACTAGTATTATCACAGGAGATAGGGATTTTGGAATACCTCAAGTGATAATCTTCTGGCTAGTTCCTTATCCACAACATCTGGGTGCAATAATTTCCAGACTACATATTCAGCCTCAACAGGAGAGAGCAATTGTATTCTGCTTTATGTGACCATGTGATCATACTTTTTCCAAAGAAGCAGGTAACGACTTGTGGTTTTTCTCTAAACTTTGTCTCCAGCAAAGTTAGCATCATAATAGCTTACAATCTCACAAGAAGTACCCTTCTCATAGCATAAGCCAAGATTAGTAGTACCTGATAAATATTGAAGAATTCTCTAACAACATTTAATGTGATTGCTTTGGGTTAGATTGAAATCTAGCACAAATTTCCACGCTTAATTGAATGCCCGTCTACTAGCTATAAGATATAGTAGTGAACCAATCATTTCATGATAATTACTTTCTTGAAACTTTTTCACCATTCTCATCAGCATCAATGATTTGAGATGGATGTATGGGAGTGCTCATTGGTTTAGCTTGATCCATGTTAAATTTCTTTGAAAGCTCCTTTGTATATTTTTCTTGATGAATCAAGGTTCCTTCCTTTTGTTGTTTTATTTGCAAGCTGAGGAAGAATTTTAGTTCACCTATCATACTCATCTCAAATTCACTCTGCATTAATTTTGAAAACTTTGCACAGAGAGAATGGTCAATGTATCAGAAAAATGGTCATCAACATATATTTGGATAATCAGAAAGTTATTATCTTGTTCAAGAATAAAAAGAGTTGTATCAACTTTACCTCTTCTAAAACCCATTCTTCAACAAGAGGTAGTCAATCTATCATACCAAGCTCGAGGAGCTTGTTTCAAATCATAGAGAGCCTTCGTTAATTTGAAGACATAGTTGGGAAGGTCTTCACTCTCAAAACCAAGAGGCTGCTTCACATAAACTTCTTCAAAAATGAATCCATTTAGAAATGTAGACTTAACATCCGTTTGGTAGAGAATGAATCCCTTGAAGGAAGCAAAAGCAAGTAGCATTTTGATGGCTTCAAGCCTAGCCACTAGTGCAAAGGTTTCATCATAATCAATACCCTCTTGTTGATTATAACCTTGTGCAACCAATCTTGCTTTATTTCTAATGACTTTGCCTGCTTCATCAAGCTTATTCCTGAACACCCACTTTGTACCAATGATAGTCTTGTTCTTTGGTCTTTCAACAAGTGTCCAGACTTTGCTTTCTAAACTTGGTCTAGTTCTTCTTGCATAACATCCACACAACTTTGATCCCTCAAAGCTTCATCAATGTATTCAGGTTCGATAGTGGAGATGAAAGCACAATTTGACATATTTCTAAGGGATGATATAGTTCTCATACCATTGGAAATATCTCTAGAACTTGTTTTGAAAACCGTCTTTAAATCAGAAACTCCCTTTAAATTAGAAACTCTCTTGTAGTTTCTGACTTTGAAAGTCTTCAGCTTCTCCTTCATCTTCAGATTGCTTTTCCTTGTGTTCAGAAGTGCTACTTTCTTAATTGTTTTGGAGTTTTGAGCAAGCTTTCTGAAGGGTTTGTGTTCTAAAGCTCACTTTCTTAAGGTTTGTCTTTTATCTTCTTGTTATCAGAAGTTTCCTTTAGACTTATTCTTTCAAGATTCTCTGGTTCTTCTAGATCATCACCAAAGTCCTTCTTGAGCTCCTTAAACTTGATATGAATAGTCTTTTCAACATAGAGCGTTCTCTTATTGTATACTCTGGAGCTTTAGAGACAGAAGAGTATCCTTTGAAGATACCATCATCAGATTTAGTATCAAGTTTGTCCCTGGTGTTAAAGATAAAACATGATGAGCCAAAGATGTGAAAATATGATGTTGGGCTTCCTACCCTTCCATAGCTCATAGGGAGTTTTCTTGGGGATTGGCCATAGAAAGATTCTATTTTGTATATAGCAAGAGGTGTTTACAGCCTGCTGCCCAAAAACCTTTTGATACACCACTTTCTAAAAGCATTGTTCTGGCCATTTTGCAAACCTCTATTTTTCCTTTCAGCAACCCTATTTTGTTGGGAGTTCTAGCTGCACAAAACTCATGGAGGATGCAATGTTTTCACAAAACTTTTCAAATATATGATTCTGAAATTCTTCTCCACGATTAGATCTGATAGAGCTTATTTGAAAATCTTTTTCTATGCAAATACATTTTTCAAAAACTTTGAATCTTTCAAATACCTCATCCTTAGAAGCTAAAAGATAACCCATGTGAATCTGGAGTAGTCATCCATAATGACAGGACAATATCTCTTTCCAAGGCAGTATTGGTTAGTCCAAAGAGATCTATATATAAAAGCTTAAGTGGTTTGGTGGCTGAGACCATATGCTTATTATGGAAAAAAAAAAAAAGGCTTTGGTTTGCTTACCCTTCTCACAAAAATCACAAGTTGAGTTATTTCCAAATCTGATCCTTGGTAACCCTTTGAAGAGCTCTTTTGAAAAGCTCAGAAATGAGCTTCATATGAGCATGCCCAAGCTTCTTGTGCCATAACCACTTATCATCCATGAAGGATGCAAGACATTTTACATCTTGATCTTTTAGATCATCCAAGAGTAACACATACGTGTTATTGTTAGCTCCAAAACCTTTTCATGAAGCATTAATGAGTTTTGAATGACAACAAAGCAAATTTAAAGAAAATGCTTTGAAGAACGCTAATGGTTGTCTTGAGTTTCTTGTAAGTTTAAAGGGTTTATCATTTAGCATAACAAAGCTTAATCAAACGAGGATATATTTTACTTTGCATGTGCAAACATGTTTTATCTCATGTTAAGAGATATGAAATGAAAATGAAGTAAAATTATACTCTTATTCAAGCTTAAAAGAGCTAACGATTGGAAGAAAGCACTATAAGAAACTAAGAATAAGACTTCAAAAAGTAGCACTAAACATCAAAAGTGTGTTTACAATGAAGATACCAAGCAAACTCTGAGAACCAAGTGTTAAGGATCTTCAATGAGCATAATCAGAGTTCCTTCATCATCATAAAGCTTGGATTGAAGACCTGAAGATCAAAGAATCATCAAGGATCTATTACACATCAGAAAGCTCACTTCACTTTGAAGCATTAACGTTGCTGGAAAAAGGAAGGAAGTTTGAATTTTGAAATTCAAATTTAGAGTCAAAGCCAGTGTAGAACTAGTGTGTCATCTCTTACCAAATAGATCAACTTTGCTTCAGAAGAAAGAGTTCAGAACCACGCTTAAAGTAAGAGTAGTTTCTAAAGGGACATGAGAAACCTCAACGCAACAATATTCTGGGAGTACTGACAATTATCAACTTCTCTTCTAGAATGCTTTTCCAAGACTAAAATGGATAATCAACACGTGTCACTTGGAGAACTTATCAAGGGCAACGGTCATAAGGAAGACCTTCTATAAATAAGAGATGTTGTGCTCAAACATAGAGTGAGAGACTCTACACTCAAGAAAAGAAAACTCTATAAAATCTCTCCTCATATCCAGTAAGGTTCATATCATTATGTAATCAGATTCTTTACTTGTAAAAGTCTTCTTTCTATGTTCTTGAATAGATATATGTTCTTTTAGGAAGAAATGATATAAATGAGTCATTCAAGTTTTTCCAGGATCTTCATGTATATGTTAAGGAAACTTGAGTGTAGTTTAGTTTGAGTGGCAACCCAAACACCAAACATTTGTATCCTCGATCTAGTAGTGATTGCTGAGATAGCTTGGAGAAGCTAATGTAAAACTACTTGCAACATGACAGGAGTAGTTATCTATCCTGGTCATGGATAGAGCTTGGAGAGGCTAGGGAAGACTTCTAGCATTTGGAGAGACTTGAATAACTACTTTCAATGTGAGGGAGTGGGTTTACATGTCACAAGGTTAGCTTGGAGAGGCTAGTACAAGACTACTCAAGGTTTGACTTGGAAAGGCTGTTGAATAACTACTTTCAACATGACAGTGGGGTTGTCTACTTGTCACGGGTTAGCTTGGAGAGACTAGTATAAGACTACTCAAAGTTTAGCTTGGAAAGGCTGGTGAATAACCTCAACTTGCGACAATGAGGGTTGTCCACTGGTCACAAGTGAGAGCTTAGGAAGGCTAATGTAAAGACTACTCAAGGTTAGCTTGGAAAGGTTGGTGAATAACTACTCAACTTATGAGGCGAGGGTTGTCTCTGGTCACAAGTGAAAGCTTAGGAAGGCTAATGTAAAGACTATTCATGTTCTTTCTCTAGTTTGAGAAAGATGTTTTAGTTGAACCTCAACTTGTGTTGAGTACTAGATGTAGGCATGTTTGGCCGAGCCAGGATATAAAAATTATTATGTCATATCTATTTCTCCTTCTCCTTTATTTATCTCTGTTATGTTTTACGTTGAACTTACTCTGGTCTAATGTTTTAAGCTCTTATGTTATTTATCATTTACTTCAGAAATCTACTTTCCAACATGATAATAGAGGTTGTCTCCTGGTCAATGCAAGCTTGGAGGGCTAGGGCAAGACTCTCGATTCATTTGAGAGGTCTGTGAATAACTACTTCAACTTGACAGTGAGGGTTGTCTACTTGTCACAAGGTTAGCTTGGAGAGGCTAGTACAAGACTACTTAAGGTTCAGCTTGGAGAGGCTAGTGAATAACTACTTTCAACGTGACAGAGAGGTTGTCTACTTGTCACGAGGTTAGCTTGGAGACTAGTACAAAACTACTCAAGGTTAAGCTTAAGAAGCTGGTGAATAACTACACAACTTGTGACAGTGAGGGTTGTCCATTGGTCACAAGTGAGAGCTTAGGAAGGCTAATATAAAGACTATCCATGTTCTTACTCTAGTTTGAGAAAGATGTTTTAGTGGAACCTCAACTTGTGTTGAGTATTGGATGTAGGCATGTTTGGCCGAACAGATAAAAATTATTGTGTCATATCTATTTCTCCTTGATCTCCTTTATTTATCTCTCTTATGTTTTACTATTGAACTTACTCTGGTTTAATGTTTTAAGCTCTTACGTTATTTATCATTTACTTCATAAATCTACTTTTGAAGCTATTAACTGCGTTTCCGCTGCACTACAAGTTTCATACTTGATGGTATTTGTTTAAAAAGTTTCAGGTATACAAAATGAAGTAAAGCACGATCAACCCCCTTCTCGTGCACATTTATACCTACAAGTGGTATCAGAGCCAGGCCTCTAAGGGTTGAGTAATCCAATGATTGCAGAGGACAAAGATCTAAGGGACGAACTGCATGAATCCACACGGTGAAAAGCTTCATATCAACTGACCATCTTGTCTGATGACTCTTTAGGACCTAAAAAAGGCTTTCACCATCAAAAGAGAAGTCCCAAGAAGTAGGTGTACTAGAATAGAAAAGCCAAAGTTCAGTTGAACTCCTATGTCAAGCCCTTGCTCATATGTGCATTAAGTAGAAATGAACATGACATATCTGCTTGTGACACATGATAGAAAGTATAAGATAGTCTGTGCATACTATTTGTAATTTCTCTCAATGGACTCAAATGTCTTTGGCCCTCAAATTTATCACATCAGAAGCATTGCAAAGCATAAGCTATAAAAGCGGCTTAAACCTCATTTTAAGAAAGAGGAAATCTGGTGTAGAATCTAATGTTTTTTTGGAGATGAAATCTCTATGTCTTCTGAAAATGTCAAAAGCCTAAGAAGGCTAAACTAAGAAAGAAGAGACATCAATCTCAGGAAAGTTAGAAAGGGCAAGGACAAATTCTTGAAAGAGAAACCCACCATACATAATATGATGACTTATAAGAGCAACTCTAAAGAAGAAAAGGATGAGTCAGAAAGTCATGATGTGATAGAAGATGCTCTATTATGTGCCTCTGAGAGTGCATATCAACAGAGACATACAAGGTAAATGTACCTCTTCTAAACCTTCATATCATGTATTAATTATGTTATATGATGGGTTGCTAGATGTTCCTCAAGCTCATTTCACTTAATAAAACTAGTCATGGAACTCATAAGGTTTCCTTGAAACTCGAGAAGATCAAGCCTAAAGCTGGAAAGTTGAAACTCAAGTGAGATATACTACAAAGAGTTTTTCTCTTCTCATGTTTTCTAAAACTGAAAGCCTTCAAAAGATATGTGAAGAATGTCAGAAAGTTATTTTGAATTGTTGAAAAGACTTCATGGCTTTGAGATCTAACGAGAAAATTGATATATTTCAAAAATCATGTTTTTATGATAATGGTAAGAGTCTATAGTTTCTAAAAACTAGTCTAAGATATACAGAGGAAATGAGAAATAAGATGGCTATGCAATCTCATCTATTACGTCAAAATCTTGTTTCTTGCCTCCTTGTTGCAAGAAGAGATACCCATTTGACAAATGGTTCTTGAAAAAGAATTTCATTAGAAAATATTGGAAAATCTCTTATCTAGAAACTAACCAAATAGACCCAAGAAAGTTTGGGTACCAATGTCAAAAAAATTTCTTGAGGTATATCTAAAAAATTCATGGTCTAAAGCATCAAAGAACACACAGATGATGATCACTTCCAATATCATGTTCTAAATCTAGAAGTTAATCAAGAACTTGAATGATAAAAAATTAAAATTTCTCAAGTACAATGATGAAAAAGCTTAAAGAAAATCTTCCTGATAATCTCGATGATCTTGTGGAAAGTCCTAAGAATAAATCTCATGGAAGTTCCAGAAAGGTAGCAATGAAAGCCAAAACATCAGAAGTGAGTTCTAGAACATCAACTCTTTAGAAAACATGCTCAGAACTCCCAAGTTATCAAAAAGTGATCTTTCTAACTCAAAGATAAAGAATTCTGAAGATGAAAGAGAAGTAAAAAACCTCAAAGCCATAGAAACTACAAGGGAGTTTCTAATTTGAAAGCAATGTCTCAAAAGAGAATTCGTGGAGACACCTCCAGGGGTATGAGAACAAAGTTAACTCATAGAAATATAACAAGCTCTGCTTTCATCACCACCAATGAACTTGAATACTATGAAAAAGCTTTGAGTAATCAAAGTTGGGTGGATGTTATGCAAAATGAGCTAACCAAGTTCAAGAGAAAGGCAAAGTTGAATAACATGTTGGAAAAATCATCATCAAGTTCATTGTCGATGTTCAAGAACATTCTGGATAAAGCTGACATCATCACTTGAAAAGAGAAGCATGGTTGCACAAGAGTTCGTTGCTCTACAACTAAGGATTCTTTTGTAGTTGTTGGAATTTGTTGCACCCAAGTCTTGAAATAAGACCAGCTGAAAGATAACTTCTTGAGGTATTTTACAATTTCCTATCCTCTAAGATAATACTAGTGCTATTTATCTTATCAAAAATCCTTTCAGCACTCTAAATCCAAGTTCTTGCTGTAAAACTATTTTTTTTATCTTGTTCAAAATGGAGATGTTGAGTAAATAGATGTGAATCCTGAAGACCAAGTGTCAAATATATTCACAACATCTATTACTAAAGATATCTTGTGTGTTTTTCCTCTTTTGAAAAAGCTTTTACATCTGCATAAGCATTCATGCATAAAATATCTCTTGGCATCCTCTCTTCATAACTCACAACAAAAGACCTAGCAAAGCCATCAGAAAATCAGTTTGCTAGAAAGATTATCTTCTTGAAAATATAAATATGCTAGTTTGCTAGAACAATAGAAGTTCAATCTATAGGATTAATAGTTTGGTCAGAACATCAAAATGCCAGGATAAAATATCAGAAGTGATTTGCAACCTTAGAAAGATGGGTTGTTCAGGAAGAGGGTTTGGTCATAAAGAAGTGATAAGGTAGAAAATGAAGAATATATGTGTTCATAAAAATCAGTGTATGAAGACAAGCATATGATGAGTATATGATGGGACTCTGGAAAGAAAATTAAAGGTGAAGCTCAGAAAGTTAGCTTTTCAGAATGTAATTCCAAAAGTCAGAAACTTCTCTTTCTGGAGAAAGATGAAAAGGAGGGGTAATTTCCACTCTTTTGGGTTTCTCTCTCCCACGTCGCCTCACCTTCAATCGTCAAGTCACATCTTCAATTAACCCTACTCTTCACACATCATCTTTTAGCCCCATCGTTGACCTTTTTACTTCTCCAAACCCCCATCCTCAACCTCAAACTCTTTCCTCATATGTAACACCCTAATAATTAACCCAATACACCTAGGCAGTCTGATTAATTACTAGACTTTACTCTTTGCTTCAGTTCCTTAATCATGCTTTGAAAATACTTAGTGAAATTACGAGCCATTTTTTTTTTTTAAAACAATTGAAAACAGCGCATAACGTGAACGATAATCGAGATAAAGCAGAAATGAATAGACATATCATGAAGAAACACATCATATTGGCTCCATCATATGACATCCATAATTACATATCACATAGATATTTTGCCTACCAACAAAATAAGACTAGGTGTAGGCAATCTAACAAAACATAAATAATATATGGATGGAAGGACATCCATTAATGGCACCTAGTAATAACACTCCAGGGATAGGGATAGATATCTGAAATATACGAGTAAAACTAGAGGATCAAGTTCAGCTACCAGGTGAAAGCCTCAATGTGAATCACGAACACTTCCTTCTATTTCTGAAGACGAGATGGAAAGAAAAATAGAGGGAGTGAGAAACTTATAAAAAGAATCTCAGTAGGTACTCACCTCATGATGCATTGTGTCATCATCATCGTCCCCAGGAACCTCGGGTTTCATTATGAAATAGTGAGCATGCTAAGATTGATTTATTAAGTTCAAAATATACTTTATCGAGGTTCGTCGTTTTAATCATGCGTCTTATAATGCATCATAAACTTAGCATGTCATGTTTATAATGAACTTTTCCTTTTATCAACACATCATATTCTTCATCATCATATCATAAATACTATGCATAAAAGAACATCATATTTCTCATCATCAAATCATAAATACTATGCATAGAAGAACATCATATTTCTCATCATCATATCATAAATACTATGCATAGAAGAACATCATATTTACATCATGCATTACTTAGTTCCTTAGGTGACTTAAAGTTACTTCCATCATCATTTTCCTGGGCCACCCTATACACCCCCTTTGGGAGTAATCTAGGTTATGAGCTCATACCTTGCTAGTCGTCACCACATATACTTATCCCTTTTGATAAGTAAAAATTCCGCTCTACCCTTTTGAGAGAACGACTAGGGGGCTAGGATCACCTTTTCACCACCTATAGTCTGATGGGTCCAAAGGATCATTTCCTCTTACATTTAAGTCACCATTAAATCTTTTCATGTTATATCATAATTCAATTCATAATCATCATGACATTTTCTCATTTATAGTCTTATGATGAATAATATATACTAACTGAAATCATGCATCTGGAGATTCCTAGGAAAGAGAGGTGGGTCACAATGGACACGCTTAAATACCAAGTCTTTCCTAGCCAGAACCTTTCCAAATTACACTTTTAGGAGTACACTTTCTTCGGCAACAAAGGTAATTTATTTAAATAATAGAGATTATTTCTTTATTTCATACATAAGCATTTTCATTGTTTGCAAGCAACTATAACATGCAAGCTAGGGAATCATTCAATGGCATCAAATACTTAATAAGCATCAAATCACTTTATAGACTTATCACTTAAAACATCAAAGAGGCATCATCATAAATCCTTATCGAAAATTCTTAAACAACCGAAACTCTAGAATCGGGTAACCTCAATTGCCAAACTAATTAATTATGCATCTAAGGGATTCATTACCATTATTACAATTAATTATAAGGCTTAGGAACATTATTAAACTCTATGGGCAGCATAGGCAGTAAGTTATTCTTAAGGTTTTACGATGTGTTAGAAGTTGCGTTTTTAACCCTTTTACCAAGCTTTCCCTACGATGCTAACATTAATTACTAAACCAATTATGAATTATTCTCCCTTATCTAAACATAATAAAATCTGGTTCTTATAGTTGCTAATTCTGGACAGAATGCATAAATTTCATTCTTTAGAGTTCTAAAAAAAATTCTTGTTTATTTTCTAGTTACTAGTTTCATTTTTAGTGTTTGAATAATCCTACACTAATTGATACCAAGTTTTTCGTGGCTAACTAATCTTAGACAAAATTATAACATACTAAAATAAATTTGGCATTGGATAAACTTAAAGGGTCAAAGACTAGGTAAATTCTAGATTTACGTTGTTCTAGGAAGCTAGTTTTGTCACTAACATGCATAGAATCATTCTCTTAACAATAAACCATAATTATCACAACTCTAAACATATTAAATCATCATCATTTATTGGTACTAATCTCATATCAGAAGCCGAATCATGAACCTCATATAATTGTATAAAATCACATTTTAAGTGAACATAAAATATTAGTTTCCCGTAGAATCCTTGCAAAGCTTTAAAACTCTTTTAGAAACTAATTCTTTTTGCTAAACTTGAAAGAATCTTCATAATTAAAATTCTCACTTAAGATAAAAGGAGCAAGTCTTGAGCTTAAGAGATTTATGTGATATCTTAGAATCATAAACATGCTATGCAACCTCATTTTAATCTTGTCATTATAAGGTGATAACTTGGAATTATAAACATGATATGCAAATCCATTTCTTTATCTTTAAGATTTAAGGTGATGACTTGAAAATTAAACATGATGCAAGAACTTGAAATATAAACATGATGCAAGAAACTGGAGCGGCGGTAGTCCGCACTGACCAGTGGAGGGAGAATCTTAAGAAACGAGGCGGTAATCCGCACTGGACCGAAGGAGAAGAGAATTATTATTACATCTTTTTAAGCTCCAATCTCAAGACTTCTTAAAGAATCAATTCTTTAACTCCAATAATCTTATTTCTTTGCTTGTGATACTTGGGCAAGTCTTTGAGCTCTAGGATCTTTAGGTGATGACATAAAAATAAACATGTCATGCGTTGATTCTTTTAGCCATTATAAAATAAAGTGAGAACATAAAATAAATATGAGATGCAACTTCTTTATTATCTTTAGAGATTAAGTGACAACTTGAAATATAAACATGAAATGCAAACTTGGAAATTTAAACATGAGTATGCAAGTTCATTTATTCATTCTTGAAATTTTAGTGATGACATAGAAAGTAAACATGATTATGCAAGGCATAAACTTAAACATGGATGCAAGTTCATTTGATTTCTTTACTAGAGCTCCTTCAAGACTTTATAGAAATATAAATTCAATATATATATCTTAGCAAGACAAAGTGAGAAATACATCTTTCAAGTTCTAAACTCAAGATCATAAAATCATCATAAAAACATCATTCTTTAAAGTTTTGCATCAAGTGGAACTTTCAAGCTTTAGAGGCCTAACTTGTGATGGATTCACAACCCACCTTCAAGGTCCTCATCATCAAGCCATCATCTTAGTCCCACCTAGGCCATATGGCCGAATTGGTTAAAGAAAAAGGAAGAAGAAAACCAAATGGAAAAACTAGAGAAAATCCATGAAATCATCATTTTGAACCAAGAACAACACTTAGCAAAACATAGAAATAAACTTAAAAACAACTCCCTACCTAATCTGATTTGAAGGAAAGGAAGAGAACTTGGTTTCTTGGAGTGAAATGAAAGAAAATATTCTTGAAAACTTGAAGAAAGAATTCAGCCAAGAGGAGGAGGAAATGAAAGCTTTTGGTGCTTTGGAAAAACTAGAAATGTGTAAATTTTGAGCAAGCATCTAAGACTCCTTAAGCATGCCTATTTATAGAGGATTTAAGCTCATGTATGGACAAGAGGAGGAGGCAAATTTTTTTTTCATGGGGAACAAAGGGAGGAAAATCATTTCTTGTTTAAGGCATGTTTTATGCCATGTTTTAGGGAATTTTTTGGCATTTTGTTTTAGTGCATTATCTTGCAATAATTCTAATGATTATGGCTGAATTATTTCGTGCATTACAGCCTCATGGAAGAGGGTTTTGTGTGTTCCATGTATTATTTAGGTGTAGGCAAGGTATTCATGCAATTTAGAGAATTTACGGTTAAGGGCTTAGGTGAATTAGTAAGCAATTTGAGTGTTTTAAAGCAATTTTAGGTTCTAATCAATTTAAATAAATAATTTTGACTCTAGATTAATAATTAGAATTTAATAAGCTTTAATTTGAGCCTAATATTGCTTAGGTTTCGTTAGACGAATCAAAAATCTCAAAATTTGTAAAACTGCACAAAGACAGGGCAAAACGGTCATTTTACTTAAAAATTGCCCGAGACCACCCGAGCTTAACCAATGGTTAATCATGGCTTAAAAACACCTTTTAACACATTTTAGTGAGGTTCGGGCTAGTCGGCACGCAAATTGGGTTAAAACCGCAGGGCGTTTTGGTCATTTCGCACGTCAAGCTCAAAATTAGGATTCTTCTCCTCTATTAACACACATAACACAAACAATCCCTTATTAACATCAAAACATCCCCTTGAGGATGGGTGGGGCCCACGATCCTCATTTTCTGAGTAAAATAACCTCAGGGCATTTTGGTCATTTTACACGTACAAAAATTGGGGTTTGCAATACTTGCACGAATTGCTCCTAACTTCTCTTCTAACGTTATATTCCTTTATTAAGGATTGTTTGGTCTCAAATTTTATATAATATTTACCTACGGTAATTCGGTAATTCCTAATGATAGTAAAAATTACAAGTAAAAATTGGGCGTTACACCTCAACCATTTCATCTTCACATATATCTCTCTATAATCGCCAACCCTCTTTCTCAAACCCTCATCTTTGTAAACCAAACCTCTTCATCCTCACATTTCTTTCTCATACTCCTCAAAGCCTTAACCTTTCATTTTCACCCCTAACTATGCTAAAGGAAAAGAGCTAAAGTTCTTCCAAAAAAAAGGAGATCTTTGTCATGTTTAATGAGGCTCATATGCAAGAGATCTATGAAGAAAGCTTTTCTCAGAAACAATAGCACCTGGGAAAAGGCTAAGTAACTTCTAATGAACCAAGTTTAGATTCTCAAGGAAGTTTTCACCTTTCAAGGATGGGAGCACTTTCTGGATATCTCTGATAGGATATTCCCTAGAATGGTGACAGCCTTCTATGCCTTTCTTGAAAGAAATCAAAAACTCTCTTGAAGCCACAATCAGGGATACTCATATGGAGATTGGATTATCTAACCTATCTATAGTAATTAGGGCTCCATCTCTAGAATAATCTTCGAGGCTCATGACGGATGGTTCAAATCTCTTAGTACAAGCAAAGAAGATGTTTCAAGATGTCTCACTGATTCAACAAAGTATCATTCGAGAGACATTACCACATCTATGTTCAATTTACAAGCAAGAAAGATTTTTATTTGTTGTTCAATTCCTTCTCTAGCGAGGAAGCATTGATGTTCTGTTGGGCATGGATTGTATGCTACTTTTTGCCTTTTATCGAAAAGAAAAGTAAACCTACCCTGATTAATCATGAACTATATGCTTAGTGCCATCACCAAAGAGAAAGAAGAACATGGAGTTTCCTAAGGAATGTTGACAAGGATTTTTCAGCATGTCAGATATCCTCTTGGTGAAGAATGGTTTGAATATCTTACCAGCATGACTTTTCAATCAGCTCCAGTCAGAACTATAAAGAAGTCTCATTCCATGCCTGTAAAGACAAGGCCCAAAAAGACCAGCTCCTTATCAAGGATGCTAAAGGATCTCTTGCTGAAGAAAAGAAAAGAACCTTGCATAAAAAGGTGATAAAAAGTGTAACGCCCGATGATGAGGGCGGGGAGTGATTGCCAGCAAGAAAGCACAGACAATGAGTGGCTCCTGCCAGCTTTAAGCGGAGGTACATGAATGAACCGATTACACACCTGAATGAGAGGGATCCTGAGGCTATATAGGTATGGGGACTATACAGTTGAGGATGACTTATATGAATTGATTGGTACTACCTATGCCAACAAAAATGTAACACCCTAATATTTAATCCAACACCCTAGGATGCATTTAAGTTAATTATTAGAATTTACTCTTTTGTTTCAGTCTTTGTTTTTAACTCTTGAAATCACTTTAGAAAAAATATGGGTAAATTTTTTTTTTTTAACTTTAAAAACAAAACGTGAGCCGCGCATACTAAGAAAAACCCATCATTTGTCTCGCACACATAGAGGAAAAATAAAAACAATTCACGGCACACACAATACAAACCCAACAATCTCATGAACATAAACACATCATCATCTATATTTATAGCATAAGTATTAATCGTTCCATGTAACACCCTAAAAATTATTTAAAAATTAATTTAAGTTTTATTAGTCATAATTTCAAAAATCTGACAATTTTAGCAACGATGAAGATGGCCCAACAACGTGTACAAAAAAAAATTGAAGCCAGGTGAATAGTGACCTTGAGGGCCTCGCAGGCTCGTTGGGACAGCCAAAACCCTAGATCAGGAAAATGCCTAGGACTGAAAGAAGGGGTTAAGGTTAGAAATGATAAGGAATGAGAAGTTATACCTAGAATTAATTTTGGGCAATGTTTGATTACCCAGGTACGGTGTTTTACCGTTAGGTAAAATTTTGGTGTGCGATTCTTACACCAAAAGATTGTTTAATCTTTATAAATGGATAATATATATCCATTCAAGCCAAGTGTAAGGCTAAGATTTAATCTTGTAAAGAAAGATTAAATCTTATCCATCCATCTCATTATTTCTTTAAAAAGAAAGAAATGCATACTTTGACTTCAATTACACCAAGATAAACATAAGCCACCAGTCTTATCACCCCACCATCATCATTTTCGGCCATCAAGCTCCCAAGACAATGATCCATTGTTGTCTTCTCTCAAAGCTTCAATCTTGTTTCAAAACCCCAAAATCCTAGCCCAAAGTCACTAAAACACCAAGATCCTTTCACAAAACTTATTTACTCCTCATAATCTATCAAACTAACCAATTAGAATTTGAATCCATTACCCTTTTCCACATTAAGATATCATCCTTTATTGTTTAAAGGAGGGATTAGTTGTTGTTTGGAAGGCTTGAAGTGAGCAAAATCCTTCTTGGATCACCCTTGGAGCCAAGATCCCTAAAGCCATCAAAGTAGGGCATTTTAAACCTCTTTTGCTTCAAATTTGTTTTTCTGATTTGCTTACTAATTTGGCTAAATATTTTTCATTGTATTGGTTGATGATATATGGATATTGATGTATGAATTTTGGTGGAGGTTTGGATGATGTTAAAAATCATTTTGTCAAAAAGGGTTTTGGTCTATTCTCTGGATTTTCGCTTTTCCTCTAGCAGTAATTTTTACAAATTTTCTGGTATAATTGTAGGTATTTTCATCAGATAGAAAAAATATATGTTGAAGCTAACATCCTAGGCTAGTTCCATGAATTTTCTTGAGCCTTGTTTTGGCTGCTACTCCTAAAAAAATCATGAACCGAGACTATATAGGTGCTGCCTAATTTCCTGTCTTGAAGCTACAAATTTGTTTAATTTTTCTACCATAGGAAATGATTGATTTCTCCTTTGAAAGTTTTACTGAGTGTTGATAACATCTTCAAGTGTAACTGTGATTTTTCTTTTGAATTGATTTAATCATTTGCTAGGGTTAAAAATTATGACGTTAATTGAGCTTGCTATAGATATTTAAGAAGGTTCACTAATTTACAAGTAACAACTCCCGAGTATGATGCCATAACTTAAGTATGAGGTTGTACTTGGAGGATGTTACATTCCACATCACGCTTCAAAATAAACTACTAAAAAATATCCTAACAACAAAGGTTGGGCTAGGTACAGTCATCCAGAAAAGTCATAAATAGTATGTGGATAGAAACTAAAACGGCCTACTAAAACTTCTTCTCCCACTACTTCTACTGGGCACACCTAGAGTAGATAGCCTCTAATAAAAATATCAAAAGAAGGCTACCCTCTCCATGATATGCACAAGCGCTCCAAGAGTTCACCATCAACGATACTAACGATGCTCCTGAGAGGTAGGAAGATAGCCAGCATGCGAGCAAGGTCGAGGAGTAGCGAGACGACCCACGGGATAAACATGAGCTCCTTGGCATGGACGAGTGGCTCCCCTACGAACATGATGGGCTCCTCTCATGGGCTACGACAGTAGCCTTTCCATCGTTGCTACTCCCCACCTCCATGGGAACAGTGCGTGCGGAATCCCAGAAGACTGCTGGAAGGTGACTCCTCTATGGGTTTGACCATGGCTCGTGGGAGCTGGTGGTCGAGGCACATAGACAAGGAAGTCATGGATGGCCGAAGCGGCAGGGCGCCATGAGGAAACCTTCCGTACGTCGACGTGCATGCTCGAAAGCAAAGTCATCAGTTAAAGAAGTAGAGGTCGAAAACCAAAAGCTAGTGATTGGGTGCGTGAAAGGACCATCCAAGAAGATGAACAAACAAATGGCACATTGACCCACAAAATGATAAGACCGGTTCACAGCTTCGAAGTGCATCTCCCAGGTGGGAGCATCAACATAGATCACGAATGTCGTCATCACCCTGAAGACGAGATGGAAAGAAAGAAAGGGAACGAAAAACTTAAACAAGAATCTCAGTAAGGCTTTCACCTCCATGCAATGTCATCATCTTCATCCTCAAGAACCTCAAGTTTCATTATGAAAATGGTGGACGTGCATAAGGTTAATTTATTAAGTTCCAAATACCCTTAACCGAGGCCAATGTCTTTTAGCATAAATCTTAATGTCATGAATGCATCATACCATATTATGAATACATGTCAATACTTTATGCAATACATTACAAGAGTCATAGTAACTTAACATAGCATAAGATACATAGAGTAACATAGCATAATCTTTCTCTCTTGTCTTCTTAGTTGACTTAACATTCTTATTCTTTTCTATGGGGCCACCCTAATACTCTCTCCTCTTGAGAGTTTCTAGGTTATGAGCTCATACCTAACTAGTCGTCACTAGCCTACACTTATCTTCTCGATAAGCTAATTCTCGACTCTTAGAGTGTGGGATAGGGAGCATAGGATCACCTTTCATAACCATTAATTCCTATAGTCTAAAGGATCACCTTATTGAATCACCTCTCCTAACTATTAATTCCTGGAGTCAAGAGGGTCATCTCCATGTGTCTTATGTCACTTTTAATCTTAGCATGTTATTTAGAGTTGCAAACATGAGGATATAATCATAGATGTCATCATAACTTATCATTTAACACTTCATGCTCGTAACTTCATAATTTTTCTAAATCCACAAATTTGATGAAAATCTCAGCATAATAGTTGGGAACGAAGCTTCCCTAAGTTTACTTCATGTCATATAACACATCAATCATGCATCTCAATCATTCGTACATAATCACAATATGCCACAAATCATCATGTAATTGATCACATAAGCATGCATCAGATTCTTTGCATATATCTTAAGCATGTTATCATGAATATGTCATTGAAAAGTAAACATGCTCCTACCCAGGATGCCGAAAGTCAAGGACCGGACTTAGCTAATGCATATGTCATGTTCAATAGGATATATAAAACATAATTGAAGTCATTACTTGCATAATTCAAGAATCAAGCATGCATAGTCATCAATACATAATCTTATACAATTATTTCAAGTCATATAATTTCCAATCAAATCATTTGAACATAGCATTCATAACATATCAATCACATCAATATCATCAAGTTATTGATAATTACACTTTAGCCCAAAAGGGGTCAAAACTACAATTTCTAAGAGTTTGTGGGTCAAAGTGTAAATTTTCCCTTTCAACATATTTTCTCAACTAATGATTCTCAAAAATTAATTTACACTTTTAAAGACTCATACCACTTAGAAATCATTTAAATTCATCATGAAAACCATTTTGGGCCATCAGCCAAATTTTGTTAGATTTTAAGGGTCAAAGTGCAAAGTTTCACATTCTTGACACTTAACAAGTGTCAATACTTCTAAAAAATTTTCTAAATATTATAAATGCTATTTTGAATATATGAACACATTCAAAATCATTACAAACTCTAATTAAATCCATTTGGCCAAATCCTATAATGATAGTTTAAAGCACAATTTTTCGCATTTTACAATCCAAACTAACACTTGTAATTATTCTTTTAAGCATCTAAGACACTAAAAAAAAATTTTAAAATAATTATTAATGAATTTTATGTATGTTAACAGCACCCACGTTGATGAACATTGCTGAAAATCACTATTTCATAAGCTTTAGGAAATTACATTTTTTACCTTTTTCAATTTCTAGTTTTTCCTAAAATGCTAAAAATAATTTTTACAACATTATTAATAAATTTTATGCATATGAACAGTAGCCTACAGTAATTAACAGTAAAAAAATAGTAATTGCAGTACCAAAAATTAAAATTTCAAAAGCTTTGGAAAATTACATTTTGACCCTTTCTAATCACTAGTTTTTTCCAAAAGCCATTCGAAGACATCTAAGATACATGAAACAATTTTTAACATACTTTTAACTATGTGAAGTGTGAACAATAATTGACATGCCCAAAAATTAAAATTACAAAATAGTTTATAAATTGCATTTTAAAACTTTCTAGTTACTAGTTTTTCTCAAAAACTATTCTAAGATACCTAAAACACATGAACTCATTTTGTCCCTCTTAAAGAATAATTATTTCCATTTAAATCAGTAGTAAAAATTAAAGTTTCATAAATAAGGTTTTTATTTATTTAAAATCACATTTTTGCTCCTTTTTAATCTATATATCTTTCAAAATTCCTTTGGACTCTCAAGATACAAGATCCTAATCTTAAAATAAATAGAACCAACTTCAAATCCAATACTTGCACATGGCTAAAATATATATATATAAATGTGTGTCCATGATCAAAATTTTCATTTAAGACAAAGGGGCAAGTCTTGAGCTTTTAGAGACTTAAGTGGTGGTTAAAATCATAAACATGTCATGCAACTCATTTTAAGTCTTTAACATTTAAGGTGACAACTTGAAAATATAAATATGATATGCAAGACTTGAAATATAAACATGAGAATGCAAGTCCATTTTAAGTCTTCAAGCTTATAAGGTGATATCATGAAATGCAAGACTTGAAATATAAACATGAAGATGTAAGTTCATTTTTAAGTCTTTAACATTTAAGGTGAAAACTTCGAAATATAAACATGACATGCAAGGCATTGAAACATAAACATGAATATGCAAGACTTGAAACATAAATATGAATGTAAGTCCATTTTTACATCTTATTAAGACTAATCAACTCAACATTTAAAAGGTGAAACTTGCAACCCAAAAATCTCAAAAAAAATGAAAATGAGTTTTAGAGTCCATCATTCCCATGGTTCAAAGGACCTCATTTCTTGGACTCATCATCAAACTCAAAGACAACAAGGAAACCAAATGAGCATTCTTTAACCTTTTTCTAAAAAAACAAAGAATCAAACTTTGGGCTCTAGAGGTCATGAACATGATGGCATCATCAAGCCATAGTCTTGACTCCCAACAAAGAACAAAATTGAAAAACAAAGAAAGAAATAAGAAGAAGATCATAAAATAAAATCCTTACCAAGAAGGTTTCTTGGTTGCAAAAGAGAAAGCTTGATTTTGGGATGAAATGAGAAGAAAAAATCTCCCTTTGGAGTAATGATGGTTTCGGCCAAGTGGAGGTAAGGTAGGAGGAGAATTTTTCTTGTGTTCTTATGTATGGGAATGGAAAGGTTTGGTGTTTAGGAGTTGATCTATGGTGGTGGTATGTTGGTTTGAGCTTGGAAGCTTGGTTATGGAACAACAATGAGAATGGTAAGAGAGAATGAGAGTATTTTTTTGACAAGTCTTGATGAGCAAAACTTCACCAAAAAAGTGAATGGCAAAATAAGAGTGTGTAAGAGTGAGTGAGTTGAAAAAAATCAACATATAAGAGGGAATTGAGGGCATAAGCCACCGGCCACATGAGGGAGTTTAGGGGGAAAATTCATTTCATTTGGGAGTGGGAATTAGGGTTTTTAGGTAATTATAATTAAGGGTTTAGTTAGAAATTGATAATTTGGTATTAGGAGTTGTAATGTGGTGGTTAAGGCTTTCAAGACATGTTTAAGGAGTGGTCTTGCATGTTTAGTTGAGTTAAACTTGATTAATTTGAAATTCAAATACCAACACATGTCCTAATCTTTAGGAAAAGAAAGAGAGAAAAGTGTTTTTTGTCTCTACTTTATGCTTTTTAGTCTCATGAGCATTCTTTGAAAAAGAAAGGGTTTAAATTTCCTTAAGCAACCTTGGGCCTTAATCAACCTCAATTAATTATTTTAACTCAAGTTAATAAATAAAATTAATTTATCTTTCATTAGAGTCTAATATTGTCTATATTTCCTTAATTACTTTAATTGAGCTTAATTAGCACTAACTAGGGCAAAATGGTAATTTTACACAGAACTCAGGACACCCGGACCATTCCAATATCACATATATCATTTAATTAACATTTCCAACTCTCGGTGATAGTTGGGTCCTGGCCGTCACTTAATCCCTCGTTATATTATCGTAGGGGCATTTTGATAATTTTGCGCACGGGAAAAACCAAGAATTGAGATTTCCACAGCTCCTGTCATCCCAAAACACATCTAATCGCCTTCAAACATTGAACTAACCCCTTGAGAATAGCTGGTCGTCATGCCTGGATTTTGGGCAAAAAGGACCTCAAGGGCATTTTGGTCATTTTACATATGGGATTTTTGCACAAATTGGCATTTAAACCTTACATAACCTTACCCTAAAATTAAAATACCTCATTAAGTTTGGCCTGGCCGGTCATCTGATTCTCATGCAAAAATGACCCTAGGGGTATTCTGATCATTTTACAGGAAAAATCAAGGCTTTACAAAGGAAGATTGCTATTCGTGAAAGCTGAAAGTTTAGAAGCGCAGATGATGAATATGAGAAAATAATATCTCAAGAAATCTCCTCCTAAGCCCGAGAGAAGGGAAAAGGATGGTTGTATAAGAAATAGAGACGAGCTAAAGTTTCATAGTCAACCAAATCCTCTAGAGCGCAAGTGTCAAAAATGAGCTGCCCCAAGGAAGACTTACAAGCTTCCTATTCAAAGAAAAGTCTTAGAGCCAAAATTTAAAAGTCTACCCAAGAAAGCAAGCAGCACTCATTCTGAAAGACATGAGTAATGCTACACAAACTCAGCAGCAACCACAATCTCTGAATCCTCTGAAGAGGAAGAAAGAATTCTCAAAGAACAAAGAATTCTTCAAGAAAGTGGAGGCTTGAAGAAGCAAGAGAACTACAACATGCAAAAAGGATTCATGGATCTAGCAGAAGTAGAAGAAAGCCTACTATTCATGAACCATTTGTTGTCATTGAAGAACAATCAACAAAACCCATGACTCGAGTTTGGTTTTACCTCTATACCCATCTTAGCTGCTCCTCGAGAGGGAATAATGGCATCAAATAGTTTTTTCTTTGAACCAGGAGCTAGCCCACAGGGATACCAATCATGGAGCCCAAAATAACTTTGTTAGGTGACAATGACGACTTCATGACAATAAATGACTTGATGAAATCTATAACAAAGTCTATTGCCTCAAAAACACAACCTAAAGTAGGAGTGGATGAACTCTTATGTGTGGTCTGCTTTGCTTATTCTTAGCACGCTAGAATGTGTAGCTCACATGTGTGTGATTAGCTTTGAAAGTATCTTTTAAGAGCTCAAAATCATTTTTTGTTGCTCTGATACTCGTTTTTATCCAATGTGCTTCGATGTGTATGATGTGGTTATATCTTTTTATGAAACACATTCTATCTATCACACGTATGAGAAGGTTTTAAAAGCTTTGTATAACTTGATCGATTTTAGTTGTGGATAAACCTTAGAAACTTGATCCTACATGTTTTTGATACAGTTAAGATCGGTTTGTGAGCTTCAGAACTCTCTCAAAGTGTGTTGCGCTTATATGGCATATAATGTGTTATGTCTTTGTTATATGTATAGTGAGCATGTTTTTACAAAAAGCATGAGCATATGTTTCAAGTTTTTTATTTATAAAAATCAGTTTCTTTACGCTCTGTCTTATGAGAAAAGTTTTACAACTCATATTGAAAGCTCATAATATTTGGGATTAATCCCTAATGAGCTTCAGAAACCTTGCATAGCAATATGTGGATAAATATGTTTTAAGGTTTCTCTGAGCATCAAAAACTACATAAGCATCAGTATGCTCTCTTCTTTTGATCATGCATGCTCTGTTAAAAATTGTCATATGTTTTTACCATTGGTTTACAAAAATGTTCTTTGGATAAAGATGTACTGAATAAGGATAAATCAAGATGAAATATCACAAGTATTATTTGGTTTTTCTATTTAAGCATATCCCTTTAGAAAGTTTCTTTAATTAATAGAAAATCAAGTTGTATATGTAAAAAGTCCTAAATGAGCATATCCAATTATGATACATCTCAGAAAGTACTCTGAGTAAGTACAAAAATTTCATGAACAACCATATCAGCTTTGATTTAAGTTACTTAAGGCTATAAAATGTTTTTGAACTTATCTATATCATGCCTTAAGAAAAAGAACTTCTTGAAAGTTATAACCTGTGTTGTGTTGAAAGAATATGAATTATCATGCTTATCTTTCAAGTAATATTTCTTTCAATATCTCTTAAAAGATTTTCTTCAAATTGGTTTGTCATTATCAAAAAGGGGAGATTGTTAGCTCAGAACCCTTTCATGAAGCGTTAACGAGTTTTGAAATGACAACAAAGGCAATTTAAAGAAAATGCTTTGAGGAACGACTAATGGTTGTCTTGAGTTTCTTGTAAGTTTAACAGGGTTCTATCGTTTAGCGTAACAAGGCTTAATCAAATGAGGATATATTTTACTTTGCATGTCCAAAAATGTTTTATCTCATGTTAAGAGATATCAACTGAAAAGGAAGTAAAATTATACCCTTATTCAAACTTAAAAGAGCTAATGATTGGAAGAAGAAATCAGCACTACAAGAAACCAAGAATAGAGACTTCAAAAAGTAGCATTGGATATTAGAAAGCGCATACAATGAAGATATCAAACAAAATCTAGAACCAAGTGTTACAGTATCTTAATCAGCATAATCACAATTCCTTCATCATCATAAAGCTTGGATTGAAGACCTAAAGATCAAAGAATCATCAAGGATCTGTTACCACACGTAGAAAGCCCACTTCATTGTGGAGCATTGAATATTGCTGGAAAAAGGAAGGAAATTTGAATTTTGAAATTCAAATTTAAAGTCAAACCTAGTGTTAAACTGCGTGTTATCTCTTTTGCCAATGGATCAACTTTCCCCAACTTCTAGAGAAAAAGTTCAGAAACCACACTCAAAAAGTAAGAGTAGTTTTGAAGGGACATCAGAAACTTCAACGCCACAAGAGCTTCTCTAACAAATCTGACAAACTAGAGCCTACTCTTCTAGACTGCTTTTCCAAGACACAAATGGATAATCAACACATGTCACTTGAAGAACTAATCAAGGACAATGGTCACAAGGAAGACCTTCTATAAATAAGAGATGTTGTGCCCAAACATAGAGTGAGAGACTCTACGCTTAAGAAGAGAAAACTCTGAAAAATCTCTCCTCACATCCAGTAAGGTTCATATCATTATGTAATCAAATTCCTTACTTGTAAAAATCTTCTTTCTACGTTCTTGAATAGATATATGTTCTTCTTAGGAAGAAATGATAGAAAAAAGTCATTCAAGTTTTTCCAGGATCTTCATGTATATGTTAAGGAAACTTGAGTATAGGTTAGTTTGAGTGGCAACCCAAACACCAAACCTTTGTATCCTCAATCCAATAGTGATTGTTGTGAGATAGCTTGGAGAGGCTAATGTAAAATTACTTGTAACATGATAGTAAAGGTTATCTCCTGGTCACGGATGAGCTTGGAGAGGCTAGGTACTCAGTTTAGCTTGGAGAGGCTGGTGAATAACTACTTTCAACGTGATAGTAGGGTTGTCTCTTGTCACGGGGTTAGCTTGGAGAGGCTAGTACAAGACTACTCAAGGTAGGCTGGTGAATAACTACTTTCAATGTGACAATGGGGTTGTCTACTTGTCACGAGGTTAGCTTGGAAAGGTTAGTACAAGACTACTCAAGGTTCAACATGGAGAGGCTGGTGAATAACTACTCAACTTGTGACAGTGAAGTTTGTCAACTGGTCACAAGTAAGAGCTTGAGAAGGCTAATGTAAAGACTATCTATGTTCTTTCTCTAGTTTGAGAAAGATGTTTTAGTGGAACCTCAACTTGTTTTGAGTATTAGATATAGGCATGTTTGGCCAAACCAGGATATAAAATTATTATGTCATATCTATTTCTCCTTAATCTCCTTTATTTATCTCTGTTATGTTTTATTGTTGAACTTATTCTAGTTTAATGTTTTAAACTCTTACGCTATTTATCATTTACTTCAGAAATCTACTTTCTGAAGCTACTAACTGTGTTTCCACTACACTACAAGTTTCATACTTGATGGTATTTGTTTTAAAAGTTTAAGGTATACACAATGAAGTAAAGCACGATTCAACCCCCTTCTCATGCACATTTATGCCTACATTATCATGCCTCTTACCTAGAAATGACTTATCCAAAAATGGGACTTACTATCTTGCATGTATGAGCATTAAAAATAACATTAAAGCCTTGGTCATAGAATTGGCTAATACTTAAAAGGTTGTGAGCCAAACCATCAACAAATAGGACATCAGAAATTTGGTAAGAATCATCCTTACCAACATTTCCTATGCCTATGACTTTAGTCTTACCTCCATTAGCAAACTTTACTGATCCAGAGCTTTTGGGTTATAGATTTCTGAACCACCTCCTGGATCTTGACATGTGCCTCGAGCAGCCACTGTCCATGTACCACTTGTTATCATGTTCCACATGTGTTCTAGAGACACCTCAATAAACATAATTTTTATTTTAGGTATCCATATTTTCTTGGGTCCTTTGCGTTAGTTTGAATGAGGCTTTCCAACCTTTTTGACATACTTCCTTTTCAAAAAGCATTTGTCAAGTGCATGTCCCTTCTTAAACATAAAATGCAAGATACTTTGCTCTTGTTTTTCTTGAAAGAGTTGATTTTCCTTTCTCATCAAACTCTTTCTCATATCCAAGCATCAAATCAAGATTCCTTGATCCATTCACCATTTTTTCTAGGTCAAATTTAAGAAGCTTTGAAGTTCTTTCAAGCTCAGTAATAACCTTCTGAGTCTTTTCTCTTTTACTTGCCACTTTAGATTCTAAGGCATTGAATTTTATATTTAGAGTCTTGTTTTCTCCTTTCAGATCTTCTTTTTCAAGCCTTAGATTCTCTGCTTCCTCCTAGCTATTCTAAATTCTAGCAGTCTTCTTATGTTCATTTTTCAGGTTGAGATAGTGGGAAGAGAGAGTTTGAGAATCTTCTAGCAACTCTTTATATAACGATAATAGTTCATCAAAGGATAGATTTGAGTTGTTTACCTCTAATTCACTTTCTTGATGAGTATCCAACCATGAAGCATAGGTTGGCAATATCCATTTCCTCATGATCTTCCGATCCTTCTTTTTCTTACTCAAATTCACTCTAGGTGGCTAGCATTCCTTCTTCCTGGGCAAGAGCTTCTTCTGGATCTTCCAGTTTAGGATAATCTGGTTTGAAGTGTCCTTTCTCCCTACAATGGTAATAGATGACATTTTCAGGTTCAGCTTGCCTTTCCTGTCCTTTCTAAGGTTGATGTCCCTTCTTTTCTTCATTTTGCCCCTCCAAAACTTGGACATTTTCCTTACTAGCATGGAAAGCTCATTTCCATCTTTTTCTTCTCATCATCCGTTTCTTCCTCTTCATCAGAGGTTTCAGCAACCTTCATTGCTTTAACTTTGCTTGCCTTTTGATGAGATGACTTTAAGGCCATGGACTTGCTCTTCTTGGAAGATTCACCATGCATTTTTTAGAGCAGTACCTCATGACTTTAGGAGACCCAATGAGTGCATCCAAGCCAAGAGTTTGAAGGTTTTTTACCTCAGGAATGGATGTGACCTTAGGCAGCCATTTGGCGGGGAGGCTTCTTAAGATTCTTCTAACCATTTTGAGTTAGAGTATTTTTTTCCTTATCCCTTTAGTTGGTTTATGATGTGCATAAACCCTATGGTCATTTCATCAATATTCTCTTGATCTGTCATTTTGAACATCTCATATTGATGAACTAGCATGCTGATCTTAGTTTATTTCAATTGATCAGTGCCTTCATGTAGCATGTGCAGTTGTCCCATATTTTCTTTGCCATGTCACAGGCAATGATTTTGTCATATTTAGCTTTGCTCAGTGCACACGTGAAAAGGTATTTAGCTTTTGAGTTTAGTTGAACTCTAGCCTTGAGTTACTCTATCCACCTACTCCGAGGTATTTCTCTTGAAGTTGAGAGTGCACTGCCCTTCCTGGAACTTGTTCCCTAGGAACAAAATTTCCTTCTTGTAATATCTCTAACATATCAAGACTTGTATATTTTATGAACAACTCCATTCGATCTCTCCAGGAGGCACAATCCCCACCATCAAAGAATGACAATCTATTTATGGAGTGTCCTTCTATTATATGAATATTCTTGCCATTGTCCCTTCAAATCTTTGTCCTCTACAATCGTTAGAATGCTCAACCCCTTAGAGGCCAAGATTTGATGCCACTTGTAGGTAAGAAAGCGCACGAGAAGGGAGTTGAATCATGCTTTGCCTTATCTTTCCTTATTTGACTTTTAATAAATTATCCAAAATACTATCAACCTTTAAGCTTGAAGAGCGAAAATAGCGATAGTAACTTCAAATAGTGAACTTTCTGAGCCAAACAAAAAGGAAATAAGAACGTGAACTAAAGTTTATCTACAACAAACACAATAAACAAAGCAAATACATAAATAAAAAAGAGATGAAGGAGAAAAGATATACTGCATGAGAGTTTTTATAGGTTCGGCCAACTTGTCTACATCCAATTCTCAACAATAGTTGAGTTCCACTAAACCTTTCTCTCACTAGAGAAAGAACAAGGATAGTCTTTACAATAGCCTTTCCAAGGTCTCACCAGTGACCAGGAGACAACCCCTACTGTCACTAACTAAGTAGTTATTTACTAGCCTCTTCAAGCTTAACCAAGTAGTCTTTGACTAGCCTCTTCAAGCTAAATCGAGACCAATAAAACACATGTACTATCACGTTGCAAGTAGTCTTTGACTAGCCTCTTCAAGCTAAACTCACACCAATCATTACTGGATCGAGGATACAAAGGTTTATGTTTGGGTTTGCAACTCAAACTAACCTACACTCAAGTTTTCATAAGATTTACAAAGAAAGTTCTGAAACACGGAACGACTTCTTTCTAAATATTCTTCCTGTAATGCCATTTTTTTTTTGAGTACAAATGACCAAAATGCCCCTAAGGTCATTTTTACCCGAAATTCGAGGGTAGCCGACATAGCACTCCTCGAATGGGTCAACTAAATGTTTAAAGGGGATTATAACTGTAATGTTTGATATCCGAGGTGAAAATCGTTTTCGAACTTTTGGCTCAAAATGACCAAAATACCCTTGGCGTTTTACGTAGGTAAAGGTGTCATTTGAGCTTGGAACTTTTCCAGGAAGTTCGGAATTATGTTTATGAGTAATTTATGGTGGTTAGTCGAGCCCAAGGTCCCAAGGTTTTAGTGTAAAATTACCATTTTGCCCCTAGAACAATGTACAGTGAGCCTAATAATGTAATTAACCAAACCTAACAATATTAGGCTCTAATCGAAGATTAATTTATTTTGATAATTAATCTAGAGTCAAAATAATTTATTAAGGTTAATTAGAACCTAAGATTGCTTGGTTAAACTCTAATTACATCTTTGATTCAAGATTCCTAGTCATGGAATCTTGAATAGTATTTTCTCTCCAATTCCTTAAATTAAGGAATTGTGCCCATACCTTCATTTGACTAGAAAATGGTATTAATTTGTTAATTTAGTAAGATCACTCCCCTAATCAAGTCTTGACAACCTTAATTAACCATTACCTCACCTAAACACCTTCTTACAAACTCCTAATCAAAACCTTAATCAAAGAAACACCTAAATACATCATTAAACCACAATTACATGAGCAAAATCTCTTCCCCCTTGGCTCATATGCTGGCCAAAATTCCCCCTCCCCTAAATTGTGTCACATATTGATTTTGTTGCACTCCAAACCCATGCCTTAAACCATACCCAAACCCATACCTCACCATGCCTTGCCCATACTCATCACCATGCCTATCAAAGATATATTTTCTCTTCTTTTGCCCAAGGAGTGACCGGCCACTCCTCCTCCTCTCAAACCCTCCATAAGCTTTCATTCTTCTATAAATAAGTGAGCTTGAAAGCTCTTTGAAGGTTTACACACTTTGCCAACTCAAAGCTTTCTTTCTTCAATGCCTAAAGAAACCTTTTCTCTTCTTCTTTCTCCTCCCTTGGCCGAGTATTTTTAGCAAGGATTCAAGAAGATTTTCTTCTCTTTTCCTCTCAAGAAACAAAGCTTTCCTTCCTCTCTTTCAAAGACTTCATTAGGTAGGGGTTTATTTTCAAGTTTTGGTTGCTTTCCTTAAAAAAGAGTTCTAGTTTTCTCTTGGTTTTTCAAAGTTCCTCTTCTTCCTCTTTTCATTTTCGGCCTTGGAGCCTTTTATGAGAAAAACTTTAGCTTGATGATGAGGTTTCAAGATAATGGTCTTGTGATGCCATGTGAGAAACCTCTAAAGCTTGAAAACTTGGTCTTTGACCATAGATGGTTTCAGTTTTCCTTTTTTTTCCTTCTCAAAGATTTCAATTTTTATTCCTTTCTTGTACAAAGTTTGATAAAAATGTTAAGTAGATCACTAAAAGTTTTGTTAAAAAAAACTAATCATATGTTTTCAAAGAGCTCTAAGCTTACCCTTGCCAACCTTAAAGTTGGTCGACCGTTCTAAGAGTTTACTCTAGATTGAAGCCCATGAGCAATAAAATAAAGAATATGAGTAGTTCTTTTTATGTTTGTTTTGATAAGTATTGATGTTTTTGTTTTAGTCCATTTTCTTGAGCTTGATGATGAAGTTCAAGCCAAAGACTTCTTTGAAGACTTGGTGCTAAGAACTCTAAAGCTCTTTATGTTGTTAAGATACATATTGGGTTAAGATTGTGATGTTCCTCTAAAGTCTTGCAAGAGCTCTAGTTAAGATAAAATGAACTTGCACTCATGTTTAAGTTTATGTCTTGCATATCATGTTTATTTTGATGTCATCACTAAGCTCTCAAGAATAAATAAATGAAATTGCATTATCATGTTTAAATTTCCAAGCTTGCATTTCATGTTTATATTTCAAGTTATCACTTAATCTTTAAAGATAATAATAAGGTTGCATCTCATATTTATTTTATGCTTTCACTTTACTTTATAATGAAGAGTAAAATAAAGTGCATAGCATGTTTATGATTATGTCGTCGCCTAAATATTCTAGAGCTCAAAGACTTGCCCAAGTATCATATATAAAGTTTTAGAAAATGGAAATTATAACCATGTCAAGTGGATGTGTTTTAGTCATAATACAATGATGGTTTTGATTTTGAAAAATGTGAGGATGTTTTCAAGGAAATGTTAGAAAGATGTTTTATGAGGTCTCAAGGTGTTCAAGAAGCTTAGAATGTGCCAAAAATCATGTTTTCTCAAATTCCAAAGTTCTGTAATCGATTACCAGCTTATGTAACGATTACCAGAGTGGCCATTTGAAGGATTTTTGTTCTGGTAATCGATTACCAGACAATGTAATTGATTACCGAGGCGTTATCATGCCCACCTGCCCTTAACTCCTGGAATCAATTACCTGTTCATGTAATCGATTACCATGATGTTCTTCATTTTCCAAAGACCTTTTAACCTAAGTACGATTACCATCTTATGTAATCGATTACCTAATGTTCCTCATACCTAGAACAAAATTTAGGTCAGTAATCGATTACCAGGACCATGTAATCGATTACCAACCACCCTTTTGCTCCTAAATTGTCCCAAGAGAAAAACTAGCAACTTATATGTACTTATAACTTGAATTTGTGTGATTATGTGTGATGCACACTTTTGGTTTCTTCTTGTTGCTTGGCCATTGTATTAATTCTGTTTTATGGAGTTAAAATACATAAGATTATACTTGAGTGAAGCGATGAATGATTTTGGAAGTTAGGAAGGAATAAATAATTAGAAAGGACTTAAAACAAGAATTCTAAAGCACTTAGACACAAGAATAATAACTTGTTCCAGCATAATTGAACTTAAGGAAAATGGTTCATAATTAGTAGATATGTCTAGGAGTTGAAAATAAAGCCTTAGGCAAAGACAGAACCTAGAAAGGGTCAAAGACGTAGATTCTAGAACCCCATAGTTGAATAACGATCATGGCAACTAGTCTATGCAATGCTATTTGGAAGAGTTAGAGGGAATAAATGTTGGAGAGAATTACAAGCAATGATCCTTTAGGTGCATAAAAGATCTATAATGGGTGTTAGGATAACTAGAACAGATTTAAGACTCGTAAGGGCCAAAGCATAAGACACCATGAGATAGGAGGTGTGATGTGAGAAGAGACCGAGTGGGTATATTTGTGATGAATGTGAATGTATTAATACCATGAATAAGAGACTATATGTGGATTTGTGGCATGTTGTTGTGATGATGTGGTATGCTATGTTGAAGATGCATGAGAATGCGAGATATAAATGAACTAGGAAGGTATGCTCCTGATTGAGATATTTACTTGATTGAGGAAATTCATGAGAACAACATGTGTTATTTGAGTTATGTGGCATAACTCAAATTTGAGGAAAATTCGTGGTGTAGACATTATGCTGCGAATTTCCATCAAATTTAAGGGACTTAAAGAAAGTTTTTGAGAAAGATTTTAAATGTGACATGCCAAGACGCATTTCTCCTGCTACGGTGAGGAAAAGGAAACCCATAGGGGGAATGGTCGTGGAGCCATACCAGAAGCGGACAATGTCACTGGTCTTAACCAAATGATGTGTTTTGCAGACAGACATACTTCTTCTGTGACGATGAGGAGAAGGTAAAACCGTGAGGGCATCGATATCAGCTTGCCAAAGCGGACAAAGTCATTGGTCTTAACCAGTCTATGCATTTTGAGAAGGAAAAAGCCATGATGGGTGATCCTTAGGTCCCCTGGCCGTACTCTAGGAGTCTAGATTATTTTTATGATTATGATTATGATACGCTTATCAAGAGGATAAGTAAGAACTTGTGACGACTAGTTAAGGTATGAGCTCAAAGCCTAGTATCAGGGGTCCGTTACTATTTTTAATACCATGATGTCACAAGTTTGACAAACAAGAAAAGATTTGAAGCATCTTGCTTATGAAAGAGAAAGGTTGATTATGAGAAATTGCATGCCACTTATATGAGAATTAATTATTGATGACCTGTTGTATTGGTTTATTTGTATAAAGTATTGTCATGCATTCATGTTTAGCTATGCTGCATACATGCATTAAGATTCATAAAAAGACACGAACCTTGGATAAATGCTTTTATGAAAACCTCATAATGAACCTTTGCATGTTTAACCTTTTCATAATAAACCCAAGGTTCCTGGGACGTTAACGATGACATTAGGATAGGAGGATTCCTGCTGAGATTCTTTAGCAAGATTCTCCCCCTCTTTCTTCTTTTTTGTTCTTCAGATTCCGATGGCATCGTTCGTGATCTTCGTTGATACGCCCGTTGGGAGGTGCACTACGACCCGAAGCACCAGTCATATCATTTTGAGGGTCGTTGTGCTGTTCGTATTTTTGCATACATGGGTCGCCCGTTGCATTTCCCTTCAGCTTTCGTTTTACTCCAACCTCTCCTTACGTGACGATTTGATCTTCGAGAGGACACGCCTCGTGACGAGACCCACCATGCCCGACCTTTGTCTTCGACAGTGCGCAACTATCCGGAGTATGTTCCCCTCATATCACTTGGAAGGGACCCTGCGAGGATCTCAGCCGACCCTATTCAGAAGGCTCTCTCCTTTGGTGCCCTGGAGTAGGTAGGGGTATGAATGATCCAATCTCTAGTCGAGGCTTGTGAGGCGCGTACGTCAGAGAAAGTGCCCACGCGAGGAGGCCACGTTATTCCACCGGTTCGCATGCCTACGCCCCTCTTCGTTGGGCTACGTCCGAGGAGCTCCGCAGTTGTGGGATACATCTCTCCATCCGAGGATCATATCATCAGGAGGCGTTGGAGTGGAGGGCTGTTTTAGCTAGGGTTTTATCTTTTAGGGCCTCTCGTGTATTTGCTGTTGTGTTTCCTTTTATGTAATTCCTGTTATGTACTACAAGCTCTGCCCACCTTGTGAGGGTATGACTATGTTCCGTTTTATTTCAGTTATGTATTTTGAACTATGTATCAACTATGCTATTTAATGTCATGGTATTTGTTTTATGAATGGATGTGCTCTGAAATGCCTTTATATTGTATGTTTAATCTCTTCGCTTTATGTTTCGCCTATGTAGTACTCGAAGGCTCGCATTTTGTTTTACATATTTCAAAAAAAATTTACCTGTATTTTCCGCTAAGTAATTTAACAAAGGATTTTTCACAAGGGGTAATGACTAACAATTAATCTAAATATGTCCTAGGCGTGTTGGGTTAAATATTAGGGTGTTACACTTTCTAGGAAGAACGTATGAACATTGAAAGAGTGTAGAAAGAATATTTTTAGTCAAAGGAAATGATTACTAGATGTAATACACTCTGCAAGTAGATAAGGAGAAATTTTTTCAGAGTTTTTGCTCTTTTTAGAGCGTTAATTTTTTCTTTGAAAGCAAAGCATCTCTATTTATGGATGGTCTTCCTGTGACCGTTGCCTCTTGATCAAATCTCCAAGTGACACGTGTTGATCATCCATTTGTGTCTTGGAAAAGCAATCTAGAAGAGTAGCTTGTCTGTTGCCAACCTTTTGTAGAAGTTGTTGTGAGATTAAGGTTTTTTATGTTACTTCAAAAACTACTCTTACTTTCTAACCGTGGTTTCTGAACTCTTTCTTCTAGAAGATGAGGTAGTCAACCATAGTGGCAAAAGAGATGACTCGCAGTTAAGTCACTAGGTTTTGACTTTTGAATTTCAAATTTGAATTTCAAAAAAAATTCTCTTCATTTCTTGTAGAGCACATACTTTCAGTGAATGTCTTTCTGATGTATGGTATCATTTCCTAGATGATCCTTGGGTTCTTCACGTCTTCAATCATGGCTTATTGATGAAAAAAACATTGTGAGAATGATGATTGAAGATAGTAGAACACTTTGGCTTCAGAGTTTGATGGATATCTTCCTTCATAGTGTACTCTCTAAAGTCACGTCCTACTTTGAGAAGTCCCAAACCTTGGTTTCTTGCCCTTGATATGATTTCCTTCCATCTAAAGGCATGTATACGTTCATTGCATGATAAAACGTTCATTTTCTATTAGGTTCAATCTCTTTATATGAGATACAATGTAACGCCCGAATTTCCCGTGTACAAATGACCGAAATACCCTTGAGGTCATTTTACCCGGAAAATGAGGATCGCGTCCCGTCCATCCTCAAGGGGATGTTATAATGTTGATAGGCGATTATATGTGTTATGTGTGGTAATAGAACAGAAGAATCTCATTTTTGATTTTCGACGCAAAATTACCAAAACGCCCATGTGGTTTTGTCATCGTTTTACATGTTAGCCCGGACTTTCCCAAAAGATTTTAAATGATGTTTAGTTGGGCCCAAGGTCCAGCAGTTTTAGTGTAAAATTACCATTTTGCCCCTAGAACAATGTACAATGAGCCTAATGACGTAATTAACCAAACCTAAGCAATATTAGGCTCTAATCGAAGATTAATTTATTTCGATAATTAATCTAGAGTCAAAATAATTTATTAAGGTTAATTAGAACCTAAGATTGCTTGGTTAAACTTTAATTACATTCTTTGATTCAAGATTCCTAGTCATGGAATCTTGAATAGTGTTTCTCTCCAATTCCTTAAATTAAGGAATTGTGCCATATCTCATTTGACCAAAAGAATGATTTTAAATTGTTAATCTAGCAAGATTACCCTCCTAATCAAGTCTTGACAACCTTAATTAGCCAATTACCTCACCTAAACACTTTCTTACAAACTCCTAATCAAAACCTTAATCAAAGAAACACCTAAACACATCACTAAACCACAATTACATGAACAAACTTCTCTTCCCTTGGCTGAAATTCCTGGCCGAATCCTCACCCAAGGAAAAGTGCCACATGTTGTTTTAATTTCACTCAAAGAGCCATGCCTAGGCCATACTTCAAGCCATACCTCACCATGCTTTCAACCATGCTTTGCCCATGCCTAGCCCATGCCAATCAAAGAGATATTTTCCTCCCCCAAAGACCAAGCAAGGCCATTGGCCTTCTCCCCCTTGGCAGCCACCATTGTGCAAAATTTCTATAAATACCAAGCTTGGAAGAACTTGGTTACACTTTAAAAGCTTTGCCAAGTTTAGTTTTCTTGCACTTTCTTGCTTTTTCTCTCAAATTTCTCTTCATCTTGTTCATCTTCTTCTTCCTCTCAAAGAACTTTTCCACCACCACAAACCAACAAAACCACCACTCCCTCACCTCAAACCATCTCTTAAACACTCAAACTTTCCATTCCCAAGCTTAGAAACTCAAGGAAAAATCATCTTCCTTGAGCTTCCTCCTTGGCCGAATCTATCCTCACATTCAAGAGAAGATTTTGTCTTCTCAACTCTTCAAGAATCAAGCTTTCTTTCTTCCATTTCAAAGACTTCTTTAGGTAGGGGTTTTGTTTCAAAGTTTTTACTTGTTTTCTTCAAGAAAGTTCTAGTTTTCTCTTGGTTCAAAACTCTTTTTCTTTCTTCTTCCTTTTTCGGCCATGAGGCCTTTTCATGAGAAAAACTTTAGCTTGATGATGAGGTTTCAAGATAATGGTCTTGTGATGCCATGTGAGAAACCTCTAAAGCTTGAAACAACTTGGTCTTGGACCATACATGCTTGTGTTTTCTTTCCTTTTTCTTGTTTATGTTTTTGGTTTTCTCTTCCTTTTTCCTTTAAGATTTTGGTTTCTTCTTCCTTTGTTTGAACAAAGTTTGTTAAAAATGTTAAGTAGATCACAAAAGTTTTGTTAAGAAAATTAATCATATGTTTTCAAAGAGCTCTAAGCTTACCCTTGCCAACCTTAAAGTTGGTCGGCCGTTCTAAGAGTTTTACTCTAGATTGAAGCCCATGAGCAATAAAATAAAGAATATGACTTAGTTCTTTGTATGTTTGTTTAGACAAAGTGTTGAGCTTTGTGTCCATTTTCTTGAGCTTGATGATGAAGTTCAAACCAAAGGCTTCTTTGAAGACTTGGTGCTAAGAACTCTAAAGCTCACTTTATGTTGTTAAGATACATATTTGGGTTAAGGTTGTGATGTTCCTTTAAAGTCTTGTAAGAGCTCTAGTTAAGATAAAATGAAATTGCACTCATGTTTATGTTTATGCCTTGCATAGCATGTTTATTTTGATGTCATCACTAAACTCTCAAGAATAACTAAATGAACTTGCATTATCATGTTTAAGTTTCCAAGCTTGCATTTCATGTTTATATTTCAAGTCATCACTTAATCTTTAAAGATAATAATGAGGTTGCATCTCATTTATTTTATGCTCTCACTTTATTTTCTAATGAAGAGTAAAATAAGTGCATTGCATGTTTAAGTTTATGCCATCACTTAAATGTCCTAGAGCTCAAAGACTTGCCCAAGTATCTTACATAAAGTTTTAGAAAATGGAGGCATTTCAAGAATGCCATTTCGGCCTTGTGATGATGATGATGGACTTGAGATGAGTTCATCTAATCATAAGTGCCCATAGTCTAAGTCTTGGAATTTTTCTAAGCTTAGGTGTACTCAAGGAACTTTATGAACAAAGTTTTATGTTTTAAATCTATTCTTTGAGCTAAATAATTTAGCTACTGACCTAGCACATATTTATGTGATTTCAATGAGATTAATTGGTTTCTAAAAGAGTTTTGAGTTCCTAAAATGATTCCAAGAGAAACTAGCAACTTATATGCATTTAAATCATGAGATTATGTGATTATTTGATGCTTATATTTTTGGTTCTGCCTTGTGCTTTTGGCCACTGTATAAATTCTGTTTTATGGTGTTAAAATGTGTAAAATTATGTTTGAGTGAAGCAAGGATCGATTTAGGAAAGTTAGGAAAGAACAAGTAACTAAAAAGGACTTAAAATGTGAATTCTAGAACACTTAGATGCACAAATTATAAATTCTGTTCCAGCATAATTGGACTTAAGAAAAATGGTTTATAATTAGTGGATATGTGTAGGAATCCCTCATAATTGGTTTAGGAATTGATTATAGAGCCTTAGGTAAAGACGAAACTTAGAAAGGGTCAAAGACGGAGATTCTAGGATCCTAAGCGTATGATAATTTTCTGCCCAAGTGATGCAAAGTTGTTTGAATATATTAGTGAACATAAATCTTAGTGAGAATTGTAAGTAATGATCCCTTGGGTGTTATAAAGATTTATAATGAGTGCTAAGATAATTAGAGCACAAGTTTAAGACCGTAAGGGCCAAAGCATAAGGTATCTTAACTTAAGGAGGTGCAATGTGAGAATGAGATCGAGTGAGTATTGTTTTGATGTAAGTGAATGTTTTAAATACCATGAGTATGAGAATGTATGGATGTGTGGCATGTTGCTATGATGATGTGGTACGCTATGAGTGCATGAGAATATGAGGCATGAATGGAGGATATGTTATATGATGTTCTATGGTTGTATGCTCATGTTGCATCCATACAAGATATGATAAAATGGAAATGATCTCATTATGACTTCCTGAGTTAAAGGTTGTAAGGGTGATCCAAGAAAAGAGAAATGTTAATGAGGAAATGATCCCATTATGACTTCCCGAGTTAAGGTTGTACGGGGTGATCCAAGAGATGTGATTTTCCTCTTTCCCCGTATAAATCTAGCGACGGCTAGTTAGGTTTGAGCTCATTCCTAGGCGATGGGTGTATTTGGAGTTTTGGTGGCTATGTGAAATCGGGGCGGCATGTTGGGTGGATTTTGGTGGCTACGATGAGGGTGGAAAAATGGAAAAAGTTAAGAAAGGAACTCAAGGAGTTCAACTATGATAAATAAAAGACGCACATGCATATGTTTCTGGTTGTTCCATTTGTGCTTATGATTAAGTGAAACATGTTAAGTATGTGAACTGTCATTGCCATGCATCCATAAAATATCTGCTGCATTCATAGCATTAAGACTCATGCTAAAAGAAACCCACTTCGGATAATAAGATTTGAGAAAATAAAACTGAACCTATACATGTATACCTCTTTCATAATGAAACCCGAAGTGGTTGGCGGCGACAATGACACTTGTGTTAAAGTCGGGGAGCCACCTAGAATCTTGTATAAGTGTTCTCACCCCTTTTGTTTTCCCTTGTTGTCTCCAGACGGGATTGATGCGATGTTCGTGATCTTCCTTGAGGCGCTGGCGTAGGAATCACGTCATTTAGTCGTATCAGAGGGCGAGCGGAAGCATGAAGAAAAGTCTAGCCTTGCTAGCATTTTGGTTTTGCGTTAGTTAAAGTTGTTTGGTGTAATTAATACCCTAGGTGTTCTTATATTTATAAGAGCATCATTGTTATGTTATGAATTTGATATACTACTATAATTTATGTTGTGATTATTCTATGGTTTTATTCATGGTTGTTATGATGACGTATATTGGTTCTTATGTTTTACGTTTAATAGTCGGTATCTATGCGCATGCGCGGCTCGCATTTTAAGTCTTAAGTTCAAAAAGAAAAATTTAGTCGTATTTTTAATACTCGTATTTTAAAGAAAAGTAAGTCAAGATCTGAAACAAAGGCGTAACAACTAATAACTAACCGAAATGCGACTTTAGCGTATGAGGTTAAGAGTTAGGGTGTTACATACAACATGTTTGCTCATGCAAAGTGAAATCATTCTCGTTTCAAGTCCGTGTTATGCAATTGAAAACTTGTATGCTATGTTAAGATACTCAAGCAAGACATTAGTTGTTTTTCAAAATATTTTCTTTGAATTGGTTTTGTTGTCACTCAAAACATATTGCTATGAAGCTTTTTGAAGGGTTCTGGAGCTAACAATTTTTAGCATTATTTTATGAATTTTAGAGCCATTTTACAAGTTTATTAAATCATTCATTCTTAATTCAATAATTACATTTTGCTCATGCATACACCTATCAAAAGAGAAGTGAAAATGAAGAACCCAAAAGAAATATCATAGACCCATCAAAAGAGAGGCAGCAAGTGTAAATGAGAAATTCACATACCTTATAAAAAAGATTGTTGTAGAAAAGGGAAAGAGATGTACGTTTGTTGTTATTTTTCTTTTGTGGGTGAGGAAGCTATGTTGTTGTTGCTATGAGATGATCATATAGCAGGTTGATGATGGTGGACGTGCCGATGCCGTTGGTGGTGATCACATTGTTGTTCTTTTGAGCACGCAGAAGAGAGTTGCAGGAAGGGAGATAGAGAGAGAGAGAATTTGGTCTTTTCTTTTAAATATTTTAATACAAGTGTACACATGTATACTTTAATTTTGTCTTTTTCCTCCACTAACCGTAGTGTGTAACATTTGGTGTAGCAAATAACATAAAGTCACTCAACAACTAGTAGAAATAGGGTCTTAAGAGTTTCTTTTTACTCAAATGAGTCAACAATCAAACTTAGTTAATAAGTGGTCTAGGGAGGTAAATGTTGGACCGATTCATATTAGATTTTAAACTTTAAATTAAAAATCTAACAATCTATGCATCTCTTGTGAATTTACTTCTCACAATATTTGTAATGCCCTGGAGGTGGTGATCGCCAATGCAGAGCAAGGGCATGGACAAGGCGCCTCTTCCAGGACCCAAGCGAGGGATACATGAATGAACCGATGACAAACCCGAATGAATGAAGGATCCTGTTCTATATAGGTATGGGACTATACAGTTAAGGAGGCTTATATGAATTGATTGGTATTATCCATGCCACAAAGATGCATCTTTCTTTTGGTAACCCATCACGAAAGAACTCCACAGTTAAGCGTGCTTGACTTGGGGTAATTTTGAGATGGGTGACCTCCTGGAAGTTTTCCCAAGAAAGTGAGTGAAGACAAAGCACGTGAAAAACTCGTGTTGGTTTGTGGGAATCATCAATTCATAAGCGCAGGGATGTTACAAATGGTATCAAGCCCACCTCTTCCAATACGTGTAGTTTGGGAACGAACCAAGCGGAAGCTATGGGCATGTAATGCCCGGGAGGGGGCAGTGAGTGATAGGGTGCATGGACAAGAAGGTTCCTGCCTCCAGCGAGGGGTACATGAATGAAAATTACACACTCGAATGAGAGGATCCTAAGTCTGTATAAGTATGGGACTATCCAGTTAAGGAGGGCTTATATGAATTGATTGGTACTACCTATGCCACAGATGCATCTTTCTTTGGTAGCTCATCATGAAAGAACTCCACAATTAAGCGTGTTTGACTTGGGGTAATTTTGGGATGGGTGACCTCCTGGAAAAAGAAACGTGTAAGTGAGAACAAAGCATGTTGAAAAGACCCGTGTTAGTTTATGGGGACAGTCGTCAATTCATAAAATAGCAAGGAATGTTACAATATTCAGGATGTGGTGATCAAATTTCATGGGTGTCCCAATGCCACTAGCTATGGTGAGGAGAACATCCCTATCGTAATACCCCACATTCAAACATGGGAGGCGGGGTGGCAGATGGATAATGATCAAATAGCACCCAAGGCCCCTCAATTATTTTGATTATATTGTCCTCTAGATCAAATTTTGATTCCAAGAATTCAAAGGCTCCTTTTTAGGCTTCCAGAGATTCTTTGCCTCTCATAGTCAAAAACTCCACATCCTTACTCAAAAGCTAAATGACAAGGGCCTCATGAAGCACAAGTTATTATCCAATATAAGCCAATCCAGTTAAAACTTGGGCAAAAGTCTATCCCTTCACTTTAATTCTATATGGGTCAAATTCTCATTAGTTAGGTTTACACATACCCTTCGGGAAATTGGACCTCTATCACCAATCAATTTCTCTTTGAAAGACATTGTTGCATTCTTGTTACTATCTCCACCTCCATCAAAAGGTTTGAGGGAGAAGTGACAATTTTTACAAAATTGCATTGGTTTATATCCTTTGACTTAACCATGGTTAAACTATTTATTAACATTTACAAAATTAGTTCAAAAACATAACTGCCCCAATATTTACGTGGCAAAAAATTAACCTAGACCATTGGATTATGCTTTCTGCGCTTTCTTCTTTGTTTACAAAAATAATTAATAAAAAAAAATGGATTGCACAAATGATGTTTTTAACATGATAGTACTAGAAATTTTGAGAAAACTTCACCCTCAAATACTTGGATCTCTAAATATTTGGGATAAGATTATATTTAAAGCTTCAATGCAGGTGTTTGTGTGTTAGAGGTGCAGAAAACTAGAGATGTCAAATTGGCCGCCCATTTAGGCTCCCGCAAAGCGCAAAATCAGCGGGCGGTTGGCAAATAAAATGGAATGGGCCAGCATTTTAGGAGTTAATTGGTGGGGAGGTCAAAAAATTCAAAAAACATTCAAAAAAATTTTTAATATTTTGATGAATTTTTAAAAAATATTTTAAAAAATATTTTTTATTTATGTATACTCAATTTTTCAAGGTTCATAACAATTATACGCTAATTTTGACAAAAAAAATATTATTGTTAATAGTATTATTTATGAGTCATGACATTTATTTTTAAGTCTTAACTTTGAATGAATAATATCAACTATACAGTGATATTGTATTGGCAAGTGTATATATTTCTTTTTTTTTCTTTTTTGGTCGTATACTTACTTTTTTACCAATAAATTATGAATTTTTTAAAAAAAATACAAAAGTCTTAACCAAGGGGCAGGCCTAACCCCGCCTAAGGGCGGGCGAGTTCCGCGGTGAAATTTTGGCGAGCAAAACTTCAACCGGCCGCTGAAATGACGGTTTCCCAGCAATGACGGCCGGACCCGTTTTAACATCTCTAAGAAAAACTGGCACCTCCTGTTGCATAGTTCAATCTCTTTGGATCTATATGCTTACTTTTCCTTCCTTCTACTGAGAATGCCTTAACCTCTACTTGTATTATGTTCTTTCGGTGTAGAAAAAAAATTCTTTTTCTTCAAACAAAAACAATATACTACAGGGTAAGGCGCAGCTGAAATGAACAGCACAAAGTTATCATGCAGCTGTCTTCCGGTCACCAATGCGTACGTAGTCCTCCATCCACTAAAACTCCCTTCCCTAAGATGACTGGAGTATCCTCTTGTAATCTTGGAAGGTGCCGTGGAATGGCATCACTTTTCCTTGGGATACAACCCATAGCTCCTCCACACTTCCAGATATGAGGTGCTCATCGTGACTCACCTGCCAAAACGCAAACATTAATTGGATGTAAAATTGTTTATCTTATCAAATTAAATATTAGAAGAATGTGGTGTCAGTGAGAACCAAGCATACCATGAGAATGCCTCCTTGGAACAACACAAGACCTTGAATTAGCGCCTCAACAGCATCCAAGTCCTACAAAATAATTTGGCTCTCAGTCAATTTTGGATTTTATATTTTGTCACTTGATCTAGAAGTCAAAATGCAGGCCGCATTGCAACTTTTTCAGTGCATCACTTTGTTAGCAGGAGATGAATTCATTTGTCTTGGAAAGGATTTTATTGTAACTGCTGGCGTGTCATACCATAATAATGAAGAGCCTTACTCGGTTATGAATCATTTATGATATTATTAACAATATACTACAGGGTCTTCAGCATACTCTCCTATAACAAAATATGGAACTACACTAGTTGCTAGCAGTCCAGTAACCCACCAAGAAGTAAAGACAATACAAAGTTAGAGACACAGCGCAACCTACCAGATGATTGGATGGCTCATCAAGCAAAATTATATGTGGCTTCTTGAAAGTTATCTTAGCAAATGCAACTCTGCTTTTCTGACCACCTAGGGCCAAACACATTTATAACAGCAAGGTACAACAAAATATCAATCGTAACTCACAAAGATCAATGCGTGTCCTGACATTTACTATTGCAGTTCTCAAAGATCATTATATTATAGTCTTTTAAAAGAAACATGAATCATAATTTACAATGACAATATGATCCATGTCATGGACAATACCTGACAAAGTATACATCGGTTGAAGCGCAAGGTTTCCCGTTACAGAAAGAACCCAAGTGAGCTCGAAGCTTCTGCTCTGGAACTCCCTGCAGAAAATTCAAAATGCAAATCTAATTCAATTGCAAGTACTGGACAAATTAATTAAAAAAATGTTACGGCCTAATACCCACATTTTTTATTTGATTACCCACTCCCCCCTCCAAACCAATAAACAACTAAATCTACAATAAGTGAATAGACCACAAAATTATCACTTTTCATATATGTGCAATTGTAACTAATATTCTGTTAGACACAGGTAATCAGATAGAAGAAATAACTAAGCTTTATTGATGTGTATTGAAGATTTATACTATAGAGAGGGAATTCTAGAGCCCTCAATCTCTCCCAAGAATGATTAAATGACCATAAGACTCCTAACTAATCCCTATTTCCTTTATTTGTAGCCAACTCACTAACATACCTAACCAACCTCTAGCCCATGGGATCCTAACACTACTCCCTCCCAAGAGATCCGCCTTGGCCTTAAGGTGGGGGTACAAAATTACACTAAAAATCCACCAGGATCCGATTTCTTAAAAAAGAAAGTGCTGAAATTCTCTTTTATTCTTGAGCCCAAAATAGTCAAATACTTCTGGAGAGTCCAAAATAAGTATCCGTTTCTTGCAGAATAAAGCTAATTCTTATGAATCCAACATGACTCACCATTGTTTTTGCCCAATTGCCGAACCAAACTGGGTTGGGCCCAATAAATCTGGAAAATATGTCCCTCGGGTAGCATTTGATAGCAGGAACGGGCAGGAAATACAAGGACAATGGAGACAAAGACATAAAAACCAGTCTCTATATCGTGTTTGGCTGTGAGTACAAGACATAATAATTGTCTCCATATTTTGTTTGGAGACACATGGACAATACAACAAATACATAGTAAAAGACATATGTACTCCGACCATCATCGGGCCACCCCTCATCACTCCTTTTGTGAGGACACATTGGGAAATAATAAATATGTATAGGAGTATTATTAGAAGAAAAAAATATTAAATTTCTTTCTCTATATCCTAGCCCCATTTTTTGAAGTACAGATATTTTCTGTATTTCTGTCAATGTTCTTATCTCACCACTAAACAGGTTTGTGTCTCCAGGATCTCCGTATTTCTATCTCTATATCAGCTACCAAACACTACCTCACTGTTTTAGGACAAGTGTTGAGCTCAATTGGACTTTGGCCCATCACACTAGAAGATGATGAAATGCCTATCTCCTCTACGAAGTTTCTGATGGAAAATGGCTTCGTTGCTGCCTGCTCTGCCTCCTCTTCAATGTGCATCCATCACCCGTCCCCAAGGCCACCACTTCGCCAACCACCCAGTGTAGTTAAAGGCGCTAAAAAGAGTGCCTAAGGCGCTGAGGTAGGGCGAGAGTTACCCACAATGCCTTTGTCACGTTGAAGTGCTGCCTCTTTACTAAGGCGTGCACTTATAGCTCTTAGCTGCTTTTTTTCTTGCATTTAAGGCTAACAATCAAGCTCCTTTGTGAAGTGTTAAATTTAAATAAAGGGACCTGCTTCCTGTCCTGTTAAAATATTAATTAAATGAAGAAAATTGTGGGATAACAACAATAGCACCACTTGGATGTTAAAGATAGAACCAAGAAGACAAAATAAAACAAAGCAGCAGCACTGTAGCCAGCAGGTTCAGCACTGCTTGAGATTAAAAATAGGGAAAAATGCAAATTACCCCTCGTACTTTAAGGCATGTGTAATGTAGACCCTGACTTTTAAATTTGTGCATCACAACCCCGTGTTTACTAAATTGTACAAAATAGACCTTCTGTTAGTGTGGCATCCAATTTCACTGTTAAATCCCTATGTGCAGGTCACATGCATATTTTGGTGGACAAAGATAGCCCTATTTTTTTAATCAAATTTCCAACCCCGATCCCTCTCCACTCAAGACTCACCTTTCATCTTCAATCTACCTTCCATACCAAACCCTCGAACTTCCTTCACCCATACCTGAATCCCTAAATCCCCATCTTAGAGGCCTTAATCTGAGACAGCCACAACATCACAAACACAACCCCTACACCAAAAAATCACAAAACAACAACCACTCCACAGCCACAACATTAACCCTTCCAGTCCCACAACATAACCCAAAATCAATTCTTGATACAACACAATCCATAATCAAATCAAAGTCACAACCCAAGCCAATCAATCAGAGAAAAGCAGCAAAAAAAGCTTCAAAAACAGAGAGATACAGGAAAAGGAGGAAGATCGCAGCTCATTTTCATCGCAGCCTCTGCCACACCAATCGCCACCGCATCAGCCCATGGTCATCCTCCGTCTGCCGGCACACCCTCACCGCAAGCACCGCGATGGTTTCTTCCTTCACCACCGTCCACCCAGATCTGCAACCAGCAGTTTTCGCTGCTCGCCTCCGCCACTAGCGCTGTCGCGCGCTTGCTGCCACGTCACCGATGAGGCGAGAATGCCACCTCTGCTCCACCAATGAGTGACGAGTTGAGATCCACATTTGTTTATTGTGAAATGTTGAAACCTGAATAAAAATTGAAGTGTTATGGCTACTTATTTTTTATTATTATTACCTCTTTTCAATATTTTAATTTAGGTCCGTGGTGTCTACTTGGATTTTTTTTTGGCCGGCACAAACTTTCTTCCTTTGTAGTTTTTTGTGTTTAGTTTTGTGACATTGGATTCAATGGTCAATTTCTTTCAAAGAGTGAAGCACTTGTGAGTAGGTTAATGTTGAAGAATATTTTGGCTCGCCAATCATAAATTGTGAGGACCTCGGGTCTTGAAGATTTTGATGTTGCATTTGCTGAAAAAATTAAGGGTGAGTCGTGAAGTTTTTGATGTTCTTCGATTCTGGAAGGTGAAGGGGAGACAGAGGTGTGGCGTGGGTTTGAGCTGTTAGGGATAGGGGATTTGATAAAAAAATTAAGGGTAATTTTGGCAGAAAAAAATGTCACATGACTGGCACATGGACACTTAACTGAGTAAATGGATGCCTCATTAACGAAAGGTCTGTTTTGCACAATTTGAAAACCATAGGGGTCGCGTTGCACAATTTAACAGGTCAAGGTCTAAATTGTACATGGCCTAAAATTCAGGGGTTAAAATGCATTTAACCCTTAAAAATAGAATGATCCAAGTACAAAGTGTCCATACTTTAACATAATTCTGTCCGAATCACTTAAATCAGAACTTTTTACCATTTTGACCAGCACTTGAGAGGCTTTTTAGCAAGCACTTTTTGACCACCGCTTGAGAGGCTTTTTAGCAAGTATTTCTCACCACAAACCAAAGTATTTCAGCAAGTCAAGGCTTTTCAGCAATTAACTTTAGGCCTGCCATAAAACTTTTTTTTTTTCTTTGAACTCTAGCTTTTAAGCTTTTTATTGATTTTATCATCATATTTTGCTAAGGTTTTTATGTTTAATTGCACTATAAAGTGTTTTAAGTTATACAAAAAATTTATGTATATAGTCATATATATTTTTTAATATAACGTCTTTCTTTAGTGAGACATGCACCTTTTGGCGCTTCTCGCCTCGAGGTGTTATAAACTCCTAGCGCCTTAAGGGCGCTTTTTGCCTTTGACTATGTTGCAACCACCGCCCACTGGGAAATGACAACCGCTTGGTCCCATGTCGCTATTGGGGCAGTCATCTCCCTTTCCCCTTCCTCATCATCTTCCCTCTAGTTGCAGTTGGCATTGCAACTTGTGAGATCGCCCTCATAGGTGGTGTTGCCCACAACTCCCCTCCGAGCTCGTCACCCATCCCAATGGTATTTTCCGCCACCATTCCTCCACTGTAGCCACTGCACACTCAGCCACCGATCGTGAATCTTGAATGAGCGGTTCCCGTAGTTTTCCTCACCCACCGTCTCCTCACAATAGCACTTATCAAAGAAGTCTCCCTTTTCATCGTGGGTCTTGTTGTAGCTATCACTCCCCTCCATGGTATCACTAACACCTGTTTTCTTTGGCATGGACGCATCCCCTTGCACCATGCCCAAGAGGGTTCCGCAACAAAGGCTTGGGTTCAACATTTCTTGCACTTGTGTTTATTCGGCTAAGACAAAGCCCAATGGGTTTGGGTTTGTTGAACCACCTCCCTTCTCCAAAGTGTCTCCCACCTTTGTTCTGTCATCTTTCCTCTGTCCTTACCATCCATCTTTCTTGCACCCTTTTCTGAATCTTGAACTGAGGCTTTAAGAACAACTTGCTCTTGTCTCTGTCTCTCCCCTCTCAGATTTCTTTGGTTTTCCAGTTCTTCTTCTCCTTCCTTAACAAATGCACTTAAAATTGCCACCATTTCCCAGTTGGGTTATCTATCTTCCAACACACGTATCACCAGAAATGTTTTCCTCTAATTACAGCCCCTGCTGCTTCTAAAAGATGCTTCAGCTTGAAGTCCAAGCCTTCCACACTCAAAAATAACACCAGAGACCTCCCATTCCCAAGCTCAAGAATTTAACCCCGTCAAACACTGAGGAGCGCCTCCATTGTTGATGCGCTAAAAGCTTCCCCTAGATCAACAGAAGCTCTAATACCAGTGTTAGACATCGGTAATCAGATAAAAGAAAGAACTAAGCTTTGTTATTGTATATTGAAGATTTACACTATACAAAGGGAATTTTGAGCCCTCGATCTCTCCCAAGAATGACTAAATGACCAAAACTCTTAAGTAATCCCCATTTCCCTTTATTTATAGTCAACTAACTAACTTGCAACTAATGGAATCCTAGCATATTCTGTTCATCTTTGCATTCTTGATTCTTCTCAAGGTTTCAAATCTCAATCTGCATCACCTGATGAAACCACAACAAATCAGTTGCGGCAGCATCAGCCAACAATTGCAGACAAATCATCCCACAATGCAAACACACGCAATTTAAAAGCATTGGTTCTTCCCAAAAAGGAAATTCAATGGTTAGAAGGAAGGAAACTCTGCTGCTTGTCAACCAATAATAATTCGATAGAAGATAGCTCCTAACAAAAAGAACACTTCAAACGGTTTATAATGTCTGAATGTAAAAGTACTCACAGGATAGCAGCGCATCATATACAGAAGAGGATTTGAAGATAAGTCAAGTCCATCAACATGATGCTGACTGAAAACTGCTATACGAACCTGTAGACAGGACAGGTGTGTAATCAATATCCCAAATTCCAGAACAAGATAAAAGCATGAAAAGAGACCATCAAGGACAAACATGTCGCCTTTCTGATAATCTTTAGTTCATGTGTCTCATATAGTGAAACACAATAGCTCTAGTTTATTTATCTTTTCAAATCACACACAAACTAGTTTTAAATTTATATCCGAATGGCAAAAACCAGACAAATACTTTGACTTCAACAAAATGAAGTAACTTCCAATGATGAAACGGTAGGTCAATCTATCAATTTAATAGTTACCTTAGCAGATCGGAAAACAGTTCCAGAAGTAGGATGTAGTTCCCCGGCAATTAATTTAAGTATAGTTGATTTGCCAATTCCATTTGGTCCAACCACTGCAAAAATAGAAGATATAATCTATAATATGGTAAAACAATATGGCTCAAGAAGTCGTTTCAAGAACATATCCCACACACACACTTCCACTTTGCCAAAAGATGCAACCCACGACTGACATGCCTACCACATATTGGTAGATACTAGTCCATGCAATCTTCCATATGAATAATATACAACGTTAATATAAGCTGAACAAAAATACCATACAATAAATGTACCAAGGATTCAGATGATAGGCGAGGAAAATCATTCCTAGGGCTGGGATAAGCAATCTTACTTGCAATACGGCTGTCAAGATCAATCCCAAAATTCAAATTCTTAAATAGAATGGGTCCCCCAGGATAACCAAATGATGCATCACTGCACTCACATTTAAAAAATAGGAAATAAACAAAAATTAACTTAGGTAAGAGAAAAGGCCTGAATGTTTTGTGACAAACATTATATGTATTCATTTTTATGTATAAATGTATATTGTCAACAAAGTGAGTGAAAGAAGAGAATAATGTTCTACCTGAAACTTATTATGGGTGGGCCAGGTCTATCATCTGGAGTGGGGAACTCAAATTTGTAGCTATATTGCGTAAGATAAAATATAGTTACTGACAGAGCTAAAAGGAGAGATAAACTTGTTTAATGAGACAAAGCAACAAAAGTATAGCAGTTCATACTCAGGATCGTTAACAATTTCATCTACATGGCCCATTCGTTCCAAAGCCTGGAATATTGTTTACGGGGAACAAATTAGTGATGAAAATATAAATTTTAACAATTTAAATAGGAACTTTAAAATAACCAAACCATAGAGGAGCTTAACAATATGAAGAAAGTGTGATATGAACACACTGGTGTGTGAATGTAGTGCGTGTGGTGGGTGTGAATGGAACTTTTTGAGCATTTGATTTGTAATAGTTAAACTGATAATAACAAGTACCTTGATCCTCGATTGGACAAGTGATGCCCTCTTGGCATTATAGCGGAACTTGTCAATGAAGGACTGGTATAAAAGCAAAACATCACAAGTCAAATATCAAACACAATCTTGAATAAAATGTTACACATGCACAAGTTCTGTGGATTGCTAATCTAATAAATCTTCAAATGGGATCTTAAATGGAAAACTCATACTCCATTCAAAATTTTGTTCTTCTATTAAGAAAAATATATCTTTGTAATTATTGTGTATTTATTGCAAAGTGCCTATATATCTCTCCGTTGTGTAGTTGAAACACACGGATTCATCCAATGATTTTCTCTCTCTCTCTTCTCAACATGATATCCAAAGCCTAGGTGAGAAAAGAAACCCTAATCCTGCAAGGACCCACTATCCTCTTGTCAAATTTTTTTTAGCCACCGTGTCCTCCTTCCGCTTGCCAGCTCCTTTTTCACTATTGTGTCAACACTTCTAGCATCCTCCACCACCTTCCGCCGCTTCTTCACTCCGACGAGTTTTCCAGCGACGGTTCAGGCATCCAACCCCACCACCAACATCGCCTCTCCCTCGCGGCCAAACCTCAATGGTCAATCCGATCTAACGTCTCACACACCGCCACTACTTTTCGAGGCCTTGTTCACCGCATCTGCTTCCACCACGAATGTAGGCGTGTCCAGCGACCATTCGGCTGCCTCCACCACCGCCATACTGTGACGCCCTCCCTTTCAAGATCTACCCACCTTTTTGACAACCATGCACTTTGCAAACCTCGTATTTTGAAAAAACCACTTTTGGCCTTGTATGTTCGTGACCCATGGCTGCCAGTGACTTTTTCTTTGATAATAAGGGTGTTTCGAAGACTAAGCCTCTAGCGTTCACTAGTTAAGTCAGTGTGCCTCCTTCCACGACAAGCTTGATGGCAACAATTATGATACTTGGGCATTGGACATCAAACTTTGGCTGACAGGACAAGACTATGCTAACCATCTCACCAAGAAGGTTGTAGACATCCGATGGTTGGGCGGCCATGCTGGGTTAAGATTGATGCCTAGCGTGTAGCATTCTCAAGTCCACCATTGCTCCTTCCATCAAAGATCTTTCGGGCTCATGCCACTTGTGAATCATTTTGGGCAAGGTGAAGACCCTTCACCAATGACAATCAACGTTTCTATCGTGTTTGTCAAGATCTCATGAGTGTCATTGCTCCTTGCCAGCTTAATGGTTCTATGTGATCTTATTTGGGTAAAATTCACAGCGCCTCCATGATTTCAATGAACTCTTGCCCCCTCTGATTTCCCGACAAAGGAGTTGGTGCAATGGAGCTCTTCTTTATGTTCATGGCCCTTTATGATTTACCTCAGAGTACTCTACTACCGTGATTAGCTTCTGGGATCACCAACTGTGCCTACTCTCTCCATGATGTCTGCCTCTCACTTCAGGTTCCGCCAAACCATCCACTAAGTTGCTCCTTCCTCTTGCATCAGTTGATACCTCTACCCTTGTCACGCAAAGTACTAGTCGTGGCCGTCTCGAAAGTCCCGCCCAGTGTGATCACTGTCACAAGTTAGGCCACACCATTGATCGCTATTACACTCGCATCCTCTCGCGCCCTCCTGTTAATGTTGCAGGCCAGTGTTCCTGCTACCTCGACTCACCTACTCGCATCAACCATCTCCAATTGACTATGCTGATTTTCTGAAGTGGTTTGAGCAACATTAGAACTCTAGTCCACTGCCTCTATTCACAGAGCGGTAATTCTTTTGCTTGTCTCTCTCAGTCGGCCTCATTGGGTCCTTGTGTTCTTGATTTTGCCGCCACTTATCATATCTCTGGTAATAAAGCTTTATTTTCCACACTTTCTACTTTTGGATATTTACCTCCTCACTTTGACCACGGTTCTCACACAGTCTCACAAGATGGGCATGCCCGTCCCGCCTTATATGTCATTCATTCTGTCCTTTATGTTCCTAGTTCTCCATTCAACCCTCTCTCTATTCATGAAGATTCTATTTACTTGAGGGAGCACTGGATGGATGATTGGCAGGATGTGAGTCTCGTGGCCTCTACTAGCTCGTTAAGTGTTTGCCCCGTTAAGTGTCACCACTGATCCTCTCACTCTCCACGCCCGTTAGGTCATCCTAGCCTTGCCAACTTGCAACGCACGATACCTAGTTTGTCCAAACTATCTAGATTGCCTTATGAATAGTGTCAACTTGAGAACACACGCGGAGTCATTTTGATAGTGTTAATAGTCAAGTTGCGTCCCCTTTACTTTGGTTCATTCAAATATTTGGGGTCCTAGTCGACAGTGTCTAGTTTAGGATTTCGTTATTTTGTTATGTTTATTAATAACTATTCTCGTTGTACTTGGTTGTTTTTCCTGAAAAATAGGTCTCATTTGTTTTCTATTTTTACCAATTTTTATCAAGAAATAAAAACCCATTTTGGTGTTCCTATTTGCACTTTACGTCGTGATAATGCAAAAAAATATTTCTCATGATTTTCAGCCATTTTTAGCTTCTAGGACATTCTTCACAGACGTCTTGTACTCATACACCTCAACAGAATGGGTTACTAAGTGCAAGACTGTCATCTCATTGAAATAACATGTACTCTTCTTCTTCATAGTCATGTACATTTTCGTTTTTGGGGCAATGTTGTTTTAACTGCATGTTATTTAATTAATCACATACCCTCCTGTTTTGGGTAACCTAGTTCCCACTCCATCTTATTTCCATGACCCCCTGCATTCCCTTCCCAGCATGGTTTTGGGTTCACTTGTTTTGTTCACAACTTTACTCCTGGTCTTGACAAACTTTCTACACGTTCACTAAATGTGTTTTTCTTGGTTACACCCCTCAAAAGGGTTTTTGGTATTTTTCTCCTAGTCTGCGTTGTTACATCGTCTTCTCGGATGTTGCCTTTTTTGACATTGTTCCCTTCTTTGAGCCATCTAACCTTTCCCCCTCTCCTGGTTCTGAGGAACTCTCGCTTCTTTGGTCAGGTGCTTTGATGTAAGTCGTGATCACTTGATGAGTTGGGAGGTATGTTGTCATCCCAAGAAGGAAGGCCATTTGGGCCTCGGAAATTTGGTATAAAAAATATTGCCTTGATGGCTAAATGGCTGTGGGGTTTTCCTCTTGAACCGTTTTCCTTATTGCATTAGGCTATTCAAAATATGGTCTTGACAAGAATGACTAGGATGCTAATACCAACTTCTCAAGCTACTCATTTTAGTCCCTGGAAATTCATATCCAAGGTTATGCCATGTTAAGCCCTTAATTTCCTTGAAGGTTGGCAATGGTTCCTGTGTCAACTTTTGGGAGGGCCATTGGATAGGAGACTTCTTTTTTGTATAGCTTTTTCATAGCGTTATCATTTATCTTCTTTTCACCATTCCCCAATCCAACCCACTTATGGGACTTCCATTTGTTCATAAGTTTAAATGATAGTCAGTCTTCAAATTTAGTGTTCCCTTTGGGTCTCCTTGATTTGGCCATGCTATCCTCTTATCCAGATAAAAGGGATTGGTCTCTTGAATCCTACGAGATTTTTTCATGTAAATCTTACTTTCATTTCTAACTTATTCTTTGAATAATTCTTTTTGCCTTGATAAACCCATTTGGAAGTCCAAAGCTCCCTCAAAAAGTTAAATCCTTTATTTGGATAGTTGTGCTCAACAAAATTAATACCAATGATATGTTGCAGGTTCAAAGACCACAAAAGGCTATTTCCCCTGATATTTGTGTTGTTATTTGTAGTGCTAGCTAGGAACCAACCACACACCTTTTTGGGCATTGTTTGGTGGCTAACTGTTTATGGAATGCTTTGTTTTGGTGCTTTTTTGGTGAATGTTGGGTGTGTCCTAAAGCCATGGATCAATTCCTATTGACTACTTATGTTGGATTTGGTAGGAAGAAGGAAATCAAATCCTTAGAGCAGTTTGTTGTCATTGTAGTCGTTTGGTGTACTTGCATTTTTAACAGCAGGCATTGAGACAAGCAGGTTTTGTGGGATAACATTCAACATCTAGCGTCTACTTGGTGTAAGGCACATGACCTTTTTCGAGGGTTTTCCATCTCTGATATGCTAAGAGAACAAAAAGCTTTGATCTTTCGATGTCTTCTTTTGTTTTTCTTTTTGCTTTGAGAACCTCTTATCCTCTTTACCCTTTGTAATATTCATCTCTTATTGTTAATGAAATTTTTTCTTTTGTCGAAAAGAATTTAGTACTATAAAAAATATCAAGAATTGGGCAGAGAAACAAAATAAATTATCAATATAAAAAGGGATAATATTAACAGTGAGAAAAAGAGGACCTGCATATGAGATCTTGCACGTTCATGTGCCTCTAGTGCCTTTTGCTGGTTTTTAATTTGTTCTTCTCGTGTCTTCTCAAAAGTATCATAATTCCCTTTATAAGTAGTCAGCTTCTGGCCTTGTAAGTGAATTATATCAGTAACCACCTGGGAATAGGTTAACAAATTAAATTAGAGAAATCATTTAATAAACAAAACACCAAATCAAAGGAAGATAAGCGAATATGTTACCGTATTTAAAAATTCTCTGGCATGAGAAACCACGATAAATGTTTTTGGCCATTTAACCAAGTATGACTCAAGCCACAAGACAGCATGAAGATCAAGATGGTTCTGTAACAAAATAAAGTAAATATTCTGAAATTCTGTAACTTCAGGTAGTCGTGAATCACAAAAGAAAACTCAGAGTGCTGAGTCACCGTAGGCTCATCAAGAAGTAACATATCAGGTTCTATAAACAGTGAACGAGCAAGAGCTATTCGCATCCGCCATCCTCCAGAAAATGTTTTTGTTGCTCTCTTCTGCATCTCAGGAGAGAAACTTAGACCCTGAAAATACCGTAGATATCAGTAATGATTTTGGATGAATGATTATCCAATAAATAAGGCAAAGTGAGAAACACTAGCATAAAAATAAATCACATTCATTTTATGTACGTGAATTTTCAGAATTTGTGCAGGGAAATTTTATTGCTATCAATTGTGCAAAACAGCAAATAGGTAGAAAAGAAACCGAGATGGAACTAATGTGGTTCAACCTACAGTAAACTGTAGTCGTAGATCAATGACTGAAACATAGAGAAAAGATTCTACAAGTGAACATTAAAAGGAGTAGTTGCTGGACACTCAAGTGAGCCTCAATGGCAATAAACTCAAACATTCACCGTGATTGACTGACATTTACTACAATCAATGGCATAACTGCTGATTTTACAATATTTTTCATTTGGTCTCAATACTGTCCTTCTAGGTAGGATTAATTGTTGGCCCAAGCCACTCTATAATATAATTTTATTTGAAAATTTGCTTGCCAAAAAAGAAAATACTTTTTTTCTCCATAATTATGCAAAACTAATATGCAGGACATCATATTCTTATAAAGTTATGCATGTATCTAGATGGCTTCTACATTGTAAATGGGAAAAAAAATTGCAACATGCAAGTACATATGTAACATCAAGATAATTCATATAATGAACTATTTTAAAACATAAACACGTGCTTTTAATGCTTATTAACACACGATTATTTTCCAACTTTCATTAAACTTATTTCCTTCCTCAAACCAGAGTGCAGAATTCAACTAGCTCCAGGTGGCTAACAATATAATAAGAACTTCCAATGAGTTGAATCAGTGAATCAATGAATTACAACTCAAATCATTTATCAACTCACTGCAAGTATGGATGCTGCCCGTGACTCTGCAGAATCAGCATCAATTAACTCAAGCCTCTTGTATATTTCCTCAAGCCTTTGAGAAATACCATCTCTATCAACCACTCCATTCAAATTATCATTGCTCTTTCCAATTTTGTCCTCGTATTCCCTCTATCAAACAACCACAATACTATTAGTTATCCCAGTTTCAAGGACATATACAATTTGCAAGAAAAATAAGCGATAAGAAGATTTTTGAATTCCGAAACCAAAAAACGAAGAAAAAGGAAAAATAGGTTATAAAATAGTATATTCAACCTGCTGGGCAAGTAACTGAGCTTCTTCATCCAGAAGCTGACATCTTTGAATGTCGGAATTGAGAACACACTGCAAGGCAGTCGTATCATCACCGACGACCTCTTGTTCCACATGCAATATCTGACAATTCCTCGGAATACCATCAATGGCATGCATAGCCATGTGCCTGAGGAAAGTAGTTTTGCCTGTACCATTTCTTCCAACAAGGCCTGCATCACAAAAGAGATCACAAAGTCTCTGATTGCAGAAAATACACAACAACGGACAAGAGGAGTGAGCAGAAAAAAAAAACAAATCACCATAATGCCTTCCAAAAGAAAGTGTAACCGAACCATCCACAATGAGGTCGCGACCACCAACAGAAATATTGAAGTTCTCCATATGAATGTCCTTCACAGCCGATTCACCACTACCATCATGCCTAACACATACAACAGGCATCCCTGCCCGCGCTGCTTCCATCTCTGCCAAATGCATTTGGTATTGTGCCTGTACAAATGAATATGAATATAATCACACCAGTAATTAAAGAATCATTGAATTGCAAGCGATCAGCCAGCCACCCAGTTTTTTGGGTTTTTCAGTGCTTTTAAGGCACCGCTTAACTAATCAAGAGTGGTAAGTTTTAAAACTTTTCGATACAGCATTTTTTTGGGACAGCATTTGGAATCAACAAAATAACTAATTCCACCATGGCTTACTAGGTACCGAGGTATAGTAATTAAATTCATCAAAAAAATAAATAAGAATAAAAATTGGACCTCTCTCTGGCGTTCCTCCTTCCTCTTTCTCCTTTCCAGCTTTAAGCGGTCGCGTTCCGACAGCAAAGGGCCGTCAACAGCCTCAGGCTTCTTCTTGGGGGCTGCCCCCTCATCCATTCCCTCGTTCATTCTAAACGGCGCCGCAAGACTTCGCACTGTTGGCTTCGCCTTCACCAAACCATGCTTCCCAAACTTCTCAGACAGCTTGCCACATACCTAAATCAGTTTCATTTTTTTTCCAATATAAATTTAAACAATTAGGCTAAAAATCGCTAATGAATCGTGCATAAAAACAAGAAAACAGAGATTTGAATTGGGATTGGGACTGACGGAGCGACACTCGGAGAAATCGTCGACGCAGCCGGCGGCAACGAGTAGTTCTCCGAGAGCTTCGAAGGCTCCTTCGCCGTCGAGACCGAAGTCGAAGTCGTCGTCGGCGAGTACGTTGACGATGTAATCGACGATTGGCTGATCCACGTCCAGAATCCTTCGTCCCAAAACCTCATGGACCACTGAGCTCGCCACCTCTGTCATCTTCTTCCGCTTGCTCTCTTCTCACGCCAAACCTAGGACACTGTACGCAGTGGCTTTGCAAGCAAGGGCTGCTACAGAAGGAAGGACTGTGTTTTCTAGTTTCTACCCAGGCAGATTTTTCAAGGGCTAAAGCAACGGCGTTCGCATTGCGGGTAGAATCAGTTTTAAATGAAAAATTAATCGATATATACAGGATTAGATATGTTTAATTTTAATTTTGAATCCAATACAATTAAATCTTTGCGGTTTTTGTAAAAAGTAAGATCTAATTCAATTCTGAATTTGCAATTTTTTTTATCAGTTTTCGATTTGGATTGGATTGATTTAATGGTTTAGATTGCATGGGATTGGATTTAAACACCCTTAGTTTATATTTTTCTTCTTTTAATATGGCGAGATTCTACACACACTTATGTGCTTTTAAAAGTCATATGGGTCTTCTGTGTTTTTCAAATAATGACCCGGGCTAGGATTGACATCTTTGTTGTCTTCTACTTTAGACTGCGCCTTTAGATACTCTTGTATTTCTTTTTCTAATATGGTTGCTGCTAAAGCTGCTAAAAGTTGTTTTTTCTTGGCCAAAAGATGTGACTCCCTCTTCTACTTTTCCTTAATGATGCTAGTAGAAGTGTAACTGGCAGGTGGATTGATCTTTTGTTTTATGAATATGCCATCCATTCATCAATGGATTTTCTGCTTATTTTATTCATGTCAAACTTGTTACACCATCTAACTTTGATTATTCTTATCAAATACTGAAGGCTTGTATCTTTTGCTAGTTTGGCTAAATCATAATCTCAAGACATGACCCAACAAATTCCCATAGTTACGTTAAATGATATAAACTTGTATTTGGTAAAAGTGACATTTTTGCCTTGAAATATTCATAGCTCATAAATGTAACACCTCAAAATTTATTTCAAAAATTTTATTTGAACTTTGTTAATCAGAGTTTCATGAATTGGATAAAATTAGTCTTGATAAGAACGACTTAGTGAAAAAAAAAATGTGAATAGCGAGGTATGAGCCTTATAGGTTCGTAAAGACTACCGAAACCTTAAAATTAGGACTAGGAGATGTCTGAAACTAAGAAAATATAGGATTAAGGTTAGGAAGAGTTAAAAATGAAAATTTTAGACCTAAAAATAAATTTCAGGCAATACATGTTCCCGGGTACAATATTTTACCCGTTTGGTAAAATTATAGTGTATAGTTTCTTTCACTGTATAAGTTTACAATACAAGCTTACCACCTAAGGTGACAAGTGTATAGCTTAAGAGCCACATCATTGCCTTTATAAAGGGCCAATAAGAGTGTTACAAAATTTTATCCTTTTTCTTTAAGGAAATAATTTTATGGTACCTAAATATAACACATGTTTTCACATAAATGATATAAGGTTACAAAATTTATCTTTGCTTCCTCTTGTAATTTCAGTACTCCCTTTCATCTTTCTCTCCATTCTTTCTTCCTCAAACCATCATAAACTCACAAAAAACCTTAAGCTACAACATCAAATAGCCATGGATTTTTACACAAACTATATATTATCTCTTGATATACCCAAATCAACTCTTTATAAGCAATCATCATCTCACCATATCATCAACTAAAGTTGTTGTTCTTACTATGTTAAGAAAGGATTTGATGGGTTTAGATTAAAAAAAAAATTAGGTGTAAATATTAGGTGTAAAGGTCTTCAAAAAAGCCAAGAACAAGAGCAAAAACACATAAGTGACAAGTAGGGTTTTCTTTAACCTCTTTTCCTTCAAACTCTAAGATTTATTTGAATGATTTGGCTTGAGATTTTAGTTTTATTGAATGTTTGGACATACATATCGATGTATTTAATTTGGTGGAGAGTTTGGATGATTTTAGAAAATCCTTTTTGCCAAAATATATTGTGAACTATGTTGCTGGAAACCTTAGTTTTAAGCACCCTAGTTTTAGCAGGTGAAATTATTTGATTTTTCTAAACTAGTTAGATACCTTATCTTGAGCTAAAATTTTTATGTGATGAAGCTAACAACTTCAAAAAGGGCAAGGGAAAGCTAGAAAGCGCCACTTGCTACAACTATGAAGAAAGGACACTTTAAACTTGAATGTCCCAAGCCTAAGGGTTTGCAAAAGAAGTTTGCCTAGAAGAAAGGTATGCTAGCAACCTGGAGCGAATCAGAAGATGAGAAGAAAAGATTAGAAGGCCATGAAGAGTTAAAAGACGTTGCCAATCTATGCTTCATAACTGGTTATACTTTAGAAAGTGAACCTAAGGTAAATAATTCTAATTCCAATATTTCATACGATGATTTATTAGGTTTGTATGATGAGTTGCTAGAAAATTCTCAAACTCTTTCCTCTCTCTATCTTAACCTGAAAAGAAAATATCCGAAGGCCATTATGGAAGTTGAATTGGTCAAGTCAAAAACTACGAATCTTAGGCTTGAGAAAGAAGAAATAAAAGGAGAAAACAAAGTTTTAAATATAAAGCTCAATGCCCTTAAAGTTGAAGTCCCTAAAAATAATGAGAAAAAATCAGAAATCATTTCTAACCTGGAAAGGACTTCAAAGCTTCTTAAATCTAACCTGAAAAGATGGTGAATGGTTCAAAAAATCTTGAACTAATGCTTGGAGGTCAGAGGCCATATTTCCAAAAGACTAGATTAGGATATGAAGAGGAAATAGATGAGAAAAGAAAAGCAACTCAACCAAAGAAAATGAAAAATAGGGTCTTTTACTTTCTATCATAAGAAGGGACACCCACCTGATAAGTGTTTCTTGAGAAAGAAATCTATCAAAATGGATGGAAACCTCCTCCTCGGAAGACTAACCCCAAAGAACACAAGAAAATCTGGGTACCATAATTAAAAATTGTTCTTATTGCAGGTGTGTCTGACAAGACCCACTGATTGGGTACCAAGAGACACGGGACAGTGACTACTCCAAACACCTTTCCTAATCAGAGGGTGGATTAGAAGCTTTTACTCTAACAACTCTGGATAAGTCAAGTTTGATGATGGAAGGAGCTCAAGAAGATCTTTGTTGATAATCCTGAAGAGCTAAATAAGAATCTTGAAAAATTGAGCCTCAAGGTCTCAATTTTTCTGTAATTTTTACTGTCATTAGAATTACCGAATTACCGTAGGTAAATATTATATAAAATTTGAGACCAAACAATCCTTAATAAAGGAATATAACGTTAGAAGAGAAGTTAGGAGCAATTCGTGCAAGTATTGCAAACCCCAATTTCTGTACGTGTAAAATGACCAAAATGCCCCTGAGGTTATTTTACTCAAAAATGAGGATCGTGGGCCCCACCCGTCCTCAAGGGGATGTTTTGATGTTAATAAGGGATTGTTTGTGTTATGTGTGTTAATAGAGGAGAAGAATCCTAATTTTGAGCTCCAACGAAATGACCAAAACGCCCTTGCCGTTTTAACTCAATTGTGTGCCAACTAGCCGAACCTCACTAAAATGTGTTAAAAGGTGTTTTTAAGCCATGATTAACCATTGGTTAAGCTCGGGTGGTCTGGGCAATTTTTAAGTAAAATGACCGTTTTGCCCTCTCTTTGTCAGTTTTACAAATTTTGAGATTTTTGATTCGTCTAACGAAACCTAAGCAATATTAGGCTCAAATTAAAGCTTATTAAATTCTAATTATTAATCTAGAGTCAAAATTATTTATTTAAATTGATTAGAACCTAAAATTGCTTTAAAACACTCAAATTGCTTACTAATTCACCTAAGCCCTTAACCGTAAATTCTCTAAATTGCATGAATACCTTGCCTACACCTAAATAATACATGGAACACACAAAACCCTCTTCCATGAGGCTGTAATGCACGAAATAATGCAGCCATAATACATCAAAAAATTGCACTAAAACATAATGCCAAAAATCACCATAAAACAAGGAACTTTGAAACATGATTCCATGTTTTAAGCCACCAAACAAGATGATTTTTCCTTCCTTGTTTCCTCCTCAAATTGAATCAGATTTTCCTCCTCCTCTTGTCCATTTATGAGCTTGAATTCTTCTATAAATAGGCATGCTTAGAAGTCATTAGAGACTTGCTCAAAATTTCACAACTTCAAGTTTTTCCAAGCTCAAAAACTTTCTTTCTTTCTTCCCCTTGGCTGAAATTCTTTCTTCAAGTTTTCAATATTTTCTTTCATTTCACTCCAAGAAACCAAGTTCTCTTCCTTTCCTTCAAATCAGATTAGGTAGGGAGTTGTTTTTAAGTTTATTTCTATGTTTTGCTAAGTGTTGTTCTTGGTTCAAAATGATGATTTCATGGATTTTCTCTAGTTTTTCCATTTGGTTTTCTTCTTCCTTTTTCTTTAACCAATTCGGCCATATGGCCTAGGTGGGACTAAGATGATGGCTTGATGATGAGGACCTTGAAGGTGGGTTGTGAATCCATCACAAGTTAGGCCTCTAAAGCTTGAAAGTTCCACTTGATGCAAAACTTTAAAGAATGATGTTTTTATGATGATTTTATGATCTTGAGTTTAGAATTTGAAAGATGTATTTCTCACTTTGTCTTGTTAAGATATATATATTGAATTTGTATTTCTATAAAGTCTTGAAGGAGCTCTAGTAAAGAAATCAAATGAACTTGCATCCATGTTTAAGTTTATGCCTTGCATAATCATGTTTACTTTCTATGTCATCACTAAAATTTCAAGAATGAATAAATGAACTTGCATACTCATGTTTAAATTTCCAAGTTTGCATTTCATGTTTATATTTCATGTTGTCACTTAATCTCTAAAGATAATAAAGAAGTTGCATCTCATATTTATTTTATGTTCTCACTTTATTTTATAATGGCTAAAAGAATCAACGCATGACATGTTTATTTTTATGTCATCACCTAAAGATCCTAGAGCTCAAAGACTTGCCCAAGTATCACAAGCAAAGAAATAAGATTATTGGAGTTAAAGAATTGATTCTTTAAGAAGTCTTGAGATTGGAGCTTAAAAAGATGTAATAATAATTCTCTTCTCCCTTCAGGTCCATGCGGATTACCGCCTCTGGTTTCTTAAGATTCTCTTCTCCTCACTGGTCCTGTGCGGACTACGCGCTTCAAGTTTCTTGCATCATGTTTATATTTCAAGCTCTTGCATCATGTTTAATTTTCAAGTCATCACCTTAAATCTTAAAGATAAAGAAATGGATTTGCATATCATGTTTATAATTCCAAGTTATCACCTTATAATGACAAGATTAAAATGAGGTTGCATAGCATGTTTATGATTCTAAGATATCACATAAATCTCTTAAGCTCAAGACTTGCTCCTTTTATCTTAAGTGAGAATTTTAATTATGAAGATTCTTTCAAAAAGAATTAGTTTCTAAAAGAGTTTTAAAGCTTTGCAAGGATTCTACGGGAAACTAATATTTTATGTTCACTTAAAATGTGATTTTATACAATTATATGAGGTTCATGATTCGGCTTCTGATATGAGATTAGTACCAATAAATGATGATGATTTAATATGTTTGAAGTTGTGATAATTATGGTTTATTCTATGCATGTTAGAGATAAAACTAGCTTCCTAGAAAACCGTAAAAGCAAGATTTCTAGAACTTTAGAGAATGAAATTTATGCATTCTGTCCAGAGCCTTTAGTGACCTTAAGAACCAGATATTATTATGTTTAGATAAGGGACAATGATTCATAATTGGTTTAGTAATTAATTTTAGCATCATAGGAAAAGCCGGAACGAGAAAGGGTTAAAAACGTAACTTCTAGCACACTAAAACCTTAAGAACAACTTACTGTCTATGCTACCCCATATAGTCTAATAATGTTCTTAAGGCTTATAATTGATGGTAATAAATCCCTTAGATGCATAAGTAATTAGTTTGATAATTAAGGTTACCCAATTTTAGAGTTCGGTTATTTAAGGGAGCTTTATGTGAAAATTTTAGATGACATCTTTTGATGCTTTGGAATGTAAGTTTATATGATGATGTAATGCCTATGAGAATTTGATATTATTGAATGATTTCATGGCTTGCATGTTATAATTGCTATTGCAAACAATGAGAATGTTCATGCATCTTGATGATTATGATATAACATGCTAAGACTTAATGGTGACTTAAACTCATGAGGAAATGATCCTTTGGACCCATCAGACTATAGGTGGTGAAAAGGTGATCTTGAGAAAATGATCCTTTAAGACCCATCAGACTAGAGGTGGTGAAAAGTGATTCTTGCCCCTAGCCCGTTCTCAAAAGGGTAGAGTCGGGATTTTAACTTATCAAAAGGGATAAGTATATGCTAGTGACGACTAGTAAGGTATGAGCTCATAACCTAGATTACTCCCAAAGGGTGGAGTATAGGGTGGCCCAAGGAAAATAATGATGATGATGACAAGATTTTAAGTCACCTAGGACACTAAAGGAATGAAATATGTGCACCATGTCTTGTGCATAGCTATTATGGTATGATGTTCTTCTCATAGCATTTTATGAGATGATGATGGGAAATATGATGTTCTTCTATGCATAGTATTTATGATATGATGATGAGAAATATGATGTTCTTCTATGCATAGTATTTATGATTTGATGATGAGAAATATGATGTTCTATGCATAGTATTTATATGATGATGAGAAATATGATGTTCTTTATGCATAGTATTTATGATATGATGATGAAGAATACGATGTGTTGATAAAAGGAAAAGTTCATTATAAACATGACATGCTAAGTTTATGATGCATTATAAGACGCATGATTAAAACCGACGAACCTCGGAAAGTATATTTTCGAACTTAATAAATCAATCTTAGCATGCTCACTATTTCATAATAACCCGAGGTTCCTGGGGACGATGATGATGACACAATGCATCATGAGGTGAGTACCCTACTGAGATTCTTTTTATAAGTTTCTCACTCCCTCTATTTTTCTTTCCATCTCGTCTTCAGAAATAGAAGGAAGCGTTCGTGAATCACATTGAGGCTTGTTTGAACTTGATCCTAGTTTCACTCGTATATTTCAGATATCTATCCCTATCCCTGAGTGTTATTACTAGGTGCCATTAATGGATGTCCTTCCATCCATATATTATTTATGTTTTGTTAGATTGCCTACACTTAGTCTTATTCTGTTGGTAGGCAAAATATCTATATGATATGTAATTATGGATGCTCATATGATGGAGCCAATATATTATGATGTGATGTTTATAAATTCCTATGTGTCTTTTAAATTTTGCTAAATCATTCACGTTAAGCGCGGCTCACGTTTTCAATTATGTTTAAAAAAAAATGGCTCGTAATTTCACTAAGTATTTTCAAAGCATGATTAAGGAACTGAAGCAAAGAGTAAAGTCTAGTAATTAATCAGATACTGCCTAGGTGTATTGGGTTAATTATTAGGGTGTTACACAAGGTCTCTTTTGAAAGCAGATGAAAGCTCAATCTTAGAAAATAGACTCAGAACTTAGACACTTAGAAAGCTTACTCAATACTCCAAAGCCATCAGAAAGTGACTTTCTAAACATGAAAAAGAGCAATCGGAAGATGAAGGAGAAATCGAAGAACATCAAGGACACAGAAACTACAAGGGGATTTCTGATTTAAAGGCGTCTAAAAACAAAGTTCTAGAGATATTTCCAAGGGTGTGAGTGCCATATCATCCCTCAAAAATATGTCAGACCGTCACCATCGAGCTTGAATGCATTGAAAAAGCTTTGAGTGATCAAAGTTGGGTGGATTCTATGAAAGAAGAACTTGATCAGTTCTAGAAAGACAAAGTCTGGACACTCGTTGAAAGACCTAAAAGAAAGGCCATCATTGGAACAAAATGGGTATTTAGGAATAAGCTCGATGAATTTAGGAAAGTCATAGGAACAAAGCAAGATTAGTTGCACAAGGTGATAATCAATAAGAGGGAATTGATTATGATGAAACATTTGCATTAGTAATTAGGCTGGAAGCCATAGGAATGCTACTTGCTTTTGCCTTCAAGGGTTTCACTTTTTACTAGATGGATGTCAAGTTTGCCTTTTTAAATAGATTCCTCTAAGTTTTTGTAAAGCGCCCGGCTTAGAGTGAAAATCTTCCTAACTATGTCTTCAAACTTACAAAGGCACTGGATAGTCTGAAACAAGCTCCTCGAGCCTCTATGAAAGACTAAGTACCTTCATGTTGAAGAATGGGTTCAAGAGAGGTAATGTGGACATTACTCTTTTTACTTTTGAACAAGGTAATTACTTTCTAATAGTTCAAATATATATTAATGAGATCATATTTGGTGCCACTACCATTCTCTCTGTGAAAAGTTTTCGAAATTAAGGCAGATGAATTTGAGATAAGTATGATAGGTGAACTCAAGTTTTTCCTCGGCATTTAAATAAAACAACAAAAGGAAGGAACCTTGATTCATCAAGAAAAATACACAAAGGAGCTTTTGAAAAGGTTTAACATGGATCAAGCCAAACCTATGAGTACCCTATGCATCCATCTTAAATCATTAAATGCCTGATGAGAATGGTGAAAAGGTATGATAAAGTTATTATCGAGGAATAATGGATTCATTTCTGTGGGGATTTGTGCTAGATTTCAATCTAACCCAAAGCAATCACACTTAAAGCTGTTAAAGAATCTTTAGATATTTATCAGGACTACTAATCTTAGTCTATGGTATGAGAAAGGTGCATCCTGTGAGATTGTAGGATACTATGATGTTGATTTCACTAAAGGCGGAGTAGAAGGAAGAGTCCTGGTGGATGTATCTACCTTGAGTTTCTTAAAGTAGCAAACAGGTTATATTGTTAGCATAATGCGGCTCCTATAGAAGATAATTTCACTTTACATGTGTAGACATGATTTATCTCGTTTAAAGATGGAAACTAAATGGATGGAAAATTATATCGTGAAATAAGCATACAAATGCCTAACGGGTTGAAGAAAATTAACAAGTATAAGAAACTAAGGCAAGGTCTCCAAAAGTAGCACTAGACTTAAGAAAAAACACTTAAAGTGAAGATATCTCTTTATCCCTGAAGATAATGTGTTCTACAACCTTCAATATCCTGATTGCATTCTTTTTATTATCGACAAGTACTAATTGAAGACTAAAAGACCGAAAACATATCAAACTTATACGCACCTCAAAGTGCTTCACAAGAAAATGCTACTCTCCTGAAGAGGGGGAAAATTTGAAATTCAAATTTAAAGTCAAACCAGTTACAGCTGGCACGTCATCTTTTTGTTAACTTGGTCAACCACCTCTCTTCTAGAAGGAAATGTTCAAAAACCTCGTTACAGAAAGTAAAAAGTAGTCTATTAAGGTAGTCTCAGAAATCATTGTTTTCCAACGGCTTCTGCAATAGCTTGAACACAAGGTGGGCTACTCCTAGACTACTTTTCCAAGACACAAATAGATTATCAACACGTGTCACTTGGACAATAGATCAAGGGCAACAATCATAAAGGAAGACCATATATAAATAAGATATTGGGCTTTCAAAAGACATATCTGGACGTTGCACAAGAGTTAAATCGCTAAAATTTTCTCCTCATCTTTCTGTAAAGTTCATTACTTCTTGTAATCGTTTCCTTATTTGAAAAAATCTTTTTCTATACTCTTAATAGATAACATGTTCTTCCAAGAAAGAATCACTAGAAAGAAGTCATTCAAGTTTTGTAAGGTCTGTTATTATATATTTTATGGAAACTTGAGTGTATGTTAGTTAAGTTGCAAACCCAAACACAAACCTTGTAACCTCAATCTAGTAGTGATCAGTGTTAGATAGCTTGAAAAGGCTAAGGCAAAACTACATGTAATGTGATAGTAAGGTGTTCTTGGTAGTCATGGTTTAGGTTAGAGAGGTTGGTGAAAGACTACCAGGTTAGGTTGGAGAGGCTAGCACAAGACTACTTGGATTTAAGTTTGGAGACTCATGAAATAACTACTTAGTTTATGATAGTAGAGGTTACTACCAGTCACAAGTAAGAGCTTACAAAGGCTACTACAAAGACTATCTAACTTCTCGATTGAGAAAGGTTTTATAGTGGAACTCAACTTGTTGAACTTAATGTGCAGGTTTGGCCAAACCAATATATGCAATTTTTTCCCTTCCTTCATATCTCTTTCTTTTCCTGCCTTGTGACTAACATTTGGTGTTTTCTAGAACTTGACCTCACATACATCTTTGTATATCTTAGTTCAGGAGACTATTTCTCGAAGCACTTACGTGATTTAGTTCATTACAAGTATATTACTTAATAGTATTTTGTTTAAGACTTTTTAGAAAAGAGTAAAGGAAGAAAGGGTAAGCACAATTCAACTCCCCTTCTAATATATTTTTACCTACAATAGATATTTAAGAAAAGTTTGCTAATTTATAAGTAGCAACGGTTGAGCCTAATGTCATGGCTTAAGGATGATATTATGCTTGGGAGGGTGTTACAATAGATGCTTATTGTGGGAAGATAGCAATTACTAGATTGAAATCCAAAAACCACTTAAGAAATCATTTGGGAATTGCAAAGATGTTCCCTTATGGAACCAAAAGAATCACAAGTGACTTAGAGATAGATATAGGACATGATGTCATGCATCCTTGTAGTCATAATAATTATAATGCCGAGGCTTGAACTCTGCTAAAGTCTTAGTCGCAAAAAGATTTTGATTCCAATGTTTTGATGACAGAACTTTTAGAATTTTATTTTTGAATAGGCCGTTTGTTTGGTGATTGGGTCTAGTATGTGTGGTAATTTTATAGACAAAGTGTCTACTAGAATGAATTCGTAGAAAGTTTGGGTTCTTTGTAGATGAACTGGTACTGAATGAAAAGGCTTGGGAAAAATGTGTTTATACATGGTTTTTATGTCAAGCTTAGACAATTATTTTCCTATTGAGATAACTTAAAGAATCAGGTTCTTCAATACATAGTCGAATGATATTTGACAACTTGTTCTTTTACTATATTTGGGAGAACTTTGAGAACACCACCATATCAAGATTAGAGGCGTTAATCTCTACTATTAAGATCTGGTATTCCTAAACATGGAAGGCTTTTAACATTGGATTTGACTTTTATCACGATTCGAACAATTTCTTCATCCTGGAGGGTTCTTTCTGACACGTATATAATGCAGCACAAATAGTTCTTATGTTAAGGATGAAACCTCCACATAATTTAGACATTCTAAAAACCTTTGTAATTGTTTTTTTATCTTTTATTTCACTTGAGAATTTTCTGTAAGCTCCAATAATGTCTTAATAGGAGTAATTGTTCCTTAATAAATTTCATATCCTAGGAATCCTACTTTAGTTTGAAATATTTTCATCTTTTTGGCTAATCTGAACATACTATTTTATGGATTGATGACTGATATTCACCGGTCCACTATCAAAATAGTCTAAGTCCCTTATTTGTAGTATAAGGTAACTCAGGTCATTCTTCCTAAGGATACACAGGTTATGTTATCAAACCAAAATTGCTAAATACAACAAAGGGGGGTTTGTGATTTTCAGAATGTAAAAATGACAGAAACGGAATGAAATGCAATTGATCAAAGAATCAATCCTAGACATCACGATTATTGGCAGAATTCATCATGGTTCAAAAGAGTCCAAATCGGATGCTACTCTATTAACCCAAATTAACTATATGATCATATAGTTATCATTCAACAACCTTCAAATCACAATCGCAATTTTAAATGAATGTTGAATTACATGCAATTCAGATTAACCTGGATAACTAATCAGTTACTTAGCCTTACTTGATTTTAACAACGAATTCGGTCCTATTAATCAATATAATTCAAACATAATCATGTTCAATAACTGAATTCATATTTGAAATTGAAGTTGAGAAAGGAAAGCATACATACGAAAATGGAAAATTACAAAACAGAAACTCCAAATTCAAACCAATTATCTATGATGTCAAGGATTGAAAGAAGTTTAGTCTTCCATAGACATCTCTATTGAAAGCTCTATTTCTGAATACAAAGGAAAAATAAAAACAAGAAGAGAGATGATAGGTTCTGATGTGTGTTCTTTGAATGAACAACTTAGGCTTAAATAGAAAATGAAAAGATAAGATAAAGCTTGAAAAATCTAAAAAGAAGGATTTCCCTCCAATCAAAAGTGTCCCTCGGATTACATCTTATCCAGATGTTATCTATCAAAATAATTTTAGATTTCCAAAATCTGATCTAGATAAGATAATCCTCTCTGGATAAGCTTTCCATAGACATATTATATGACTCATTTGGACCAGAAATGAGTGAGATATGCCCAATTATGTGAGGAAAGGTCTTGGACCCGTGTCAGCACGAGCTCCGCAACTTTGCAGCCCAATTAGGCCATGAATCGGGCCGAATTTGATGAAGCTTGTGAAACCCAAAATTGTAGATCTCGGTCTTAGCTTTCAGAAGACACCAAAATCACAAAAATCCAATATTTATAGAGCCCAAAATGATCTGTGCAAGATGGAAAGGTCATAGTGAGTGTAAAATCCGAGATTAACCAAGTTTTAACAATTAAATCCAATGAGACCCAATAATGCAAAACTCAATCAAATCATCAAAATTAAACACATGTAGAAACCAATTAGGCCAAGTATGCAACCATAATAGTTGCCTTAAAATTTCTCTATCAAATTCCTCCACACTTAGTTTTTGCACTCCTGGGCAAAATCCATAAGTTGAATCCTAGGGACCTCAAAATGTATGATTGGGAACAAGGAACAAACACTTTATGCACAAGAATTCAGAACACATATGAATATTTTCTTAACATCTCCAGAATAAGAATAAGAAGACAAATCCAATCAAAAGATGAACCAAGAATAATAGAATCTCACTAGGCAAACTCTTAAGTGTTTAGGCTTGTATTTACACTCAAAGCACATCATGAATGTTAACACTACCATAAGCTTGACAAACTCTAACATCAACATTTGAAACACATGCACATAAAGATCAAAAGGACTTTCAGGTTGTAGTGGGGTTAAGGTAAGGAAGGATACAAGAAAGGATACTAGCTATCAACCTAAGAGACTAAAAGAGCAATGAGGAATGACTCCAAATGGACATGCAAAGTTACCCAAGAGATACAATTCAACACCAATGAACTCCATTTTGACTCTCATTAAATTTTTTTATTTTTTTATATTATTTTTTATTTTTTTTTATTTTTTCAAACCCTCCAATATGCACATCTATAGTATTTACAATGAACACAATTTTTTTTTTCCAACAATGCTTTTTTTTTTTGAAATCAAACCAAACACCTCTAAACTTATTTAAGAACTCATTCCAAAACTCTTTTACTCCCTAAGGTTAGGGTGAATCATTGTTTTTCACTTCATGAGCTTGTAATGAGTTACAAAACAAAGGATGGTTTAAATAGGCTCAACTGGGCAAACAATGAGATCAGTGCAAGGTAGGCTAATTTGGCAAGTAGCACAAAAACAAAAATGGCCTAAATCATCTCATTACATGCATGTGAACCAAAAGTTCAACAAGAGTCAAGTCAAGTTCTAGAGTGACTAACAATCAAGAGTGAAAACACTCAAGCAAGGAAAAACATATCATTCATATGTTGAAGGCTCAAAATTAAAACTCTCAAGATATAAATCTACCATAATTGGTCCATCAATTAATCATCAATGCTCACTAAAAATGCTAAAATTTCATCCATATCATGTCATGAAAACTTGAGCACAAAGCCAAAACAAATTTTTATTTTATTTTATAAAGACTTAGAAAGATAAATTCCTAACTCTAAAACACTCCCCCACACTTAAATCACACATTGTCCTCGATGAAATCACAAAACAAAAGATAAAGAAACATGTGTAATTAAAGAGCAAAGGAGGAAGAACTCCCTTATTATGGTGGAAAAATTTGCACTTGAGGGTAAGTGGGCTTATCCAAGGATACCTCCTCAAGTTGCTCCCCTACCAATGCTGGGTTCTCATGAAAATGCTTCAGACGATGACCATTTACCTTGAAACTCTTGTCACTAGATTCACTTTTGATCTCCACTGCACCATAAGGAAAAATGTTAGTTATAACAAAAGGGCCATCCCATCTTGAACGAAGCTCCGGGCATGAACTTAAGACGAAAATTGAACAAAAGCACTTTTTGGCCAATAGAGAATTCTTTTCTAGAAATCATCTTGTCATGAAATATCTTGGTTTTCTCCTTATAAAACTTAGAATTCTCATAAGCCTCCAAACGAAGCTCCTCAAGTTCTTGCAACTGAAGTTTCTTTCACACCTGCTTTGTCAAAATCCATATTACAACACTTCACTGCCCAATATGCACGATGCTCAATCTCCACTGGAAGGTGGCACGCTTTACCAAAACAACACGGAAAGGGGACATCCCTATAGGTGTCTTGTAAGCGGTCCTGTGAGCCCAAAGAGCATCCTCAAGCCTACGGCTCCAATCTTTCCTTTTCGGTTGCACTACCTTTTGCAAAATTTTCTTGATCTCTCTATTAAAAACCTCAGCCTCCCATTAGTTTGTGGATGATAGGCGTGGAAACTCTATGAACAACCCCATACTTCCGAAGCAAAGCTTCTATGGTCCTATTGCATAAATGACTCCCTTGGTCATGATGATAGCACGAGGCACACCAAACCTCCAAAATATGTTAGACTTGACAAAATCTACAACAACATGTGCGTCATTAGTCTTGGTGGCCTTGGCCTCCACCCATTTGGATACATAATCAACAGCAAGCAAGACATATGCAAATCCAAAAGAGTTAGGAAAAGGGCCCATAAAATCAATACCCCATACATCAAAAACCTCACAAAAGAGAATAGGTTGCTGGGCATTTCCTGTCTACGAGTGATGGCTGATCCGTTCTTTGGCACTGCTCACAAGTTGTAAAAACTCGATGTGCATCCCTGAAAATGGTAGGCCAATAGAAACCGAGTCCAGGTACTTTCCTAGCCGTCCGCTGTGGTCCAAAGTGCCCTCCAACAGGGAGGCATGGCAGAAAGAAGTCCTACTCGATCTCATGATCTGGTATGCACCTGAATTACCTGGTCACTACAAAATTTCCATAAATATGGATCATCCCACACATAGTATTTGGAATCACTTTTTAATTTAGCAATCTGTGACCTAGATGCATGTTGGGTAAAACAAATGCAACCAAGAAATTAACTAAATCAGCAAACCAAGGGGAAGGGTTGGTATCATGCAGCTGCATAAGCCTCATCAGGAAAATCATCTCTGATAGGCAAAGGGTCAGGATCCTCTCGATCCTGCTCAAGTGATCAGCTACCAAATTCTATGCACCGCTCCTATCTTTGATCTCTATATCAAACTCCTGAAGTAGTAACATCCAACGAATCAGCCTTGGCTTTGCATCTGGCTTTTTCAATAAGAACTTCAATGCTGCATGATCTGAAAAGACAATCACTTTAGAACCAAGTAAATAAGAGCGAAACTTGTCTAATGCAAAAACAATAGCCAAAAGTTCTTTCTCAGTGGTAGTATAGTTAGCTTGAGCTGTGTCCAATGTCCGTGAAGCATAGGCTATAACATGAGACATCTTATCAATTCTTTGAGCTAAGACGAGTTCCAAGTGCAAGGTTAGAGGCATCGCACATCAGCTCAAAGGGAAATTCCCAATTAGGTGGTTGGATGATGGGGACTGTAGTGAGTCGCCTCTTCAACTCATCAAATGCCTGCGACAAGGTAGATCAAAAACAAACTCCACTTCCTTCTGCAACAATCTGGATAGAGGCAAAGCTATCTTGCTGAAATCCTGTATAAATCTCCTGTAAAAACCTGCATGGCCAAGAAAAGAACGCACTTCCCGCAATACGGGGTAAGGTAAAGAAGCAATAACATCTATCTTGGCCCTATCAGTCTCAATGCCTCTCCTAGATACTAAATGCCCCAAGACTATCCCCTCTGTCACCATAAAATGACATTTCTCAAAATTCAGCACAAGATTAGTCTCAATGCACCTATCCAAGACTCTAGACAAACTTTCTAAACATGCATCAAATGAGGACCCGTAAACAGTGAAATCATCCATAAACACTTCCATGCAACTCTCTAAAAGATCTAGAAAATACTCATCATGCACCTCTGAAAAGTACCTGGAGCATTGCACAGACCGAATGGCATATCCTAGGCAAAAGTGCAGAATGGACAAGTAAAAGTAGTCTTATGTTGGTCTTCCTGGTGCAATATGGATTTGAAGGTAACCTGAGAATCCATCCAAGAAGCAATAATGAGAATTGCCTCAAGCCTTCTAACACCTGATCAATGAATGGAAGAGGGAAATGGTCTTTTCGAGTGGCTTGATTTAGCTTCCTGTAATCTACGCACACTCTCCAACTATTCTGGACTCTAGTTGGAATCAATTCATTATCCTGATTCTTCACAACAGTCATGCCAGTCTTCTTAGGAACCACTTGCAAAGGACTAACCCACTCACTATGATATAGGATATATAATCCCTCGCCGCTTGTAACTTGCTTCTTTCTTCACTACCTCCAAAATGGTAGGATTTAGCCCCTCTATGCTGTCCTCAGTTCGGGCATCATCCTCTAACAATATCCGATGCATACAAGTGGAAGGACTAATCCCTGGAATGTCAGCTAAAGACCAGCCAATAGCTTTCTTGTGATCTCTCAACATCTGCAACTTATCTTCTTGATCTGGTTGGAGATCATTTGCCACAATAACTGGGAGCTTATCATTAGCCTCTAGGTAAGCATATTTCAGGTGTGAAGGTAGAGCCTTCAACTCTAAAGTTGGTGGCTGCATAATGGATGGTAGTGGTGGTCCCTTTAAATCTGCATAAACATTTTCTCCAGAATCTCCAGAATTAATCTCATCACATTTGAACTCTTCACAATTAGCAAAATCATCAAAATCATCATATTCAGAGCTTAAATTGCATAATCATCAACTAGAAAATCAATGACATCAAGATAGAAAAGAGAATGCTCTTCTGAAGGATGTTTCATTGCATCAAAAATGTTGAACTGCACAACATCATCACCAAACTCCATAGAAAGAGTTCCTGCATCCACATCTATCTTGGTCTTTGCCGTTTTCAGAAAGGGTCTCCCCAAAATCAATGTGGGTCCATTGCTGGATGTCTCATCCTCCATTTCTAGAATATAGAAATCAGCTGGAAAATTAACTCATTCACCTGAACAAGCACATCTTCAAGTACTCCTGCTGGATGTGTAGTGCTCCTGTTGGCTAATTGGATTACCACACAAGTTGGTTTCAAATCTCCAAGCTTCAATGATCTATAAACTGATGTAGGCATGACATTTATGGAGGCACCTAAATCCAGCATTGCATTCCCAAAGTTGGAGTTACCTATGGTGCAAGGGATTGTGAAAGTACCTGGATCTTTGCACTTCTTAGGTATGTTGGGCTGAATTAATGCAGAAACATTTCTGCCCATGCTCACCTTTTCATGACCTTTCAGCTTCCTCTTATGAGTGCACAACTCCTTAAGAAACTTTGCATATTTGGGGATCTGCTTTATGGCATCCAAAAGGGGAATGTTGACCTCCACTTCCTAAAAGTGTCAAACAACTCCTTATCTACTTCAGACTGATTTCCTTGTTTGAGCTATTCTGGGAAAGGGCAATGGAGGTATCAAATTAGAATCTGCAACACTTGACTTTCTGAATTTCTATTTTTCTCCTGCATCATTTTCTCCAGCTTTATTTTCTGTTTCATCACTGCTCGCAGATTCATTTTTGTTTCTCCAACTCCTTACCACTTCTCAAGGTAATAGCACTCACATTCCCTTTGGATTGATGACTGATTGAGAAGGAATTTGGCCTGAACCTTCTGACTCATCTTATTGACGAAGTTGCCAACTGTCCAATCTGTGTCTCAGGTCTTGAATTGTAGAATTCACATTCTCTGAACTGTAGGTTCCTGGTCGCCATTTGTTTCACCAAATCCTCCAAAGTAGGATCTGATTGGTACTCTGCATGGGTTGCATCATATTCTCCTGATGTCTCCTCTCTAAATGGAGGTGCCTGGTACTTATTGCTTTGACTTGGACCTGGTCCTGCTGTTTGAAATCTTTGTTGCTGTGGTACATTTTGATAGGACCATATCTCAAATTAGGATGATCTCTCCACCCTGGATTATACCTCTCAGAAAATGGATCATATTTTTGCTTTTTGGTCTGTATGGTTCCTGTTCCTCCCAATGAACATTCCAGCCACTCAGCTGGGTCTTGCACTCCTTGATCAGCTTCTTGTAATGCAGGACATGCATCAGTATAGTGATCTGTGGTGGCACATATGCTGCATACTTTTGGGGGAAATTGATTTGCCTCCTTGATTTGTATAGTCCTCTGCCAAGCTGGTGCTAACAAGAGAGTAAGCTCAATTATCTATTTCCAGCCTGATTCTCGCAGTAGGTCACCTCATTCACTCCCTTAACTGGTGCAAAAGATCTCGAGCCAAATCCTAGTTGGCTGCCATGTTAGCAATTAGAGTTCTGGCTTCTCAGGTGTCTTGTCCATCAATGCTCCACCACTTGCTTCATCAATCATATTTCTATCATTTTGAATCAGTCCTTCATAGAAATATTGGATGAGAAGCTGGTCACTAATCTGGTGGTGAGGACATGTTGCACACAACTTTTTGAATCTCTCCAGTACTCATATAATGTCTCCCAGGCTGCCTGATTCCACAAATATCTTTTCTAATGGATGCTGTTCTGGATAAGGAAAACTTCTCTAAGAATAATCTTTTCATTTCATGCCAGGTAGTAACAGAACCTTGATGAAGGTAATACAACCAATCCTTTGCTTCGGCATCTAGAGAGAAAGGAAATGCTTTCAACTTGATATGCTCTTCGAGCACTCCTTAAGGTCGCATAGTTGAGCACACAACATGAAACTCCTTAAGATGCTTATTAGGATCTTCTCCTGCAAGACCATGAAACTTGGGCAGCAAATGAATTAGACCAACTTAAGCTCAAATGGCACCTCTAACTTCAGGATATTGAATACACAAAGGTTGATATGCAACATTAAGTGCAGCTAATTCTTTCAAAGTTCTATTATGATGATTAGCCATGTTATCAACACTAGTTTTAGATGCACAATCAGATGCACTATCAGTTAAATCAACACTTTGATTACCTCCTGTAGTATATGAAAAGCTAAATTCCTATTTACTCTATTCAATCTATGAAAAGTTCTATCTATTTCAGGATCATGTGCATATAATTCACCAGGATCAGACCTTGTCATGCACACACAAGCATAGATAGATTTCAGGCACACAACTCAAAATAGCCTATATCCTGCAAAATAAAATAGAAATTGAAAAATCGTATTAGCTATTTTTTAAAAAAAATAAATAACACCACATAATTACTCTAAAATGCTAGGGAAGTAAGCTCACCAATTTTTTCATTTTTAAAAATAGTGAAAACAATAAAAAAAATAAAAAATGGCCTAAACGAAGGAATTTGGGAAAAATAAGCATACCAAGGCAATCACTCTGTGAATGCCTTGTGTCAATTATTTTTTTTTGATTTTTATGAATTTTTTCAGGGTAATATAAGAAAGTAAAAAATTACCTATTTAGCTCCAGTAAAAAGAAACGCCTGCAAAACCACTATTAGTGAACGGCAGAAGCGAATTATTCAACACTTACTTATATACAAGATGAGATAACATAATATGTGTATCCCAGGCAGACGGCGCAAATTTTGATATTAAGCATCATCACTATCAAAATAGTCTAAGTCCCCTTATTTGTAGTATAAGGTAACTCAGGTCATTCTTCCTAAGGATACAGGTTATGTTATCAAACCAAAATTGCTAAATACAACAAAGGGGGGGTTTGTGATTTTCAGAATGTAAAAATGACATAAATAGAATGAAATGCAATTGATCAAAGAATCAATCCCAGACATCACGATTATTGGCAGAATTCATCATGGTTCAAAAGAGTCCAAATCCGGATGCTACTCTGTTAACCCAAATTAACTATATGATCATATAGTTATCATTCAACAACCTTCAAATCACAATCGCAATTTTAAATGAATGTTGAATTACATGCAATTCGGATTAACCTGGATAACTAATCAGTTACTTAGCCTTACTTGATTTTAACAACGAATCCTATATCTAATCAGATATAATTCAAACATAATCATGTTCAATAACTGAATTCATATTTGAAATTGAAGTTGAGAAAGGAAAGCATACATACGAAAATGGAAAATTACAAAACAGAAACTCCGAATTCAAACCAATTATCTATGATGTCAAGGATTAAAAGAAGTTTAGTCTTCCATGGACATCTCTATTGAAAGCTCTATTTCTGAATACAAAGGAAAAAAAAAGACAAGAAGAGAGATGAGAGGTTCTGATGTGTGTTCTTTGAATGAACAACTTAGGCTTAAATAGAAAATGAAAAGATAAGATAAAGCTTGAAAAATCTAAAAGAAGGATTTCCTCCAATCAAAAGTGTCCCATCGGATTACATCTTATCCAGATGTTATCTATCAAAACAATTTTAGATTTCCAAAATCTGATCTGGATAAGATAATCCTCTCTGGATAAGCTTTCCATAGACATATTATATGACTCATTTGGACCAGAAATGAGTGAGATATGCCCAATTATGTGAGGAAAGGTCTTGGACCCGCGTTAGCACGAGCTCCGCAACTTTGCAGCCCAATTAGGCCATGAATCAGGCCGAATTTGATGAAGCTTGTGAAACCCAAAATTGTAGATCTGGTCTTAGCTTTCAGAAGACACCAAAATCACAAAAATCCAATATTTATAGAGCCCAAAATGATCTACAGAAGATAGATAGGTCACAATAAGTGTAAAATCCAAGATTAACCAAGTTTTAACAATTAAATCCAATGAGACCCAATAATGCAAAACTCAATCAAATCATCAAAATTAAACACATGTAGAAACCAATTAGGCCAAGTATGCAACCATAATAGTTGCCTTAAAATTTCTCTATCAATGACCGTTCCCACAAATCAACACAGTCTTTTCAACGTGCTTGTCCTCACTCGAACGTTTCCTAAGAAAACTTCCAAAGATCACCCGTCCTTCAAACCAAGCATACTTAACTGTGAGTTTCTTTCGTGATGGGCTATCAAAAAGAAGATGTATCTTTGTTGGCATAGGTAGTATTAATCAATTCATATAAGACATCCTCGCTGTATAGTCCCATACCTATGAAGCCTCAGATCCCTCTCATTCTGGTGTGTAATTGGTTCATTCATGTACCCCTCTGCTTAGAGGCCTTGCTAGGAGCCACTCCTTGTCCGTGCCTTCTTGCAAGTGATCACTCCTGCCCTCGTACGGGAGTTACATGGCCACGCTTCGCTTGGTTCGTCCCCGAACTACACCGTATTGGGAGAAGTGTAGTCTCTGATACCATTTGTAACATCCCCTCCTGCTTTATGGATTGATTCCTGTTCCTATAAACCAATACAAGTTTTTTCAGTGTGCTTTGTCCTCACTTGCATGTTTTCTGAGAAAACTTCCCAGAAGATGACTAATCCAACAAAGCTAAGCACGCTTACTGAAGTTCTTCGTGGTGGGCTATCAAAGAGAAGATGCATATTTGTTTATATAGGTGGTACTAATCAATTCATATAACTTAACCTCAGGTGTATAGTCCCACACTAATATAGCTTGAGGATTCCTCTCATTTTTGTGTGTAATCGGTTCATTCATGTATCCCTCCACTTAAAGGCCTTGCCAGGAGCTACTTGTTCGTGTCTTCTTGGTGATCACTCCTATCAGGGCGTTACAAATACAACCAATCCATTTTCTTTTATGATTTTATGAACTTTTCTAAATGTTGAATGTGTTGATTAATTCCTTTTGAGAATATTGAAATATCATCTAAATATACAATGGAAAATTCCATATGCAGATAGAAGATGTTGTTCATAATTTCTTGAAATTTGCTTGTAGCATTCTTGAGTCCTTGTGGCATTATGCTCCATTCATAATGTCCTAAAGGAACTACAAATGCAATTTTATATCTATCTTCTTCTTTTAAAGATATTTGATAATATCCTGATTTCATGTCAAACTTTCAAAATATTGTAGCATGATTTAATCTTTTAATTATATCACTTTTATTGGGTAAAGGATATCTAATCTATTTTAAAACTTGGTTTAATGGCTTGTAATTGATTACAAGTCTGGTGCCCCTCTCTCTAATTTGGATGCTTTTATTATATAAAACCTTATACAACTCCAAGTAGATTTTGAGGGTCTTATTAATTCTTTGTTTAAATATTCTTGTATTTCTTGTTCAATACTTTAAATATTCTTCATTCATTTGTATTGGTTTTGCTTTTGTTGGTATATCTTTCTCATTAAATCCTTCTTTATATGGTAAAGATACTTCATGTATTTTCCTTAATGAAATAACATTGGATTTATATCACATGTTTCTTTTTCTATTTTATCTTCAAATTCTTTTATATTTTTTTTTGGTAATCTTAGGGTTTGCATTTGTTCTTTCCTTCTTTATTGAACCTCTTTAATTAATAGATTGATTTGCTTTTGTTTGTTATTTATCATATTAGGCTTCTTGTAGTAGGTTTAATTCTTTTACTCTAGATGTTTGTATAAATTCAAAACAAAATAGGAGTTTCTAGTGTTACGTACGTGACTATTCCCTTTTAGTTGTTAGAAAAGGGTATTATAATAATATGAATGAGGTACCTAGCATAATTTTGTTGGTAATATTTTTTACTAGTATAAATGATGTCATAAAACAAATTTTAATTTTGCTAATCTTTACATTTGAAAGCTTATAATTTATCTTTTGTCCTCTTTGCTTGCTTCTTGAAACTTTTCCAGTTGTTTTTTTTTTCATAATATGTGGTTGGTATTAATCCTTCTTGTATACAATTAACATCTACTCCAAAATCTATTAATGCTATCATATTAATTTTTTCTCCTTTTACAATTAGAGTGATTTCACTCCACCATTTATGAGTTGTTATTAGACTTAATAGATTAATAAAAGGGAAAACTTTCTCCTTCTTCATTTTCTTTGATTAATTTATTTTCTTGTGATTTTATGATTTGTTCTTCTTCTAATTTTAACAATCTATATTCTAGTGCAATATTTTGTTGTTTTAATTTTGTGATTTCTTATTTTAGTGTTTTAATTTCATTTTGTAGGTCTTTTATGGTAATTGATTTTTTGGGTGTTTTAAACCTATTATAGATTTCTTTTATTTCTACCGATTTAACTTGCTTTTGACTTTGTTCTTCTTTCATAATTAATTCATTTTGTTATTGTAAAAATTCATTTCTTAACGGTGAATCTTCTAATTTATCTATAATTGATATTAGTCCTGAAGTTTGTTTTCGTGTTAGGACATTTACTTCCTTTTCTACAATTTTCACAATTACATAGGCCTGGTCCTATGCAATAATTTTCTTCTTCCTCTAGTTCTAATTCTTCTAATGAACTTTTATCTAATTGATAGATTTTCATTGTCTAATGCTTCTTCTTCTCTAATAATATCTTCTTCCAATTCTAGTTCTAGTCAGCATTAATTTAATACTACTAATAATGCTTGTTTTAAATCTTCATTTTTTAATTTATTAATTTTTTCATTTTTTGTTCAACTTTAAGCTCCTAGCATAGTGTCCTGGCTTTCCACACTTCTAGCAAACATGTTCTTTTTTAGATATTTTCTTGTATGTTGGTTTCCTATTTATTTGTTTTGATAAGCTTGGATTATTTTGGTAATTTTGAGGTTTATGATTTTGTTTTTTATAATTTTTTCTAGAATTATTACTTCTGAATTGTTTTAGTTTGTTTTCTTACTTGTCTTTTATGTTGGCTACATGGAGCTCTTAATGGTTCAATTCCGTATCGCTAACAAAATGTGCCTAATTCTTTTCAACCAAGGGGGTTTTTTTCTTGCAAGATGAAAAACACTTGTTCTTGTGAAAGGAAAAGAATAAAAAACTTCTCTTTGAGGACAAAGAGGTTTCTGCCAAAGCAAGAAGAAATAGGAGAAAGGATTTTTGTGTTGGTTTATTTTGTACAGATGAAAGCTTATGTGTTTTAGGGAACATCTATGGTGGTGATATATTTATTTGATGTTTGAAGCTTGGATGAAGAACAAAATAGAGGTTCTTGAAGGTGAATGAGAAGATGAAGAAGAGAGCTCAAGATGGAGAGAGTAAGAGTATTTTTTTAACATAACTTGATGGACAAGTTTTGACCAAAAAAAGTAGATGGATGGAAGAAATGAAAGAGTGTAAGTGTGAGTGTATTGAAAAAAATCAACCTATGAGAGAATGGAAGGAATGGCCTCCGGCCATGTATAGGCATTTGGGGGAAATTTTGTTTGATGTGAGTGTGGGAATTAGGGTTTTTGGGTAAATTTGATTAGGGGATTGGTTAGAAATTGATAATTTGGTGTTTAAAATGGTAACTCGGTGTTTAAGGCTTTCAAGACAAGGTTAAAGAGTTATCTTGTATGTTTACTTGGGCTAAGCTTGATTAATTCAAAATTAAAATAGTAACATGTTCCTAATCTTAAGGAAAAAAAGAGAAAATGTACTTTTGTCTCTATTTTTTTTTGGTATCATGAAACATCTTTAATTAGGAATGAGATTTAAACTTTCCCTAACTCATCTTGAGCCTTAATTAACTCAAAATAATTATTTTGACTCATAATTAATAAATAAAAATAATTTATCTTTAATTAGAGCCTAATATTACCTATATTTCCTTAATTACTTTAATTTAACTTAATTAGCACTAACTAGGGGTAAAATGGTAATTTTACACAAAAACTCCTGACTCACCCAAACATCAGATATCCCTCAAATTAATATTTTCAACTTCTAGGTGATGAGGGTCCAGTCGTCACTTAATCATGTGTTAAATTACCTCAAGGCATTTTGGTAATTTCATGCATCAGAAAACTAGGAATTGAGATTTCCATTTTCATTTCCATCCAAAACACATTTAGTCCCCTTCAAACATCAAACTAACCTCTTGAGGATGGCTGGTGTTAGCTCCAAAATCCTTCAGAAAACTTCATAGCAATATGTTTTGAGTGATAACAAAACCAATTTAAAGAATATATTTTGAAGAACGACTAATGTCTACCTTAAGTTTCTTGACATAACATACAGTATTTCCGAATTGCATAACACAGAATTGAAACGAGAATAATTTCACTTTGCATGTGCAAACATGATTTATCTCATATAAAGAGATTGAACTTAATAGAAAGTGAACGTTATATCGTGCAAGATACGTATACATGCCTTAGGATGAACATCAATCAAAATAAGGGCAAGAAACCAAGGCACAGACTTCAGAAAGTAACACTGAACATCAAAAAGTACGCTCAAAATGAAGATATTAAGCAAACTCTGAGAACAACGTGTTACACAATCTTCAACCATCATGATTGTAAATCTTTCATCCTCATAAAGTTTGGATTGAAGATTAGAAGACCAAAGATTAATCAAGGAACTGATATCGCATGTCAAAAAGCTCACTTCAATGTGGAGCGCTGAATGTTACTAAAAGAGGAAATTTGAATTTTTGAAATTCAAATTTAAAGTCAAACCCAGTTCAACTGGCAAGTAATCTCTTCTGCTAACTTGGTTAACAACCTCAACTTCTAGAAGAAAGAGTTCAGAAATCATATTCAGGAAGTAAGAGTAATTTCTAAAGTAGCATTAGAAACCTCAATCTTGCAATGGCTTCTGAACAATCTTGACAAATAGACAAGCTATTCTTCTAGACTACTTTTCCAAGACACAAATGGATGATCAACACGTGTCACTTGGAGATTTGATCAAGCGTAACAGTCACAAGGAAGACATTCTACAAATAAATGTTCTCAAACATAAGAGATTGACACTAGACAAGAGTGGAAACTCTATGAAAATTTCTCCTTACATCTTGTAAGGTTCATTGCATCATGTAATCAGTTTCCTTACTTGTAAAAATCTTCTTTCTACATTCTTGAATAGACATATGTTCTTCCTAGGAAGAAATGAAAGAAAGAAGTCATTCAAGTTATCCTAGGTTATTCATGTGTATTTTAAGGAAACTTGAGTGTAGGTCAGTTTAGTGGCAACCCAAACACAAACCTTTGTATCCTTGATCTAATAGTGATCATTGTGAGATAGCTTGGAGAGGCTAATATAAAACTACTTGCAACGTGAGGGGAGATTGTCTACTAGTCAGGGTTCAACTTGGAGAGGCTAGAGAAAGACTACTCAATTCAGCTTGGAAAGGCTGGTGAATAACTATTTTCAACGTGACAATAGGGGTTGTATACTTGTCACTGGGTTAGCTTGAAGAGGCTAGTACAAGACTACTAAGGTTAAGCTTGAAGAGGCTGTGAATAACTACTTAGTTCAGCTTGGAGAGGCTGATGAATAACTACTTTGGTTATGACAGGTAGGGGTTGTCTATTAGTCACATGAGAGAGCTTGGGAAGACTAATACAAAGACTATCCATGTTCTTTCTTTAGTTTGAGAAAGATGTTTAGTGGAACCTCAACATGTGTTGAGTATTGGATGTAGGGTTTGGGACGAACCAGGATAAATCTGTTGTATCAGATCTTCTTCCTAATCTCTTTTACTTTATTTATGACGTTGTTTTATCTGCTCATATATCTATTCAGTTTTCTGTTATATACTAAAGGCTTCAAGATCTACCTTTGAAACAACTAATCCTATTTCCACTACACTTCAAGCTTAATTCTTGATTGTTCTTTTGCTAAATGTTTCAGATGCAAAAAGAAGCAAAGCACGATTCAACCCCCCTTCTCGTGCACTTTTATACCTACAAGTGGTATTAAAGCCAGGCCTCTAAGGGTGGCGCAATCCAACGATTAGAGGACAAAGATCTAAAAAAATAGAACAACATGAACTCATATTGCAGAAGATCACTCTATCATTTGACCGTCTTTTCTGATAAGGTTCCAGAACTTGTCAAGGCCCACTCAATGTCAAGAGGAATCCTAAGGAGGGTGGATAAGAACATTAAAAAGAAAGAGTTCAGTTGAAATCCTAAAGCTAAGCTCCTACTCATATGTGCATTAAGCATAGATAAATATGACATATTTGTTGCTTATGACATGTGAAAAGGAATATGGGATAGACTATGGTTGTTGCTTGAAGAACTTAAACCATCTTAAAAGTCTTGTGCCCTAAAGTTACCTTGTCAGAAGCAGCACAAAGCTAAAGCAATGAAAATTGCTGAAACCTCAAATGAAGAGGAAGGATCTGATGAAGAATCTGAGATTAAAAATGGAGATGAATTCTCTATGCCTGTGAAAATTGTCAAAAGCTTGAATAGGCAAAGCATAGAAAGGAAGAGACATCAATCTTAGGATAGATAAAAAAGGCAAAGAACATCTTGAATCGAGAATTCCAAGCTCAGGGCATCACAGAAGTTCCAACCTCAAGGAAAGAGCGTGCTGGGTACCTGAGAGTGACTCTGAAGAAGAAAATATGGGTAAAAAAGTCATGATGAGCCAGAAGAAGTTGCATATTTATCTTTCATGACTGTGGACACTTCAACAAAGGGATGTAAGGTAAGAGTATCTGAACTCAACCTTTCATATTACTTAGTTCCTACATGGTATAATGAGCTGGTAGAAGATTCTCAAGCTCATTCCTTTGAATATCTCAACCTAAAGATAACTTTGTAGGTTACCCTAGAAATTGAAGTCTTTAAGAGAAATGAAAAAGAAGTCAGAAAGGTTATTTCTATTTTCTTGAAAAGACTTCATGGCTTTTGAAATCTAACTAAGAACAAACAGGAAATAGTTCAAAATCCTTAAACTTATGATGGGAGATCAGATGCTATTATTTTTTTTTTTAGAAAATAGGGTTTAGATATGAAAAGGATATCTGAGAGAAGAAGCAATGCAACCTCATTCAATATCTCTATATTTTGTTTGTTTTCTCTTCCAGGAAGGAACACCCACTTGATAAATAATTCTTGAGAAAGGAACCCTTTAGAAAGGATAGGAAACATCTCCACTGAAAACTAACTAAAAAGGACCCAAGAAAGTGTGGGTACTATGAAGTCCCACATCGGTTGAGGAAGTGAACGAAGCATGCCTTATAAGGGTATGGATAGCTCCTCCTTACGTGACGCGTTTTCTCTCGCTAGGGGGAAGAACAAAACCTTGAAAGGGGGAGTCGGAGTAGGCCCTGAACCCCAAAGAGGACAATATCACGTAATGTCGGGGTGCTGGGTTGTTACAGATGGTATCAGAGTTGGACCGGGTCGTGTGCCGCGAAGATGCTGGGCCCAAGGGGGGTGGATTGTGAAGTCCCACATCGGTTGAGGAGGTGAATGAAGCATGCCTTATAAGGGTATGGATACCTCCTCCTTACGTGACGCGTTTTCCCCTCGCTAGGGGAAGAACAAAACCTTGAAGGGGGAGTCGAGTAGGCCCTAAACCCCAAAGAGGACAATATCACGTAATGGAGGGTGCTGGGCTATTACAAGTACCAAAATAAAAAAACTGTTCCTATTGTAGGTGAAAAGGTCAACTAGTTGAAGTGCCAAGGAACAAACAAACCTTGACTACACCAGATACTTATCCTGAACTAGGAAGTGGATTAGAAGCTTAAAGCATAAGATCCTTAAATGACTTAAGCTAGATGATGAATGAGCTTAAAGAAATCTTTGCTAATGTTTTCAAAAGAACTAGAGGAATGTCTTGAGAAAATGTGTCTAGGGATGCTTCTGAAAGTAGTTAGATGAAAGCAATATCTTTAGAAAATAAGCTCCAAAACATTAACTCTTCAGAAAGCATGCTTAGAACCTCAAAGCCATCAAAAAGTAACATTTCTGGACACGAAGATGATAACTGAAGATAAAAGAGAAGCTGAGAAATCTCAATGATACATAAATCAAAAGGGAGTTTCTGACTTAAAAATAGCTTCTCAAGACAAAGTTTGTGGAGTTTTTTTTCAAGGGTATGAGAACCATGAGTGTTCTAGTTTGAAAAAGGCAAAGTTGATTACCAGTTGAAAAGCCATCATTAGCACAAAGGAGATGTTCAAGAAGACATTCGATTGTCTTGGAAATGTCCTAAGGAATAAAGCAAGTTTAATTGCACAAGATCTTTGTGATGATGACTTCATTGGAAACAGAGTTGAGAGAAATAGCCTTAGTGGTTGCTTGTGTCATTTGAAAAAGTCTGACCACTAGTCATGCAAAAAGCAGAAAACAATTGCTATCTTTACTACTAAGGACGAATATATAGCTGAAAGTTGATTGCACCCAGATGCTGTAGATAAGGAATCAACTGGAAGATTATCTCTTGAGGTACTTCAATATCCCTATCTCTCTGGTAATACAAGTGTTATCTATCTTGTTAAGATTTCTTCAGCACTCTTATTTCAAGCTCTTGTTGTTATAACATCTTTTATCCGTGATCTGTTCTAAAAAGAGATATTAAGTTAATGGTTGTGAATACTGAAGACCTAGTGTTAGATATATTCACAAAATCATTACTGAAGATCGTTTTTGTGTCTTGAAAATGTTTTTAAACTCATATGGTTTTAAATATGCATAGGTATTCATGCACGAGCATCTTTGGGCATCCTTTCTTCATAGCTCCAAATTGAAGACCTAGCAAAGGCATCAGTTTACATGTTTAAGAAGACATCAGTTAGTAAGAAGGTGATTAGTTGGAAGATCACAAGGCCAGTTTAAGATCAGCTAATTGGTTGGTATATCAAGATATCTGTTTGCAAGACCATGTATCTTATTGAAGATCAAATTCCCTGTCTACAAGTTCAGAAAGAAGATGGATGACCAAAAAGAAGTGATAAGGGTTAGAAAATGAAGATTATATGGGGTCATAATGTAACATCCCAAATTCACAACTATGATAAATATCGATTAACCCTAATTAGTTAATTAGATGAAAGAGAGCAAAACCAATATAATCTGCACAAGTGTTATGAAACATAAAAAATATTATAAGAATATTCAAGTATGTCTAAAGAAAGATGCAAAGAATTACAAAAATGCCATCACTTAGTAGAAATTATGAAAATACCTTTGCTATGTAAAGGAAATTACCAAACTACCTTGCCTTATTAAATGACAAAGATAACCTTACTATATAATTGGAATTACAAGAATACCACTGCTAGTGTCTAATTACAAAAATATCCTTGTCTTAGTTATAGAAATTACTACAATGCCACTACTTTGATAATTACTATAATGCCACTATTTTAATAATTACAACAATGCCATTTGCACAAATCCCTAGACTTATCTTTAAACAAGAATGAATCTAAGCCATTGGATTAAGAAGATAATACAATAATTCAATCACATACATCATGCACATTCTTAACTACATACATTCACATAGACAAGTCTATGCTAAAATTAAAACCACTTGTTAAAGCATAAGGTTACATGATGTAAATCTATGGTGCATACATGCATTAAAGGTTAGAAAATTTCCACTAACCATGCATGCCCAACAACAACATTTTTGCATAAAACATGGAGCATTTTCATCCCAAAATTAGGCTTACATGTTTGCATAAAACATGGAGTATTTTCTTATCTCAAAATTTGGCCAACATGTTTGCATAAATCATGCTCCAAGCATTAGTTCTCTAAGTGCTTCATTTTTTTTCCTTCCACTATAAATACTCTTCAAACTCTCTTCCATTCATTCCATTTTCCAAGTCAAAAAGAGACTCACCATGCTTTGCAAGAGCTACATCCTCTAACTCTTGTAAAATACATACACTCTTACTAGTCTTTAAGAAATTCTAAGTGTTCTTTCTTTCTTATTCTTTCTCTACCATTTCTTTTTATGTTCTTCTCTTCAAAGACTTCTCTTCACTTTCCAAGCTTCATCCAAATACTTAAATTCTAAGGCCAAATTTTCACTAGCCTTCACAAGAGTTACAATCTTTAATTCTAGTGAAAATAATTTCTTAAGCACTCAAGTTCTAGAGCCAAGATACAAGGAAGGTCATCCACTCTAAGGAATCTTGCTAAGCTCAAGGAAGAAGAAACTTTTTAGACCTTACATAAGAGGTATGAGTTTCTTTTTGGTCCAAGTATTGTTGGTTTCTAACCTTGTCCATGGTTATAATACCTCAAGCTTGTGTTATTTACAAGAGTTTTGGATGATTGTTGTGAAATATATTTTTATGAATCATTGCATGCAATTCTCGTTATATAAATGTTTTTAATGAAATTACCCTCAATGGAAAGCTTGATGAGTTACGAATTTGGAACTATATTTAAAAGACTGAGATAATAAGTATACAGAAAGTTACAAATTTTCTTATAAAAGACATTAGAACTCTAAATAGAAGATTCAAGTCTTGTGAAGAGATTTTAAGGATCTAAGTTATAATAATCTTCAAACATAGGGAGCCTAAAAATATATAAAGAACCTCTAATAATATTTTGAAATGCAATAATCACAAAGAAAGACATTCATAATGTATACGTACCAATCAAGATATCCATAACCCCTTAGAAACACTAGGAACTCGACTTGATAGCTTGGGTTGCTTAATACAAATCATTTATGAGAAATCTATATGAGATCTTATATGAGATTATTTGCTAATTACTATGAGATATACATGACATGTCTGCTGTTTTGGCATGAAGTGATATAGTGATGAGATATGAAATGATTGACTGTGCCATGATTTATTAATGATTACATGATGATGTGTATACATTCATGTTTCAAATGAAATAATAAATGATCAAACTCACTTTTAATCCTCAAAATGAGATTAAGGTATTGTGATTTCACTCAATGAGAATAAAAGTAAAGCTTGTAAAAGTAGCAATGAGAGTCTAGAAAAATGAACTTGAGCTAAGCTCACGGTTAACCCCTAAACCATTGAGATCACAACAATAAAAAAAAACTATAAGGTTGTGGCGACGGCCACGGTATAGCTCATTACCCTTTAGGGTGGTCTAAGACATTGATGCATTCATCCCATGAGTGATTAAGGAATATGTTAAAGAAAGAAAGTAAAGTATTATGCATGAATATCATGAATGAAAATGTTTATGTGATTGTGAAGTTTGCAAAGAGATTATTAGGTGAAATGTTAAATAGTAATTTTGATGAGTTTTCTTGTATATGTCTCTGCTAATGTTTAAGAATAATTTAAAAGTAACACTTCGGCTAATTATGTTTGTGAAAATTTAATAATTGAACCATTTATATGTCCACCTTTTTATAATAAACCGAAGTGACTAGGATGACAATGATGACACCTTTAGTACAAGTAGGAACTCCTGAGAAATCTTATATTTCTCACTCCTATGTTTCTTTTTCGTTGTCATTACCAAGAGGATGGGTCCACTAAAGCAACGAAGATGTAGCTAAGGAAAGAGACAAAACATGAAGAATTCAGATCTTTCAAGAATTACCACTCTGATTTTTAGTTACGTTATAGTTGTGAGAAACGGACGTAGCAGTAGAATTTATATTGTTATTTGTAATAACTTATCGCTATGTTATATGCCTTGTTATGACTCATGTATTAAGTAGTATATTTCAGTTTATGTGATAATATTTCTACATTTATTTCCTTATTCCGCTTATTTAAAGTAAGTGAACAAAGTAACTTTGATTACCATCTACGTAAGTGCTATGTATTTCACTTCTAGTTACAGGCTTAAGCTTTCAAAAAGTAAGTTATATGAAGAAAAAAAATTATCCACTATTTTTCTAAGTTAATTTCAAAATAAAATGAATGTAAGGCATAAGTGACAACTAATAGAATCCAAATGTAAACTTAAGCGTAATTGGGTTCTATTAGGGTGTTACACACAAGCTTCAGCATGTAAAGATGAGCTTATGTTGAGTATGCGGTGTGTCTCATGGGTCAGAAAGTGAAAAGTGAAGCTTAGAAAGTAAGCTCTTCGAAAAGTGATCTCAATAGTCAAAAACCTTTCTTTCTGAAATGGATGAAAAAGACGGATAATTCTCACTCTTTTTGGGTTTTCTCTCTCCTACATCGCCTCACCTTTTGTCAGTCACGTCACATCACTTAAATAACCCCCACTCTTCACACATCACTTTTTTACCTTCAGCCTCAACCTCAAACATGTCTCCTCAACCATTTCATCTTCTCATATCTCTCTATAACTGCAACCTCCTTCTCTCAAACCCTTATTCTTGTAAACCAAAACCTCAAATCTTCTCACAAATCTTCTCAAGATTCAATCTTTTACCTCATCCATTTATCTCATCTTCGTTCACTTACCCTCTATTTCATCAATGGCTAAAGGCCGAGAAAGCTTTTTTTCACATGTATGATGATCCTGGCATGTAGGATCATTATGAAAAATTTTCTACATCAAGGAAGATAGCTCTTGGAAAGTCTCTAAGGAAAGATCTTTGTGAAGAAATATCAATTCTTGATAAAGTCTTCACCTTTCAGAAATGGGAGGAATATCTAGAGATTAGTGACTAGTCTTCCCACGATTAGTCACCGCTTTCTACTCTCATTTGGAGAGATTCTCAACTTCGTCCATCAAAACTATGATAAGAGATTACACTGTCAAGATCACAACTTTAGGACTCTCCAAGATCACCAAAGCACCAAATGCTGGAGTCATCCTCACCAACTGGGCTCACTCTTTTGGCATAAATGAAGGAGATATGTCCAGGTATCTAACATTACATCCTTCATAAGCCAAATGAAATCACTACTACCTTGTTAAGTGCTAGGGCTAATAAGGTATATACGATGGTCTAATTCTCTATCTTACCCCGTATAGGAAGCACATATGCACTTATTAGCATGGATTGCATGCTTCTCTAGTGTCTGATAAGAGAAGAGTGGAGCTACCTATGCTCATTCTGGATTATATGATGAGTGCAACCACAAAAAAAAAGGGAACTACAGTGTTCTATATGGAATGTTGTTAACTAGACTTCTTCAACATATGCACTTGCACTTCCCACTTCTCACGAGAAATATGAGCTCTTGGAAAGAACCATATTCACACCTTATTCTTTCAGAACTTCAAGAAAAAGGTCGATCATCCCTGGTTCGAACCAATAAGGCAGAGTCCTGGACAAGAGGTGATCAAGCTAGAAAAGCCTCCCAAAAGGCCAAGTCTGAACAAGAAAAAGCCAAAGGAAAAAGGAAGCTAGTGCTCATAGAAAGTGAGCCTGAGAACTGGAGGAGGAAGAGAAGGAATCCACTCTGCTTTATCGGTTTAAAGAAAGAAGGACAAAAATAAAATAGGAGTCTACTTCTCAAGAAACTCAGGATGGGTCAAACTCATAAAGGTCATTAGTAAAAGAGATGTTTGGCTCAAATGCAAACAAATGTCTATGTATGAGTCCAGAATCTCCATATTGAATAAAGAAGTTGCAAAATATGAAGAGGCCGGTTACAGTCATTGCTGGTGACTAAATCCTCATCTGAAAAAGAAGATATAGAAGGAAAGGATTTAGCAGAAGATCCTCATCTAACGAAGAAGAAACCTCAATAGGGAGAAGGGTAGGCTAAGTGCTACAAATAGACCTAGCTCCAGGACTGAGGAGTCTCTAATAGAGCCAATCTATGAAGAGCCATCCTGGAACCCATTATTGAGGAACTAGATGAGGAAGCACATGAACTAGAATCAACTATAATCCTTATGATGCTTCAACCTCCTCCTTCCATATGCATCACTTTGGTAGAAGAAGAGGAGGATAGAGCATCAGATGTTGTTGCTCTTCTTGGTGAAAAAGCTATTGCTTCTGCCTCCTAATGCTTGAACTGTCCTGCTTCTATCCTAGAGCCTACTTCTACCCTCCTGCCTCCGATGTTAGCTTGTCATCCTCTCCACCTCTTGCGTTGCACATGTTGAAACACAAGCTGAATTATCTAAGTCTGGGGAAACCATACCCCTAGAAATCCCTGAGCCTTCTCCTAAAGCTATTCCATCATCGGCACTTATTCACCTGTCTTCATCTTCAATTGAGCCTCCAGGAAGCTCTCAGATAAATCAGATCATCCTGCGCCATCTAGAGAAATTGCCTCTAGAGAGGATCGTCTTAAGGCAACAATCATAGAGCATAGCGCCTAGCTCAGACAAAATAAAGATTGGCTTCAAATTCTTAGACCAACCAAGAGATTCTACAAGAGCTTAGATGACGAAGCTGAAGATGGTGTTACTAATTTCTAGCACACCTCCTTTTTTATGATGTCAAAAGGGGAGAAGAAAAGATGAAGAAAATCAAGTGCTATGGAATTCAAGGGGAGCCTATGTTGAGGGGAGCTAGAGAATTGTTTTTAGCATGCATTTTCTTTGTTATTACTTCAAACCTTTTTTTTTTTATGTTTTTGGCAATTCTTTTATCTTGTCTTATACAATTCATTTTATATATCATGCTTATGCTTTGATTCATATCTCTTAAACTCTATTTCTTTCAAAGCTCTGATACATATCGATGCCTCTTATGCTCAGTTAATCATATATCATGATAAATGTTTGCTTCTTATCTCTTATGTGTGTTGTCTATTTTGCTTATTCTTTAGCACTCTAAGATTCTAGCTCACATATGTATTTGTGATTAGCACTAAGAAGTATCCTTCAAGAGCACAAAATTGTTCTTTTGTTGCTCTGATAGTTGTATCTATCTGATGTGCTTTGATATGTATGATTTGCTTAAAATCCTTTTATAAAACATTTTCTCTCTCACACATATGAGGTCTTAAAAGAGTTGTATAACTCAATCAAAATTTAGTTGTGAATAGTTTCTAGACCTAGAAACTTGCTCCTACATGCTTTGATACAACTAAGATAAGTTTGTGAGCTTTAGAACTTTCTCAGATGTGCTTGCTCATATGGCATATAATGTGTTATGTTCTAGTTCATATATGTATCAATGAGCAAGCTTAAATGAAAAGCATGAACATGTGTCTCAAGTCTTTGTTTCAAAAATTTCTTGTTCATGCTCTGATACTTAAGAGAAAAGTTTCACAACATATAAACAAAAAGCTCATTTATGCTTTGCTTCGATAAAATTTAGGATTAATCCCTAATGAGCTTCAGAAACCATGCATAGAAATATGGTAAATCTATATCAAAGTTTCTTTGAGCATCAGAAACTACATAAGTATCAATATGTTTTCTTTTCTCGATCATGCATGCTTTCTTGTGTCTATCATGTATACATTTGAGTATTTGCTTGCAAATATTTGACTTGGACAAAGTTGTGTTGAATAAGGATTAATCAAGATATAATATCACAAGTATTACTTGTTAGTTATTCAAGCACTTGAATCTTCAGAAAGTTTTTTTAAAATCAAGCTTGTTGCGTGAAAAGAACTTAAATGATAATATCTAGTTCATTACTCCTGATGTATCTCAAAAAGTGCTCTGAGTAAATTCAGAATTTTCATAAACAACAAAATCAGCTTTGATTCAAGTTACTTAAGGCCATAAAACGTTTTTGAACCTATCCATATCATGCCTTAAGAAAAGAACTTCCTGAATGTTACATCTTATGATGTTTTGAAAGAATAGCTATTATCATGATATATTCAATTCTATTTCTTTCAACATTTCTTCTAAAGATTTTCTTCAAATTGGTTTGTCATCATAAAAAAGGAAGAGAATGTTAGCTCCAAAACCCTTTAAAAAGTTTCATAGCAATATATTTTGAGTGACAACAAAACCAATTTAAAGAAAATATTTTGAAGAACAACTAATGTCTACCTTGAGTTTCTTGACATAGCATACAGGTATTTGATTGCATAACACGGACTTGAAACGAGAATAATTTCACTTTGCATGTGCAAACATGATTTATCTTATATAAAGAGATTGAACTTAATAGAAAGTGAATGTTATATCGTGCAAGGTATACATGCTTCACGGGTGAACATAAATCAAAACAAGGGCAAGAAACCAAGGCAGGGACTTCAGAAAGTAACACTACGTTCAAAATGAAGATATAAAGCAAACTCTAAGAATAATGTGTTACACAATCTTCAACCATCATGATCGTAAATCTTTCATCCTCATAAAGTTTAGATTGAAGATTAAAAGACCGAAGATTCATCAAGGAACTAATACCACATGTCAGAAAGCTCACTTCAATGTGGAGCATCTAACGTTCCTGAAAAGGAGGGAAATTTGAATTTTTGAAATTTAAATTTAAAGTCAAACCTAGTTTCAAATTGGCAAGTCATCTCTTCTGCCAATTTGGTTAACAACCTCAGCTTCTAGAAGAAAGAGTTCAGAAACCACATTTAGAAAGTAAGAGTAATCTCCAAAGTAGCATTAGAAACCTCAATCTTGCAACCTTTGCAAGTTAACAACAAGGCTACTCTTTTAGACCTTTCCAAAACACAAATGGATGATCAACATGTGTCACTTGGAGATCTGATCAAGGGCAATGGTCACAAGGAAGATATTCTATAAATAGAGATGCTACTCAAACATAACAAAGATTGACGCTATACAAGAGTGGAAACTGTAATCCCTAAAAATTATTTAAAAATTAATTTGAGCTTTATTAGTCATAATTTCAAAAATCTGATAGCTTAGCAATTATGAGGATGACCCAATGGATGTAAAAAGAAAAGAAAAAATTTAGGCCGAGATGAATAGTAACCTTATAAGCCTCACTGTTCTCGTAAGCCAAAACCCTATATTTGGGGGAAATGCCCAGGACTGAGAAAAGTAAGGGTGAAGGTTAGAAATGATAAGGAATGAGAAGTTATACTTAGAATTAATTTTTGGGTAATGTTTGATTACCCGGTATGGTCTTTTACCTGTTCGGTTTAACATGTACAAGTTACTTGGTGGCCAAGTAACCTTTACCAACCACTTTATGCCAAGTGGATGGCAAGGATTATTCAAGTTTTAATCATGACCTTTCGTTTGTTATGTAACATCCTCCCAAGTATAACATCATGCTTAAGCCATGACATCGTACTCAAGAGTTGTTACTTGTTAATTAGCGGACCTTTCTTAATTATCTATAGCAAGAATCAATCGAATCGTGTAGTAACTAACTCGTGGTTCTATCAAAATATATAACAAGGAAACAAAGTATTTATTTAGTACAATTCAAGTACAAAAGGAAGCTCTTCTATGAGCTTTAGTATATATATGTTCTTTACTATATTTAAGATACATGTACATATCTAAGTACAATAGATAAAGTCTCCACAACTAAGTTACAAAATTCCAAATCAGTCTTTCTTGTAGGGCTTCATTGTTCTTTGGAATTAACCTGGAGACGACAGAAACAAACACATAGGGGTGAGAATTCTAAAATTCTCAATAGGGCATCCCCAAAACATATAATGAAACTCATGCCATCATTATCGTCCAAGCCACTTTGGTTTATTAGTAGAATTGTGAGCATGCAACATATATCAAATGTTCATTTTAAAGTTCAAAAGTCATTCTTTCGAAGTGGATTTATTTTAATTACTCCATCACTCAGCATACATATGTCATACTACTCAACATCATAATAATTCATTTTCAACTTTACGTGCCCTCTGCATGAAGGGACCTTTCTTGCTCTTTTTGGACTAAAGGGGACCTTCCCATTCTCTTTACACATTCAGGGGACCTTTCCCGTGCTTCACAAGTAAGGGGACCTTCTCATGCCTTTTACACATTCAGGGGACTTTTCTCGTGCCATTTACACATTCAGGGGACCTTTCTCATGCCCTTTATATACTAAAGGGGACCTTTGCGTGCCCTTTTCGAACTAAAGGGGACTTCATTCTTTACTTAGTATGTACATCATCCTCAAGCTCACATTACTATATGCGTTAGCATAGTTTCTAATGTCGTAATGTTTCCAATATATATATCATTCATTTATCACGTTTCTTTTTTTTTTTTTACCATCGCAAGCTTAAAGCTTATATATACAATCAATCACAAGTAATTCTCATTCATTTCTTATAAACCAATCTTTAATGTCACTAGCATGCATTCATGTACATCATACTTAACCAAAGATCATTTGACTTTTAAATCAAGAGTTTAATTCATTTCCAGATACAAAGACATTTGGCAGAATTCAGACTTATGGAGCATGATTTATTTCACAAATTAAACAATCAATTTAAAGGCTATGAAAATTCCCTGAGATACTTAAATATGTCCACAAGGCTCCTTAAAAATTTCGGGGTAAAAAGAGTTCTCTAACTATGATAATAAAATTCAACAATTTTAGTGGTCGAGACCCTCATACTCAGTTAGAACTAGATTCTCACAATTTTTAACCCTAGAAAATGATTGAATCAGTTCAAAATAAAAATCATGAGTATACTTTGAGATGTTGAAAATATCCTGTAAAAATTTCAAAGGATAATTCAATCATTTGCTATGTTAATAAAATTATAAAAATTCACAGCTTCAGTTCCACTAATCCAGCACAGAAACCATTTCAATTCTTGATTTTTTTAGAGATTAGGAGTCACAATCAGAGCTCAAGAAAATTTGTGGAACTAGCCTAGGATATTGACTTCAACATATGTTTTTTCTAACCCATGAAAATACCCACAATTATGCCAAAAATTTGTGAAAAATTACTGCCAGTAAAACTGAAAATCCAGGAGCCTAAGCAAAACCCCTTTTGATAAAAATGATTTTTAATATCATCCAAACACTCCACCAAAATTCATACATCAATATCAACATAATATCAACCAATATAACAAGAAATTTCAGACCTAGCTCAATTAGATCACATCAGAATAAATTTGAAAAAGAAAAGGCAAGAAAACCCTACTTTTAGAGATTTGTGGCTCTTAACTCCAAAGGATGCTCTATAATGCTTTTGCTTCACTTCAAAGCTTCTCCAACAACACCAAACCCTTCCTTTAACCTCAGATTGTGTGCCCTCAAAGTTGAAAAAGTGATGGATTCAAATTCTAACTGGTTAGATTTGTAGATTATGATGAGTAGAACAAGTTTTGTGAAGGAAGTTTGAAGTTTTAGTAAGTGTAGGTTAGGTGTTTTGAGGTTTGAATCAAGTTCTAAGCTCTTGAAAGAAAAAAATGGAGGTTTCTGCCCCTTTTTTGTTCATGGCCGAGCATGCATCTCAAGGTGATAAGGTTTTATAGTTTTTAATGGTATTATGATATCATGTAGTAAGAATTATCTAATAGGAAATATAATTCTTTGAAAAGAAAATATGATGAATGGTTAGGATTTAATCTTGTAAAGCAAGATTAAATCTTAGCCTTACACTTAGCATATAAAGGATAGACATTATCCTTTTATAAGATTAAACTATCTTTCGATGTTAGAAATTGCACAGAAATCTCAAGGAACAAGTAACATATTACAATATTACCGAAAATTAAATTCAGGTATAAAATCCTTATTCCTAACTATTTCTAAACTTAACCCTCTTTCAATTCCGAGCATTCTGTTCTGAGATAGGTTTAAGCTCAGGTGAGCCGTGGCCCGCAAGGTTACTATTCACCGAGAAATTTTTTTTTATAGGTCCGTTGGGCCACTTTCATCATTGCTATACTAGATTTTTAAAATTACGAATAACAAAGCTCAAATTAATTTTTAAATAATTTTTGGGTGTTACATGTTATATTTTACTTGGGAGCCAATATCTATCTGTTCGATGGAATTTCAGTGTACAGTTTTAACACCAAAAAAGCTACTTGCCCCAAGCTAAAGTGAGCCACTTATCTTAAGCCAAGTGGATGACCAACATTCATTCTTTGACTATCCAATCAAATCCTAGCCATTCATATAATTTCTTTTCCCAAAAAAGAAAGAAAATTACATTTTACCTACATAAATACTATATTTATGTCAAGATAAAGATAAGCCACCAACCTTATCACCCCACCACCATCATTTTTGGCCAAGAGCCATAAAAAATAGCCCTTCCATTGTTCTTCTTCTCAAACCTCCATTAACAAACTTCAAGCTTGCAAAACCTTAGTTCAAAGTCACTAAAACACCAAGATCCTTTCACAAAACTTGTTCTACACCTTAACACCTACAAATCTAACCGATTGGAATTTCATTTCCTCACCAATCCTTACCTTACTACCTTACCCCTCACTGATTTAGGAAGGATTTGAGGTTGATTTGGGAGCTTTGGAGTAAAGAGATCAATCTTGGAGCCAAGGATCCATTAGACACCAAAAGCAAGGTTTTCTTTGGCCTTGTCTTCCCAAATTTATTCTTAACATTTTTTATTGATCTTGGTCCAAAAATTTCTGGCCATATTAGTTGATAATATGTTGATATTGATTTATGAATTTTGGTGGAGTGTTTGGATGATGTTAAAAATCATTTTTGTCAAAAAGGCTTTTGGTCTATGCTATTGGAATTTCAGTTTTCCCTGGTAGTGATTGTTCACGAATTTTATGCTATAATTGTAAGTATTTTCATGAGCTATAAAAAATATATGTTGAAGCTAACATCCTAGGCTAGTTCCATGAATTTTCTTGAGCCTTGTTTTGGACTTCTACTGCCTGAAACAAATCATGAACTGAAGACTATATAGGTGCTGTCTGAATTTCTAGTCTTGAAGCTACGAATTTATCTAATTTTTCTACCATAGCAAATGATTGAATTATCCTTTGAAATTTTTAATAAGTGTTAATAACATCTTGAAATATAACTGTGATTTTTATTTTGAATTGATTCAATCATTTGCTAGGGTTAAAAATTAGGAATTTTGGGTTCTATGCTAATGTCAAGTGGCTTCTGAGCACCAAATTTGTCTAACTTTGTTCACATAGTTAGAGAACTATTTTACTTTAAAATTTTTATGGAGTCTTGTGGACACATTGAAGTGTCTTAGATCATTTTTATAGCCTCCAAATCGATTATTTGAAGAGCCAATAAATTTGTGCTACAATTGTGTGAAATCTGTCTATTGTGTTGGAAATGAAACAATGCTTTGAATTGATGAAAGAATGGCATTTTTTGTTCTAGTATGACATGAATACTTGATGTTAAATATTTGGCAATGTGACTTGTGATCTATAAACGCATGCTAGAGGAATTGAAGAATGGTTTATGAGACCTGATTGAAAATTTTATTGTGAATGGATACTTATATAAGCTTGATGATGACATATATGTTAAGTAGATAAAAAGTCCCCTTTAATGGGCATGATAAAGTCCCCTCTAATGGGCATGAAAAAGTCCCCTCTAATGGGCATGAAAAAGTCCCCTTTAATTGGCATGGAAAAGTCCCCTTTAATGGACACGAGAAAGTCCCCTTTTATGGGCATGGAAAAATATCCTTTAATGAGCACGGAAAAGTCCCCTTCGATGTATTGAGGGCACGTATATTTCATAATGCAATATCATGATATAGAGTAGTATTACGTGTGTATATTAAGTGATTGAATAATAAAATAAACCCACTTCGTAAGGATGACTTTAGAACTTTAAAATGAATCTTTAGTTTGTATTGCATGATCATATTTTCTTAATAAATCGAAGTGGCTGGACGATGACGATGGCATTATGATTGTGTATTTGGGGAAATGCCCTACTGAGAAATGTGTAATTCTCACCCCTATGTGTTTTTGTGTTTCCATGTCATCTCTAGGTTGATCTAGAGAACTATGGGGCTGCTACACAAAAGGAATTGGATTGAGGAGTTTAGTAGTTAGTGTTTTTATTATGTTGTACTTAGTTGTATGTATATGTTTGTAAATGTAGTAAAGAACAGATGTGTACTAAAGCTCTTAGAAGAGCTTCCTTTTGTACTTAGCTATGTATTCAATAAATATTATGTTTCTTTGTTATACGTGTTAATAGAATTATACTTAGTTATTACATTAACCGAGCTTGCTATAGATATTTAAGAAAGGTCTACAAATTTATAAGTAACAACTCTCAGTACGATGCCATGATTTAAGAAGGAGGTTGTACTGGGAGGATGTTACAAAACTCTGAAAATCTCTCCTCACATCTTGTAAGGTTCATCACATCATGTAATCAGTTTCCTTACTTGTAAAAATCTTCTTTCTACGTTCTTTAATAGACATATGTTCTTCCTAGGAAGAAATGATAGAAATAAGTCATTCAAGTTATCCTAGGTTATTCATGTGTATTTTAAGGAAACTTGAGTGTAGGTTAGTTTGAGTGGCAACCCAAACACAAACCTTTGTATTCTTGATTCAATAGTGATCATTGTGAGATAGCTTGGAGAGGCTAATATAAACTACTTGCAATGTGACAGGAGAGGTTATGTACTGGTTATTGGGTTCAGCTTGGAGAAGCTGGAGAAGACTACTGATTTAGCTTGGAGGCTGGTGAATAACTACTTTCGATATGATAGTAGGGGTTATCTATAGTCACGGGTTCTGCTTGGAGAGGCTTGGAGAAGATTACTCGTTTAGCTTGGAGAGGCTGGTGAATAACCACTTTCAACGTGATAGTAAAGGTTGTTTACTTGTGATGGGATTAGCTTAGAGAGGCTAGTACAATACTACTCAAGGTTCAGCTAAAGAGGATGGTGAATAACTACTTGGTTCAGCTTGGAAAGGCTAGTGGATAACTACTCTAATTGTGATAGTAGGGATTGTTCCGGTCACATAAGAGAGCTTAGAAAGACTAATGTAAAAACTATTCATGTTCTTTCTCTGTTTGAGAAGATATTTAGTGGAACCTCAACATGTGTTAACTATTAGATGTAGGCAATGTTGGCCGAACTAGTATAAAATCTGTGTGTGATCTTCTTCTTCTTGATCTCTTTTACTTTATTTATTACGCTATTTATCTACTCATATATCCGTTCAACATTTCTATTATATACTGAAGGCTTTAGAGATCTACATTTTGAAACAACTAATCATATTTCCACTGCACTTCAAGATTAATGTTTGATAGTTCTTTTGCTAAATGTTTCATATGCAAAAGAAGCAAAGCATGATTCAACCTTTCGTGCACTTTTATACCTTAAGCAGGTCCGTCCCTTTATTTTCAGAAAAAATGCCCATTACGTCATTTTAGTCATTTTACACATGAGAAAAATCAAGGATTGCAATTTTCGCACAGATTGCTATCTAAACCACATATAGTCTTATTCTAATATTAAAATATCCCATTGAGGATGGTCTGGTGGTCGTCCTTGATTCATGTGCAAAAATGACCTTAAGGTCATTTTGTTATTTTGCAGCAAAAAAATGGAGTGTTACAGTTTCTGAAAACTCATGCTTTTGATGCGCTTCTCAATTTTTGATCTTCTTGTGGATCTTCTTTTCTTCAATCTGGTCTGATAGAAATTTTGTCATTGAGATTGAAGACTGAAATTGTGACTTGCTTCAAGAAAAATTGATTACTTAATTGACCAGCACTTTCTAAACACGTGAATCCTTTTCTGAAGATTTGGACTTGGTTTCTAATATGAAAAATCCTTTCTCGTATATCCAACATATACACGTTACTCTTAGAGCTATTTTCCACATCATTTAGGTTCTAAATCTCTTTGAATGAAATTATAATCATGTTGAAACATGATATTGTGAAAAACGACTTGTTGATTTGAACTAATATGTCTACGAGAATGTCCTCTAAACGCTATAGAAATTCAAGTAAAATATTAGTCCATTCTTCAAAATATTTTATCAGAATTTACTTTGTTATCAGTCAAAACCTTAAGCTTTAAGGTTTTGTGAAGGTTCTGAGGTAACAATCTCCCCTTTTTGATGATGACATACCAAATTGTGAGAAAATCTTTTGGATAATACTAGAAGAAAGCTTCAAGGTTAGGAACCTTGTATTAGAGATTTAAAAATGAAAACTTTTGCATCAACGCTTAAAAGAACCTTGTATTAGAGTTTAGGATAACATTATATCATAGCTTAAGAGTTTTCCAAGAAACATGTGAAAGTGTAATCTTTTAGAAAGGAGCTAACTTAAGGTTTCTTGTTGACTTTTTCAAAAACAACAACCTTAGTAAGCCAAAATTAGAGCTGTTTTTGAAAAAGATCTTCTAAGAGGTATAAGTGTAACACCCTGATTTCCTCCTGTACAAATGACCAAAATGCCCTTGAGGTTATTTTCAAGAGAATCAAGGATGGCCAGCCTAGGACATCCCAATGGGTAGTTTAATATTGAGATAAGACTATAGATATTCTAAATAGCAATCTGTGAAAATCACAATCCCATATTTCTCTTGTGTGCAAAATGACCAAAATGCCCCTAGGATAATTTCTCCAGGAAATTGAGGATGACGGTATCGGTTATCATTAAGGGGTTAGTTTGATGTTTAAAGAGGACTAGATGTGTTTTGGATGGCAATAGATGTTAAAATCTCAATTCTTGGTTTTTTTCGTGCACAAATTTACCAAAATGGCCCTTAGGTAATTTAACACCGGATTAAGTGACGATCATTTAGTCATCATTTGGGAGTTGGATATGTTAATTTGAGGGGATATCTAATGTTTCGTGAGTTTTAGGAAGTCTCTGTGTAAAATTACTATTTTGCCCATAATTAGTGCTAATTAAGCTTAATCAAAGAAATTAACAGCATACGAGCAATATTAGACTCTAATTAAGGATTAATTATTTTTATTAATTAATTTTGAGTCAAAATAATTATTTGGAGTTAATTAATGCCCAATAATGGTTAGAGAAACTTAATCTTATTCTTCATTAAAATTAGTAAGAAAGAGACAAAAAGTACTTTCTGAGACTAAAAAGCAAAAGTATTGGGCAAAAGGTACTCTTTCTCTCTCCTTTTTCCTTAAGATTAGGGATATGTTGGTATTTAAATTTTTAATTAATTAAGTTTAGCCTAATTAATCATGCAAGACAACCATCTAACCTTGTTTTGAAAGTCTTAAACTCCTAATTACGAATCCTTAACCCTTCTCCTAATTAAACTTACCCTTAATCCTAACCCTAATACTTACAAAATACAAAAAATATCTCACCTACTCCCCTATGATCCTGTGGCCAAACAGCCCTATTTCCCCTTCTCATATTTTGATTTCTCAAACACTCTCACATTCACATTTTCTAATTTCTTTGCATCAATTTTTTTGGCCAAGACTTGTGTCAATAAAGTACTCTTATTCTCTCAATCTTAGCTCTTTCTTCTTCTTATTCTTCTTCACCTTCAAGAACCACCATTGTTACTCCATATTCAAGCTCCAAACCTCAAACAAACACACTACTACCATAGATCAATCCCTAAACACATAAGCTTTCATCCTCATACTCAAGAACACCAAAAAAATGCTTCCCCTTAATTTCTTTTCTTTTGGCCAAAACATAACCTTCGTTCAATGGAAGATTTTTTTTTCTCTTTTCCTTGATCAAAGCTATAGTTTAATGATAAATGTTCTTGATGATAGTTGTAAGACCATTATGTGCATGACCTCTAGAGCTCAAGGCTTGATCTTGGGTTTCAAAAAGAGAGAGAGAGAGAGAGAGAGAGAAAGAATGCTCATTGTTTTCTTTGGTCATTTTTGAGCTTGAAGATGGGTCCAAGAGAATAAGGTTCTTAAAACCATGAAGTTGAAGGACTCTAAAGCTCACTTTTATTTTGTTAAGATTAGTAAGGTTGAAAGTTTCACTCTTTGATGTCTTAGGTTCTTGGGCTCTAATGTTATGTAAAAATAGGCTTACATTCATGTTTATATTTCAAGTTTTGCATCTGATATTTATATTTCAAACCTTGCATATCATGTTTCTAGTTCAAGTTGTCACCTTATATTCTTAAAGGCTTAAAAATAAACTTGCATCTCATGTTTATATTTCAAACCTTGCATGTCATGTTTATATTTCAAGTTGTCACCTTATATTCTTAAATGCTTAAAAATGGACTTGCATTTCATGTTCATGTTCCAAGCTTTGCATTTCATGTTTATATTTCAAGTTATCACCTTATTTTCTTAAAAGCTTAAAAATGGACTTGCATTTCATGTTTATATTTTAAGTCTTGCATATCATGTTTATATTTCCATATTATCACCTTATATTCTTAAAGATTTAAAATGAGCTTGTACGGATATTTATGACTCTTAGTCATCACCTATGTCTTTAATGCTCAAGACTTACCCTTTCTGTCTTAAATGAAAATTTTGATCATGGATACACACACACACACACACACACACACACACACATATTTCAGCCAAGCATAGACAATGTGATTTTGAAAGAGTTAGAAACCCAAAAATGAGCAAAAACGTGATTTTAAGCAAATAGAATCCTATGAATGAAATTTTAATATTTGCCACTGTTTGAATGTTAAAATTTAATTTCTCCAAGTGTTAAAATGATTTCATGTGTTTTAAATGTCTTAGAATAGTTTTTAGGAAAAACTAATAACTAGAAAGAGTAAAAATGCAATTTCTAAAGTTTTTTATATTTTCAATTTTTGCCACGTTGCTCATTGTTTGTCACTATAAGGTACTATTTGGCACTCTTCATATACCTTAAAATATTAATAAAAATTATTTTTAGCATCCTAGGTGCCTAAAAGGATAGTTACAAGTATCAGATTGGGTAGTTTTACAAAATACAAAAAATTATACCTTGAACTTCTCAAAATGGGAATTTTAGCCAAATGAGTTTAAGTAAAGTCAATAGTGATTTAGAATGTGTCCATGTGTTCAAAATACTATTTATGATATTAAGAGTGATTTTTAGAAACCTTAGCACTTACTAAGTGTTAAAAAGTGGAACTTTGTACTTTAACCCTTAAAATCTAACAAAATTGGCCAATGGCCCAAAATGGTTTTTATGGTGATCTTAGATTATTTCTAATGCGGTATAGTCCTGAAAAGTGTAAATTAATTTTGAGAATCATTAGGTTTGAGAAAAGTGTTGAATAAGGAATTTACACTTTGACCTGTAAACTTTTAGAAATTTCAATTTTGACCCTTTGGGGCTAAAGAAATAACTTTATGAAATTGATGTGAATGATATGTTATGAGAGCTATGTTCATATGAATTGTTTGAAAATTTATGACTTGAAATGATTATGCAAAGTTGTATATTGATGACTATGCATGCTTGATTCTTGAATTATGCAAGCGATAATTACTATCTATATTGTGTGTGTGTGTGTGTGTGTGTGTGTATGTGTGTGTGTGTATCTTGTTGAGTATAGCATATGCATTAGCTGAGTTCTGTCCTTAATTTTCAGCATATTGGGTAGGAGCTGTTAGCTCCAGAACCCTTTAGAAAGCTTCAAGTCAACATGTTTTGAATAACAAAAAAGCCAATTTAAAGAAAATATTTTGAGGAATGACTATGTATACCTTGAGTTTCTTGAAATAGCAAACATGATCATTCATTAGCATATCATGGCTCCAATAGCGAGAATAATTTCACTTTACATGTGCAAACATGTTTTATCTTGAGTTAAGAGATGGGAACTAAATGAAAGTGATAATTATATTGTCAAATGAGCATATATATGCTTAACAGCTTGAAAAAAAATCAACAAGCACAAGAAACCAAGGCTTGGGTCTTGAGAAAGTAGTACCTGGACTTCATAAAGTATGCTTAAAGGAAAGACAATCAACCCATCTCTAAAGCCAACGTATTCTACAACCTTCAATCTTCATGATCGAGTCTCTCATCATCAACAAGCACTCATTTAAGACTATAAGACTAAGAATCATCAAGGAACTGATAACGCACATTAGAAAGCTTACTTCACAATGAAATGTTGAACTTTACCAGAAAATGAGGGAAAGTTTGAATTTCAAATTTGAAGTCAAGCACAGTTACAGACACATCATTCTTCCGCCAACTTGGTCAACCACTCTAGCTTCTAGAAGGAAGTGTTCAAAAACCAATAGTTTAGAAAGTAAAAAGGTAGTTTCTAAGATAGTCTCAGAAACCATTGTTACAATGGCTTCTACAACACTTCTAACACAAGACAGGCTACTCCTCTAGGCTTTTCCAAGACACAATGATGATCAACATGTGTCACTTGGACAATAGATCAAGGGCAACGGTCATAAATGCAGACTATCTATAAAGACAGATGCGAGCCTTCAAAGAAATAGATCTTGATGAAAAGAATAAGTGCTGATATGTGTAACACCTTGAAAATTATTTAAAAATTAATTTGAGCTTTATTAGTCATAATTTCAAAAATCTAGTTTAGCAATGATGAGGATGGCCCAACGGACATGTTAAAAAAATTCGGGCCGTTGGGACTAAGAAAAAAGAGGGTTAATGTTAGAAATATTTAGAAATGAAGATTTTATACCTAGAATTAATTTTCAAGCAATATATGATTACCCGAGTACTGTTTTACCCGTTTGATAAAATTTTAGTGTACGATTTCTAACACCAAAAGATGATTTAATCTTTGTAAAAGGATAATGTTTATCCTTTAGAGCCAAGTGTAAGGCTAGGATTTAATCTTGAATTACAAGATCAAATCCTAGTCATCCATCTCATTATTTTCTTTTAAAAGAAAGAAATACATACTTTGACTATACAATTATGACATCTAACTCAAGATAAATACAAAGCCACCAACATTATCACCCCATCATTGTCATTTCCGGCCAAGAGGCCTTGAAACATAGCCCTCCATTGTTCTTTCTCTCCAACCTTCATTCTTGCTTTCAAATCCCCAAAACCTAAGCTCAAAGTCACTAAAATACCAAGATTGGTTCACAAAACTTGTTCTATTCTCCATAATCTACCAAACTAACCGATTAGAATTTGAATCCATAACCTTTTTATACTTTGAGAGCTCACAATCTACTGCCTAAGGAAGGGTTTGGTGTGGGTTTAAAGGCTTTGAAGTGAAGGAAACCATTCTTAGATCATCCTTGGAGCCAAGATCCTTAAAGCCACCAAAGTAGGGCATTTTAAACCTCTTTTACTTCAAATATGTTTTTATGAGTTGCTTACTTATTTGGCTGAATATTTTTTGTGGTATTCAGTGAAAATATATGGATATTGATGTATGAATTTTGGTAGAGAGTTTGGATGATGTTAGAAATCATTTTTGTCAAAAGAGATATTGGAATTTCAGTTTACTATGGAGGGGATTGTTCACGAATTTTCTGGTACAATTGTGGGTATTTTTGTGAGCTAGAAAAAATATATGTTGAAGCTAACATCCTAGGATAGTTCCACAAATTTTCTTGAGTTTTGACTTTGAGTTATACTGCTTTTAAAAAACCAATAACCGAGATTGTAACTATGCTGCTAGATTGTGGCACTGAACCTATAATTTTGTATAATTTTATTATTATAGCAAATGACTGAATTTTCCTTTGAAATTTTTGCAGAGTATTGGGCACATCTTGAAGTTCAACCGTGATTTTTCTTTTGAATTGATTCAATCATTTTCTGGGGTTAAAAATTATGAATTTTGGGTTTAAGCTAAGATTAAGTGGTTTATGACCACCAAACTTGTCTAATTTTGTTAACATAGTTAGAGACTCTTTGCTCTGAAATTTTTATGGACCCTTGTGGACACATTGAAGTGTCTTCAATAATTTTTATAGCCCCCTGAATTGATTGTTTGTAATGCAAAGAAATTTGTGCTACAATAGTGTGAAATCTGCCAAATTGCTAGAAATGAACCCAAACCTTGAATTGATAATGTAATGACATTTGGTTCAAGTATGATGTATGTGAATGCATGATAGCAACTTAAAAGATTGGTTAATGAGAGCTGATTGAAAATTATATTGTGAATGGATGCTTATATAAACTTGATGATGATGTATATACTAAGTAGATAAAAGGTCCCCTTTAATGTGTAAAGAGCATGGGAAAGGTCCCTGTAATGTGTAAAGGGCACGAGAAAGGTCCCTTAAATGTGTAAAGTGCACGGGAAGGTCCCCTTTGATATACCAAGGGCACGTAAAGTTGAGAATGAATTATTATAATGTTGAGTAGTATGACATATGCATATTAAGTGATTGAGTAAGTAAAAATAAACCCACTTCGGAAGGATGATTTTTGAACTTTAAAATGAACCTTTGATATATGTTGCATGCTCACAATTTTACTAATAAACTGAAGTGGCTGGGATGATAATGATGACATGAGTTTCATTATATGTTTTGGGATGCCGTACTAAGAATTTTAGAATTCTTACCCTTATGTGTTTGTTTCCGTATCGTCGCCATGTTGATTCCAAAGACGGTGAAGCCCCTACAAGAAGGACTGAATTGGAATTTCTATGTAGTTGGTAGTGGGACTAATCTCGTTGTACTTAGTTATATACATGTGTAAATATAGTAAAGAGACGATGTGTACTAAAGCTCATAGAAAAGCTTCCTTTTGTACTTGACTTATACTAACTAAATACTTTGTCTCCTTGCTATATATTTTGATAAAACCATGAGTTAGTTACTACACGATTCGATCGATTCTTGCTGTAAATAATTAAGAAAGGTCTGCAAATTTATAAGTAAAAACTCTCAAGTACAATGCTCTAACTTAAGGATGAGGTTGTACTTAAGAGAATGTTACATTATGGTATCAGAGCAATTCATCCTTGTAGGACCTTGAGGAATGGACTGGCTATGCTTCCTTAGTAGATGTCATGCATTATAATTTTATAAATGTGTATGATCCTGGTTGGGAATGTTGTGGGTTGTTGCCACACTTAGCTTGATATTGAGCCTAATCAACTCAATAATTCTTATTTGGTGTGAAAGGAACCAATGAATTCAAATCGACATACTAGGAACAGTGTCGGACAAATCGGGTATGATGGACACTTTTTGTGAGATGGCGGCTGCCATGAGAGAATAAGCTATAGCAGCCAATAGGATGATGGAAAGGTTTGATCGATATGCCGAAGGAAATCCAATTGGGAACCTTGGAGGAGCATAAGTGGACATAAAATACCAGAAGTTCAGAGTTCAAGAAAGCAAACTCCCCGCCTTTTCGAGGAGCCTTCAATCCAAGTAAAGTAGAAGAATGGATTAAGGCCATGGAGAAAATTTTCTTCTTCCTTGCACTAAGATCAGAAAGTGGCTTTTGCTACTTACATGCTGGAGGCGGATGCAGAATTTTGGTGTGTTAGCACTAAGGGGTTTTTGAAGCTTCTCAATGAAGTCACTTGGGATATCTTTAAGGAAGCTTTCTACCATAAGTACTTCCTTGCTTCGGTGAGAAATGCAAAGGAGTTGGAGTTTATGGCACTCAAGCAAGGGTCCATATGTGTAGCAAGTACACAACAAAGTTTGAAGACTCTGCAAATTTTCCACTATCTATCATAATCCTGATAAAGCTTGGAAGTGCATGAAGTATAAAGGAGGATTACATGAAGACATTGAAGTTGTTGAGGGACTTTTAGAGATCCAAGATTATGTAACCTCGGTAACAAGTGTCGTTGTGCAAAGGACTCTAACAAGAAGTTAGCAACCGTCTTCCAAAGAAACTTCTAATAAAGCTGGCCATTGAAAAGCCTATGAGGATGACCCGCCCTTGAAGAAGCAGTTTCAATCAAGACCACATAAGGATAAACAACAATGGTCAATCATGAGCTAAGATTGTCCAAAATGTGGGAAGAACCATGAGGGTAGACCTTGCTTGGCTGGAGAACATATGCTATCGCCGTGGACAACCAAGACACATAATGAAAGAGTGTCCAAATAGAAATTCAAAACTAACTACAAAGCCATAATACCAGGAGTAGGTCTTCACCATAACTCGAAGGACGTCACCACCCAAAAATCCAAGCTAAGGTAGGAACGTGTAGGACTTGGTTGAATTGTTTGAACCGTGTGTGAATTCCTTACTTGATTTATGAAATTTGTCTTTTGAAATTGTTTCCAAATAAATTTTGAGGGCAAATTCTTTTTAAGGTAGATGGTAGTGTAACACCCTGAAAATCATTTAAAAATTAATTTGAGCTTTATTAGTCATAATTTCAAAAATCTACAGTTTGGTAATGATGAGGATGGCCCAATGGACATGTTAAAAAAAATTCGGGTGGGTGAATAGTAACCTTGGGACCCCACGGCCGTCGAGGAAGTCAAAACTCAAGATCCGGACCAAGAAATACCTGAGACTAAGAAAAGAGAGGGTTAATGTTAGAAATATTTAGAAATAAAGATTTTATACCTGGAATTAATTTTTAGGCAATATATGATTACCCGAGTATGGCGTTTTATCCGTTCGATAAAATTTCGTGTGCGATTTTTAACACGAAAGATGATTTAATCTTTGAAAAGGATAATGTTTATCCTTTAGAGCCGGTGTAAGGCTAGGATTTAATCTTGAATTACAAGATCAAATCTTAGCCATCTATCTCATTATTTTCTTTTAAAAGAAAGAAATACATACTTTGACTACACAATTATTACATCTAACTTAAGATAAATACAAAGCCACCGACCTTATCACCCCATCATCATCATTTTTGCCTAATAGGCCTTGAAACACAGCCTTCCATTGTTCTTTCTTTCCAACCTTCATTCTTGCTTTCAAATTCCCAAAACCTAAGCTCAAAGTTACTAAAATACCAAGATTGCTTCACAAAACTTGTTCTACTCTCCATAATCTATCAACTAACCGATTAGAATTTGTATCCATAACCTTTTAATATTTTGAGAGCTCATAATCTGCTGCCTAAGGAAGGGTTTGGTGTGGGTTTGAGGGCTTTGAAGTGAAGGAAACCATTCTTGGATCATCCTTGGAGCCAAGATCCTTAAAGCCACCAAAGTAGGGCATTTTAAATCTCTTTTACTTCAAATATGTTTTTATGAGTTTCTTACTAATTTGGCTAAATATTTTTTGTGGTATTTAGTGATAATATATGGATATTGATGTATGAATTTTGGTGGAGAGTTTGGATGATGTTAGAAATCATTTTTGTCAAAAGAGATTTTGAACCATGTTGCTGGAATTTCGGTTTTACTATGGGCAGGGATTGTTCACGAATTTTCTGGCACAATTGTGGGTATTTTCATCAGCTAGAAAAAATATATATTGAAGCTCACCTCCTAGGATAGTTCCACAAATTTTCTTGAGTTCTAATTTTGAGTTATACTACTTAAAAAAATCAATAACCAAGATTGTAACTATGGGCCTGATTATGGGAATGAAGTTGTGATTTTGTATAATTTTATTATCATAGCAGATGATTGAATTTTCCTTTTAAATTTTACACAATATTGGGCACATCAACTGTGATTTTTCTTTTGAATTGATTCAATCATTTGCTAGGGTTAAAAATTATGAATTTCGGGTTCTAGCTTGTGGTTAAGTGGTTTCTAACCACCAAACTTGTCTAATTTTGTTTAGAGAACTCTTTTTGCTCTAAAATTTTTGTGGACCCTTATGGACACATTGAAGTGTCTTGGGTAATTTTTATAGCCCCTGAATTGATTGTTTGATGTGCAAATAAATTTGTGCTATAATGGTGTAAAATCTACCAAATTGCTGGAAATGAACCCAAACCTTGAATTGGTAATGTAATGACATTTGGATCAAGTATGATATATGTGAATGCATGATAGCAACTTAAAAGATTGGTTTATGAGACTTAATTGAAAATTATATTGTGAATGGATGCTTATATAAGCTTGATGATGATATATATGCTAAGTAGATAAAAGGTCCCCTTTAATGTGTAAATGGCACAGGAAAGGTCCCCTTTGATGTACCAAGGGCACGTGAAGTTGAAAATGAATTATTATGATGTTGAGTAGTACGACATATGCATATTGAGTGATTAAGTAAGTAAAAATAATCCCGCTTTGGAAGGATTATTTTTGAACTTAAAATAAACCTTTGATATGTGTTACATGCTCACAATTTTACTAATGAACCAAAGTGGTTGAGACGATAACAATGACATGAGTTTCATTATATGTCTTGGGGATGCCTACTGAGAATTTTAGAATGCTCACCCCTATGTTTGATTCTGTGTCATCTCCAGGTTAATTCCAAGAATAGTGAAGCCCCTACAAGAAGGACTAATTGGAATTTCTGGAGTTGGTAGTGGAGACTCATATTTGTTGTACTTAGTTATATACATGTGTCTTAAATATAGTAAAGAAAAAATATGTACTAAAGCTCATAGAAGAGCTTCCTTTTGTACTTGACTTGTACTAACTAAATACCTTGTTTCCTTGCTATATATTTTGATAAAACTACAAGTTAGTTACTACATGATTCAACCGATTTTTGCTATAAATAATTAAGAAAGGTCCGCAAATTTATAAGTAACAACTCTCAAGTACGATGTCATAACTCAAGGATGAGGTTGTACTTGGGAGGATGTTACAATACGCTACTTAACTTTCTCCTCATTTTTCTGAAGTTTATTACTTTTTGTAATTAGTTTCCTTGTTTGCAAAAATCTTCTTTCTACAATCTTAGTAGATAACATGTTCTTCCAAGGAAGAATAGTTAGAAAGAAGTCATTCAAGTTTTTCCCAGGATATTTATTGTATATTTTATAGAAACTTAAGTGTAGATTAGTTTGATGCAAACCCAAACATAAACCTTGGTATCCTCGATCCAGGAATGATCGTGTGAGATAGCTTGGAGAGGCTATGGTAAAACTACTTGCAACACGTCAGGAGTACAAACCTTCCCAAGTTCTTGCTAATCACCCTTAGCTTTGAGAGGCTAGTCAAAGACTACTCAAGGTTAGCTTGGAGAGGCTAGTACAAGACAACTCGGGTTCAGTTGAAGAGGCTAGTGAATAACTACTTGGTTTGTGTTGACAGAGTGTACTTGGTGTTCACTTGTTCAACTTGAAGAGGCTGGTGAATAACTACTTGGTTTGTGACATAGAAGTTGCTATCGCATAGGTAAGAGCTTGGAAGGCTACTTGAAAAACTATCCTATTTTTTTCTTGGTTTAAGAAAGGTTTAGTAGAACTCAACTATTGTTAAGAATTGGATGTAGGATGTTTGGCCGAACCAATATAAAAATACTTGTGTAGTTTTTTTCTTTTCCCTTACTTTCCTTTCTTTTATTCTATGCTTAGTGAATATTAATCTATGTTTATCTTAATCTATCTCTTATGCTAATTTATCATATACTTGTTAGTACAAAAGTAGGTTTCTGAAGCATCTAACACTATTTCCGTTGCAATCAAGCTTAATGCTTGATAGTAATCTACTTAAGCTTTCAAAATATAAAGAAGAAAGAAATACCGAAGTATGATTCAACCCCCTTCTCGTGTTCCTTTTCACCTCAGGAGCATGTTTACCTTTCAATGAAATGTTGATGATAACATGCTATGGATATATTCGAAATGAGATGCATGCTTGTGTGATCAATGACATGATAAATTATGACATGTGATTTTGAATGATTAATTGAGATACATGATTTATATGTTATATGACAGGAAAGCAAATTTGGGAAATTTCCAGGGTTATGCTATTGGATTTCCACCAAATTTGTGGACCTAGAAAAATTATGAAGTTGTGAGCATGAAATGTTGAATGATAAGTTATGATGATGACCATGATTATATGCTCATATTTATATTTCTAAATGACATGCGAATATTAAAGTTGACATAAGACACATGGAAATGATCCTTCAGACTCCATCAATTAATGGTTATGGGAGGTGATCCAAGGAGGTGATCCTTTAGACTCCAGGAATTAATGATTATGAAAGTGTCCTATGCCCCTATCCCGCACTCTAAGAGTCGAAGATAACTTATCAAGAGGATAAGTGTAGACTAGTGACGACTAGTTAGGTATGAGCTCATAACCTAGAACTCTCATGAGGAGAGAGTATTAGGGTGGCCCCTTAGAAGAGAATAAGAAAGTTAAGTCACCTAAGAGAGTAAAGAGGAAAGGTTATGCTATGATGTTTTATGTTCCCTGCTATCATAATTTACTACGATTTGTGTGATATGTTGCATAAGGCATTGACATGCATTCATAAAGTGGTATGATGCATTCATAACATTAAGAATCATGCTAAAAGACATGGGCCTCAACTAATGGCTTTTAAAACCTTAACAAATGAACCTTGTCATGCCCACTATTTCCATAATGAAAAGGTTTCTAGAGGATAAAGATGATGATGTATGGAGAAACGCATGAGAATGGGGTTGAATCATGCTTTTTTGTCTCTTCTTTCCTCTGATTTTCTGAAAGCTTTAACAAATTACTATCAAGTGTTAAGCTTGAAGTGTAGTGAAAATAACATTAGTTGCTTCAAAAACCTACTTTCTTAAACTCCTGAAATATGATAAATATGTGTGTAAAAAAATTATATGGTCAACACTGCTTAAAATGCACAAAGCAAAGAATACGAAGTAGTTAAGGGATAAGAAAATACTGCACATATATTTATACTAGTTTGACTAACCGTTGCCTACATCCATTTCTCAACAACTATTAAGTTCCAATATAAAACCTTTCTCAAATTGAGAAAGTTAGATAGTCTTTGTGGTAGCCTTCGCAAGCTCTTATGTGTGACCAGGAGTAACCTCTACTATCACAAACTAAGTAGTTATTCACTAGCCTCTCCAAGCTCTAAACCCGAGTAGTCTTATACTACCTTTCCAAGCTAACCTGAGTAGTCTTTGACCTTCTCCAAGCTAAACTGAGTAGTCTTTCACTAGCTTCTCCAAGCTAAACCATGACCTATAAGAACACCTTATTGTTGCATTGCAAGTAGTTTTGCCTTAGCCTCTCCAAGCTATCTCACACCGATCACTACTGAATCAAGGTTACGAGAGGTTTGTGTTTGGATTTGCCACTCAAACTAACCTACACTCAAGTTTTCATAAAACATACGAATAATAGATCTAACAAAACTTGAATGATTTCTTTCTAGTGATTGTTCCTTAGAAGAACGTGTAATCTATTAAGAACATAGAAAGAAGATTTTTACAAATAAGGAAACTGATTACAAGAAGTAATGAACTTCACAGAAAGATGAGGAGAAAATTTTGCAGCAATTAGCTCTTGTACAATGTCAAGATCTATCTTTTGAAAGTTCAGCATCTTTATTTATAGATGGTCTTCCTTTATGACCATTGCCCTTAATCTGTTGTCCAAGTGACACATGTTAATTATATATTTGTGTCTTGGAAAGCATGTAGAGGATAACACGTCTTGTGTAGAAGCTATTGTAGAAGCTATTATGACACAATGGTTTTAAGACTACCTTCATAAACTACTTTGTACTCTAATGAGGTTTATGAACACTTCCTTCTAGAAGATGGAGTAGTTGACCAAGTTGACAAAAGAGATGACATGCGAGTCTAAAACTGGTTTTGACTTTAAATTTGAATTTCAAATTTGCCATCCTTTTCTAGTAGAGTGCAGCATTTTGCTATGAAGTGCACTTTTTGAGGCAGGTATCAGTTCCTTGATATGTCTTTGGTCTTCTAGTCTTCAATCAGTACTTGTTGATGATAAAAGGATTACGATCATGATGATTAAAAGTTGTAGAACATATTGGCTTCAAGGATGAAGAGATATCTTCACTTTAAGTGCTACTTTCTGAAGTCATGCTATTTTCTAAATCTAATGCTACTTTCTAAGACTCGTGCCTTGGTTTTTTGTACTTGTTGATTTTCTTCAACCCGTTAGGCATTTGTATGTTTATTTCATGATATAATTATCACTTCCATTTAGTTTCCATCTCTTTAAATGAGATAAATTATGTTTACACATGTAAAGTGAATTATCTTCGCTATAGGAGCCGCATTATGCTAACAATTTAACTTGTTTGCTACTTCAAGAAACTCAAGGTAGACATTAGCCGTTTTTCATAATATTTTCCTTTAATTAGTTCTTTTGTCATTCAAAACACATCATATTATTCTGAAGGATTCTAGCTTACAGATGACATATGTTTGGAGGCAAAAACCCTATTGAGATTCTTGTACAAGTTTCTCATTCCTTCTCTTTCTTTCCATCTCGTCTTTAGAGACTCATGGTGATGTTTGTGATTTACATTGATGCCCCTGCATGGGAGATGCACTACGACCTGGGTAATTGGTTATACCATTTTGTGGGTCATTGTGTAGTTCATTTATTTGTGTTCTTGGACCATCTTTTTGCACACCTTGTTATGAGTTTTTGGTTTTCTATGGCCACCACCTTCACGATGACTCCGGCTTAGCATGCGTGGCCATGCACAGAGGAGTTTCCCCACTCACCTTGTTGCATCTCCTGAGGAACTTCCAGTGTGCGTGGCCTGGTCACGCCTTGCCTCTCTATGCCTTAGTTAGATCTATTAGAGAATTCACCCACTCAGTATTCCTTTAGTGATTCTAGACCTACGGTCCTTATGGAGGTAAGGAGTAGCAGTGATAGGGAGGCTATGACTGAGCCCTTAAGGAGTTTAGGGAGGCTATGATAACACCCTCATGGAGCGCATGTGCATATCTTGTAAAAAGGATAACCCTCTTTTGTTAGTATGTTGGGGGTTATCAACCTTAAGCATCCTAGTAGGGGAGGTTTTTAGTAGGCTTCTTATAGTTTCTATCCATGCACTGTTTATGTTTTCTATGGGATGTACTTTAGCCCAACCTCCGTTAGTGGGCATGATACTATTTTAGTAGTTGTTTTAGTGCCTAATGTGGAACGATCAATATTGATGATTATCTATATAAATATATGATGATGTGTTTATATTCCTGATGTTGTTGTGTTATGGATTTCATGTATAACTTAGAGTGTTTACCGTTTCTATTATATGAGGCGAATGATGAGTTTTATTAGCACGCACGGCTACGTTTTGTTTTTAAAGTTCAAAAAAATTTACCCGTATTTTTACTAAGGTATTTCCAAGAGTTAAAGTTGAGAACTAAACCCAAGAGAAATCTTTAATAATTAACTTAGATGCGTCCTAGGCATGTTGGGTTAAATATTAGGGTGTTATATTTTGGTATCAGTGTATTCAGCTTTACAAAGCTTAGGATTAGACTAACTATGCTTCTTGAGCATGACACGATAATGATGTCAAGCATAGAGCTTGATTAATGGGATAAGCTATAGGATAGAGATGCATGACTACTATGTGTATGTGTGCCAAGGTAACTAGCTCACTTTACATAAGTATTGAGCCTAATCACCTCAGATTTGTTGTTCCTGACTTAGGGACGATGGTATGACCACAACAAGATAGAACACAAGGAGAGATGAACAGGAAATGAGACTGGAGCTATTAGAGACATGGTGAAAGCCATGCAGTAGAATGTTTAACGGATGGATTGCCAAGGTGATACTAGTCGTGGCCCCAACACTACTAATAGCCAAGAGCACTCTCAAATTGGAGAGTTTTGTAAGGCAAACCCACCATAATTCAAAGGAGCTTTGAATCTCAACCAGGTTGACGAGTGCATTAAGAGCATGGAGAATATCCCTTAGTTATCAGTTGTACAAAGAGAGAAGGTGACTTTTGCCATTTGTGCTATAAGCATATGCTAATTTCCCATGGTTGGCACCCTGGGACTATAGAGGCAGCTGGCACCATGATCAATTAGGAGATATTCAAGACCTATTTCTATAAGAAGTACTTTCTAGCATAAGTGAAGAATGCCAAGGATGTGGAATTCATGCAGCTAACCCAAGGAGGGATAAGCATCGCAGGAGACTCTGTGTTTAAGGAGCTCAGAAAATTTTCAAGGTTTTTTTAAGGAAACCCAAATGAGTTTGAAGTGGGTAAAGTATGAGGTTGGACTGAAGGCGAAGATAAATGTCGTTGTGCATTTGGAGGTTAGGGACTTTCCTACCTTAGTCAACAAATGCCATATTATTGAGGAGGCCACAAGAAGTTGAACATGTCAAGGGCTTGAGAATTTCACTAAGAAGCTGGCGCCACAAGCCCTTAGATTCAAGCGGCAACTCCACAAGAAAACTTTTCATCACAAGGGATCGAATGGTCCCAAGGGTAAGACACCCCAACGAGGCCAGTTGCCCTTCTAGGCCGCACTTGCCTCAAGATGCCCCAAGTGCTGGAAATTGCATGGGGATTGACCTTGCTTGATGGGCCAAGGAGTTTGCTACAGGTTAAGGCATAGAATTGATAATGGTGAAGGATATAGGAGTTTATGAAAAATATATGCCAGATTATAAGCTTGTGTATTAGAGCATTAAAAATTAGATGCCAAACATATATGTGTTAGAGCACACTTGCACATTTTTTGTGAACATATATTTCATAGCAAACATATGTATCAAAATTTATGAACATTTATCAATGCATAGTATAGTTATCATAGCAGCATAACACTCATATTTGTCAAAGCAAGTAAACATATATAATTCAGAACAAGTGTCAAAGCATGATATAAATATCAGAGCATAAAAGAAATGATAAATGTATTAGAGCTAGTGTGATATAAATATCAGAGCATAAAGGAAATGATGAATGTATCATAACTAGAATTAACTTGTATATCAGAGCATGAATTGGAAATATAAAGATTGTAAATATGGCTAAAAATTTTGAAAAAAAAAATGAAATGCATGAATTTTTGTAGATCTCCCCTCAACTAGACTCCTTACACACTTGCATAAAAGATTTTCCTTCTTCTTTTCTTCTCCCCTTTTGTCATCAGCAAAAGGGTGTGCATGTGGTCACACTATCACTGGCCTCCTATTTTCTGAGCTCATGAAGAGATTAGGTCTAAATTTCTCGTGTCTTCTCATTTGGGCTCCAATATCCCCATTAGAAGCTTCAACTTTGTCCAATTGAAGCAATATCTCTTAGTTGTGAGGAGAAGTTGGAGCTCTGAGAGACTAGGTTGAGGCTTAGCCAGTTGGCTCAGGAGGTATACTATTGTTGTTGTTAGGGCAACTTTGGGAGTAGGCTCTAGAGTGTCTAGAGGAATAGTGTCCTAGACTTGGTTAAGAGTAGTTGTAGGAGGAACATTATCAGCAGGGGCAGAAACATTAGGAATAGAAGCAAAGACATCATCAGAGAGTGAGGCAGTTTAAGCAATGTGAGGAGAGTTGGTCTAAAGCTTTATCACTTCCCTCCAATGGAGTTATTTTGATAGATAGAGAGGATGAGATATATGTTTTAGAATTATGGCCTTGGATAGTTTAGTAGTTTCCTCTTCAAGCTCTTCAATGATAGGCTCCAAAGCATGAGAAAGTTCACCCATAAAAATCTTCAAGCCTCGAACTACTTTCAATGAGGATGATTTTCCTCTTCCTTTCCCTTTCTTCTTCTTCTCAGCTTCTTTCAGTTTCTCTACTTTCTCATTTATGATCCTTGGGCTATACGCTTACCACTAGTCTTGACAACACCAGATTTCTCCTAATGGCCTTGAAAACCATAGTGTATTCAGTTCCCAACATATACTCAAACCATTCCTCAGCAAGGGTAGCCCATATACTAGAACAATCGATTAGCAACATTCCATGTGGTACACTAATAGTCCTTCTTTTGTCTTTGGTGATTGCACTATGTTTGGTGATTGCACTAAGTAATCCATAATCAACCTAGGGTCACCTTTTTCTTGGCCATGACAATATAACAACATACAATCCATGCATATAAGCACATATGTCCTCCCAATTGGGTAAGATTGAAGCTGGACAACTGTGAACACTTTTCTAGCCCTGGTGCTCAAGCATACCAATGGTTATTTCATAAGGTTTGTGAATGATGGAATCGGTAAGATGTTAACTCCAAAACACTTCAGAAAGCTTTAATGCAATATGTTTTGAGTGACAACACTAACTAATTCAAAGAAAATATTTTGAAGAATGACTAATATCTATCTTGAATTTCTTGACAAAGTACAAGGTATTTCCAAATTGCATAACGCGGACTTAAAGCAAGAATAATTTCACTTTGCATGTGTAAACAAGATTTATCTGACATGAAGAGATTGAACCTAAAAGAAAGTGAACATTATATCGTTCAAAATACATATACATGCCTACGGATCAAAGGATATCATATCAAGAGCAAGAAACCAAGGCACGGGTCTTCAAAAAGTAGTGCTGGACATCAGAAAGTATTCTTAACACAAAGATATCAAGGAAGCTTTGAGAACAACATGCTGCATAATCTTCAATCATCATGGTCGCAAATCTTTCAGTATCATAAAGGTTGGATTGAAGACCAGGAAGACCAAAGAATCATCAAGGAACTGATTTCACACTTCAGAAAGCTTATCACCTTGGCATGAACTTTACTAGAAAAGAGGGAAATTTGAATTTTTGAAATTCAAATTTAAAGTTAAACCTAGTTTCAAACTGGTGGTCATCTCTTTGCCAACTTGATCTACCAACTCAGCATCTAGAGGAAAGAGTTTAGAAACCATGTTAAGGAAGTAAGAGTAGTTTCTGAAGTAACATCAAAACCTCATATCTCACAATGGATTCTGCAAAACTTCTAACAACAGAGGCTATCTAGACGCTTTTTCAAGACACAAATAGATGATCACCATATGTCACTTGGAAAGTTCTGATCAAGGGAAACGTCACAAGGAAGACCATTTTAAATAGAGATTCTATGCTTAAACGAAGTAGAGAGACTACGCTACATAAGAGAGGAAACTCTGCAAAAGTCTCTCCTATTCCAAGGTTCATCATATCATAATGTAATCAGTTCCTTGCTAGTAAAAATCTTCTTTCCACGTTCTTTGTAATACCCTAATAATTAACTCAACACACCTAGGACGTATTCCAATTGATTATTAGATATTACTCTTTGTTTCAGTTTCTTAGAACATAATTAAAAGTACTTAATGAAAATACAAGCCAATTTTTTTGAAAACATAAACAAAACGTGACCGCACAATACATAAGCGAATTCAACGTAAAACGTAACATGTAAAAAAGTAACATAGACAGAAACATCAAATAGGATCCATAAAAAGATCATCCATTAGCAAACCATAACTAAACATATAATAATCTACCCACTCAGAAAGTGAGTTAAGTTTAGTACATCATAGAAAAACAAATACATAGGAAAAGGAAAATACAAAGGAAAACATGCCTACCTAGTACACCTATGATGGATAACCTAAAGCAAAAGAAGGTTATCCTAAGCTAGTGGTGGTGTGTGCACTAAAAACCCTCCAAGAGATCTCCTGCTAGCCCTAAAAGGGTGGAACACAACCGATCCATGGGTGAAGCTCGTTGGGGTGGGTACACGAAGGGCTGAACATGGGCTCCACACTGGGGGCGCATGGATGGTCTTATGCCGACCTCTGGCTTAGTGACCGTCTCCTCACTACCCTCCTCATCAGTAGGGGAGTAGGGGAAAGCTCTCAAAATACATGTGGGTAGGCGAGTCCTCCACGGGTCAGCTCCAAATGCCTCGAGTGAGGAACATAATCCTGGAAATCATGAACGGTGGATGCGATGGTGTACGTGCAAAGGATCCTCTGAGTTGTGCGTCTGCGCACGCTCAAAAACATGTCATTGTCGTACCTGGAGGTTAGAGAAATGGTAGCTAGGAATAGGGTGTGCAAATTAGCGTCCCACAAACATAAAGACTCTGGGAGGAGAGTCCTTTAAAATGGTTAAGACCGATGCTCTGGGTCAAATGAAACTCCCAAGTGGGGTGTGTCAATGGAGAGTAGGGTGGGAGGCAGGGCCAGGCAGGGGCCAGTGCCTAACAAGGCCACCTAACAAGAACATTGGCCTGAACCTGGCCTGTACCTGTTATAGGCTTTATTTTTGGCCTGCCTGGCCTATTTAGAAGCCCTGCTGGCCTAAAGCCTGTTTATAAAGCTGTTTTTAAAAATCTATTGCAATTTATATAATATGCCTTATGGCCTAAACTTTTTAACACTCCTTTAAAAGGCCTTTTTAAGCTCACCATTCAATTTCATAGAATCAATCAAATCCAATAAAGTTCCAATTTCAAACACATCAAGATTAAACATTCAAAAAGTCCTAGCAAATTCAAACTATACAACTAAACCAAAGTTTGAAAAGAAAATTCAACGAAAGTGAAACAAGATTCACCAAGTCTCAAGAACAAAGTATGAGCAACTTAAATATTACATAACTAAATAAAACATAATCTTCAAATAAACCTAACAAACCAACAATTGATGTCTTTTGCTCTTTTTCTTAATGACAATTTGCATCATCTTCTTGAGGTTGGCTTGAATTGTTGGTGTCATTAGTGTGACTCCTTGTCCACTGCTTCCACTGCTTCCACCTCTTTGGTGAACAATGCAACCAAATGACATTGTCTAACTATCAATTGGAGAAGCCATTGAATAAACCTGTCATATAGTAGATTAAACAAGTATATTATTTAAAAAAATATGGACTTTGTTTTCAAATTATCTAAACAAATATGTAAAGTTAATATTAAAAAAATCTAAACATTGCTAGAAACAATTTGTCCACTGCCACAAACAAATTCCAAACATTGACTAGCGCCAATATTCTAACATTCTATATTTTTCTTAAAAAAATACAAAACATATTCTCAAGAAGCTACCAATTGCTGGAAATGAAAGATAATTACAAAGCATGTATTGAAATATATTAAGCTCATGAGTTTCATGTCATCATATTATTATTATTATATTATTATTATTATTATTATTATTATCATGAATCAAACCTTATAGAACAGTAAAAGATTATGACAATGAATTTCTCACACCAAATGATGGCGAAGTAACAACATGCTCAATGCTAATTCAAATAAAGATCTAGGAAAGATACAAGCATTAGCGAACAAAGAAAAAGTATATGAGCTAAATAAAACAAGTGACAAAAACAGGGTTACGCGGCTTAACTCTTACGGCTTCACGGTAAGGGCTCACCGCGAGACCTGACAAAGGGTACGCGGAGGGTGTCGCAACAGGTGGCTGCGCGTCTTGGACGATGGAAAGGACAGACACCGGTGGTGCATTAACGGACGCCTGTGAGTGTGACTGTGTAAGCCTTAGAAGGAAAAGGGCTTTAAAATTGCAATGATTTGTGAATGGAAGATGTTCATTGTGTAGTTGTAAAAGGAATATGTGTTTTGATTCAAGAAGTGGGTGCCACAAAGGAGACCTCAATTTAGGGTTGTTTTTGTTTCAATATGTTTGGTGTTTCAGGATAAAGGTTTTGTAGATAAAAGTTTTAAATTTAAATGAAAATAGGTATAAGATATTAATAAAAACTTCCAAAAATATTATAAATAACTCGTGGCTTAGTGGTAAGAGCCACTTCTCTAATGTGGAGTTAGTGTACTAGGGTTCAAATTCATCTATAATCTTTATAAACTGAAATAAATTTCTATATAAAAAGTTAAAGACTAAGCAAGGTTAAGGGTGACAGGCTATAGAACAAGCCTAGGCTTAACCTATTAAATTAAATAGGCTTTAATAAGCCTAGGCCTAACTTTAATTGTTTAACAAGCAGGCAGGCCAAGCCAACACAGCCAGGCCATAGGCCCCTACAGGCCCTGGCACTTCCATATCCTGAATGAAGAGGGCAAATAAACGTTCAGAAGTGAATACATGATGAAAAGAAAAGAGGGAGTGAGAATCTTACTAAAGAATCTCAATAGGGTAACCTCCTATCTAAGTGACATCATCAACGTCTTCAAGGACCTGAGTTTTATAATGAAATAGTGAGCATGCAAAGATTCATTTACTAAGTTTAAAACATTAATTTTAAAACCATCCATTTTATCATGCGTCTTGTAATGAATGCATCATACTTTATTATGATATGCAACACTTAACCTTATAGCATACATTTAACTTCATAGCAAACATGATATGCATAGAACATGATTCATGAACGACATTCTTTGGTTTATTAAGTGACTTAAAGTTAGTTCACTTTTACTCTGGGGCCACCCTCTAACTCTTCCCTTTTGAGAGTACTTCAGTTTATGAGCTCATACTCACTAGTCGTCACTAGCATATACTTATCCCTTTTGATAAGTTAAAGTCCCATCTTAAAAGTACGGGTTAAGGGCAAGAATCACCTTTTCATCACCTATAGTTTGCTAAGTCCAAAGAATCATTTTCTTATAATTCTAAGTCACCTTAAGTCTTAGCATGTTATATCAAGATGCAATATATAATTCATAATTATCATAGCTTTTCATATATTTCTTGCATAGGTGTATCCAATGTTTCCAAAAGGAACTATAATATGCAAATGATGGATCCTATTTTAGGGATCAAGTACTCACATAGCATCAAATATCACGTGAATTCATCATCTAAAAGCATCAAATAATTCATCATCTCAAATCAACACACAAATAGTCCCTTAATAGCCAAACCCTAAATCGGTAACTCTAATTGTCAAATTATTTTCTTATGCATCTAAGGGATTTATTATCATCATTACCACTAATTATTTTAGCTCAAGGAACATCATCACAAAGTTGGACAACATAGATAGTAAAAAGATTTCAATGATTTATGATGTACTAGAAGTTGTGTTTTACACCTTTCATTACCAGCTTTTCCTATAATGCTAAAATTGTTCCTAAACCATTAATAAGTCATTCTTACTTAAGTAAACATGGTACAACCTGATTTTTACAAATATTAAAGGTGCTGGAATAAAATACATAATTCTTTTCTTCAAGTTCTAGAAATCTTGTTTTCAATTCTTTTTAGCTACTAGGCTTGCCCAAAGTGCCAAGAATAATTATCACATCAAGTAACAAGGTATTTAACACATTTAAAGCATCTAAAACATAATTAAAGGTGCTGGAAAATTAAAGACAAAATTGAAAAGTAACAAGTTCCATAAGCATAAATTAAGGCATTTCTAGTAACTAAGCTTCATACTTAAAATCAACTTCTAAGTTAAGAAATATAATAAATATGCTAGACAAGGAAACATAACCATGATTGGGGTCAATTCTTTATTTTAGTGCTCCAGGCCTCTTAGAGTATTTACTTAAATCATCAACTTTAAGGTTAAGATAGGTAGGCTTTGAGATTAATTATTTAAGTGATAACTTGGAAAGTAAATATGCTAGGCAAGGAAATATAAATATGAATGCAAGTTTTTCTTTATTTTAATGTTCTAGGCCTCTTAGAGTATTTACTCTAAATCACATCTCAACTTTAAGATTAAGATAGGTAGGCTTTGAGATTAATTATTAAGTGATAACTTGGAAAGTAAATATGCTAGGCAAGGAAATATAAATATGAATGCAAGTCCATTTCTTTATTTTAGTGCTCTATGCCTCTTAGAGTATTTACTCTAATCACATCTCAACTTTAAGGTTGAGATAGGTAGGCTTTGAGATTAATTATTTAAGTGATAACTTGGAAAGTAAATATGATAGGCAAGGAAATATAAATATGAATGCAAGTTCATTTCTTATTTTAGTGATAATGCATGCTTCTTCATACTTTGTAAAAGTAAAACTCAAGCTCTAGAGGTTTCATTGTGATGAACTCATAGTCATCATCTAGAAACTCTCATCATCAAGCTATCATGAAGACCAACAAGGCCTTGAAGGCCAAAATGAATAAGAAAAGAAAAAGAGAAAACCAAAATGATAGCATAGGGAATCCATCAAAACATCATTTTAAACCAAGAACAAAAGCTTAACAAAGTAAGGAAACAACTTTCAATACAACTCCTACCAAAGGTTTTTTTTCTTGGAGGTGAAAAAGACTTGATCTTGAGGGAAGGATGAAAGAAAAATCTTCCTTGGAGCTTGAATGATGCTTCGCCAAGGAGAAAAGAAAGGAAGAAAGTTATGTTTCTTGAGTTTGATCTTTTGGAAAGGTAAGGCTAAGTGTTTAGGAGGTAGTATATGGTTGAGGGTGGTGGTTCTTTGTGAGCAAGAAGAAGATGAAAAAGATGAAAGAGCTCTGAACTTTGAGAGAAAAATAGAGAACTTGGATTACTCTTGAAGCTAAACTTGGCAAATGAACAAAATGTAACTAAGTTCATCCAAGCATGGTATTTATAGAAATAAAATCAAGGATGAAATGATGGAGGAGGCCGGGCATTTGTGTGGCATTGGGAGGAAAATATCTCATTAATTTTGGTCATTCAAAGGCATGGTTCAAGGTATGGTGAAGTATGGCTCAAAGCATGGTGAAGTATGGCCTAAAGCATGGTTCTTTGTGTATAAAAATAAATTAACATGTGATGATCATGGGGAGGATGGCTTCGGCCATGTGCAGCCAAGGGAAGGAAAAATGTCATCTAATTGTGGTTTAGAGGAGTGTTTAGGTGTATTATTAATTAGGCTTTTGATTAGGAGTTTGTAAGTAAGTGTTTGGGCAAGGTAATGGACAATTAAGGGTATCAAGACATGATTAAGGAGTTGGTCTTCCTTTATTAGTGAAATAAAAACTCATTTATATAAAAACCATTCACAAACACAATTCCTTGATTTAAGGAATTGGAAGAAAATACTATTCAAGATTCTATGACATGCCATCTTGAATTTTAAATCAAAGATTAAAGTGTGTCTAAGCAATCTTAGGTTCTAATCAATCTTAATAAATTATTTTGACTTTAGATTAGTAATTAAATTTACTAATCTTTAATTAAAGCCTAATGTTACTTAGGTTTTGCTAATTGCGTCATTAGGCCCATAATGAACTTAACTAGGGGCAAAGTGGTAATTCTTCACAAAAACCTCCGGACTACCCGGGCTTAACCAATTATTAAACATAGCTTAAAAACATTATTAAAACCTTTGGGTGAAATTCAAGTTCAATTGGCACTTTGTTAAATATAGATCTGGACATTTTGGTCATGTTGCATTGGAATTCAAAATGAGATTCTTCTGCTCTATTAACACACATAAAACATATAATCTCCTATCATCATCAAACGTCCCCTTGAGGATGGTCGGGATTGGCAATCCATTTTCCAAAAATGACCTTAAGGGCATTTTGGTCATTTGTACATGGGAAAGTGGACATTCTTGAATAGTTATATGTTCTTCCTAGGAGTTATGGAAAGAAGCCATTTAAGTTATCCAGGATTATTCATGTATATTTTAAGGAAACTTGAGTGTAGATTAGTTTAAGTGACAGCCCAACACAAACCTTTGTATCCTTGATCTAGTAGTGATCAATGTGAGATAGCTTAGACAGACTAATGTAAAACTACTTGACGTGAAGTTGGTGTTTTCCTACTCTGGGTTCAACTTGGAGAGGCTAGTAAATAACTACTTTCAATGTGACAGTAGGTTGTGTACTGTCACGAGAGAGGCTATTACAAGCTACTCAGTTTTAACTTTGAGGCTAGGAATAACTACTTGCAATGCGACAGATAGGAGTTGTCCTGTCACGGTTGAGTTTGGAAATGTAACACCCTAACTTTCAACTAATGCGCTCGAGTCGCATTGGCTAATTATTAGCGTTACGTCTTCGTTTAAGAACTTGACTTATCTTTATTTAAATACGGATAATAAAATATGACTAAATTTTTCTTTTTGAATTTAAGAATTAAAATGGAGCCGCGCATGCGCATACATAACGATTAATACACACAAGATATAGCCAACATACACATTATCATAGCATATAGAAACAAGTCATGGAATAGTCACAACATAATTTATATTAACATATCATAGTCACATCATAACGATAACGCCTTCGAACATGAGGACATCTCAAGATACTAAACATAACAAAAGATGAACGTACAGCCAACGCTAGACATTACTATAACTTTTCTAAATAATCTTCGCGCTTCCGCTGACCTCTATCTAGTACGTGTTCCTAAACTTGCGCCTCACAAAGGATCACGAACATCCGCATCACTCGCCTCTGAGACGACACAGGAAGAAAGGAAAAGGGATGAGAAATCTATATAAGATTCTCAGGAGGCTTCCAACTCTAACACAAGTGTCATCGTCATCGCCCCAGCCACTTCGGTCTTATTATGAAAGGGTGTGCATGCATAAGATTCAATTTTACATTTCTCAAGTTCTTTTTATCGAAGTGGGTGTCTTTTAACATGGGTCTTAATGACATAAATGCAACATATATTCTATGTATGCATGGCAATAGTTGAGCATGACAATACACATAGATAGCACATATTACTTAATCAAAGTATCAATGAAACATCAACAAAACATGTGCATGTACATCTTTTACTTTATCATAATTGAACTTGTGAATTCCTTTCATAACTTTTTCCATTATTCCACCCTCATCATGGTCACCAAAATCCATCCAACATGCCGGCCCCGATTTTATCATGGTCACCAAAACTCCTAATCACCTATCAATTAGGAATGAGCTCATCCTAACTAGCCGTCACTAGATTTATGCTGGAAAATAGAGGGGAATCATATCTCTTTCTTGAATCACCCCGTACAACCCTTAACTCGGAAGTCATAATGAGATCATTTCCTCATTAATATATCTCTTTTCTTTCTTGGAAACGCATCAACTTGGTTAAGAGTGACTTTGTCTCGGTATGGTTTCGCATCGTCCATACCCTCACTTTCTTTCTCACACCATAGCAAGAGAAATGCGTCTCGGCATATAACCTTTTCATTAACATATTTTGTATGGACGCAACATGAGCGTACAATCATAATACCTCATATAACATATCATTTATGCAACATGAGCATGGAATCATCTTAAAACATACCATATACTTTTCTCATATGCAACATTATAACATTTCAAGTAACATTCATCACGTCATATACATTTCAAGTAAATAATCAAGACTTCAATACACATAGGCATTCTCATCATAATTTCATTTCATCATATCATGTACATTTCCATTAAGTAATCATGTGGAAAAGGCAACATCACATAAGCATCCATATCATAGGTTCATCCCATTAAAATCAAAACACTCATTTTTGACACATATTCCTCCTATCATCGATTCCAGGTGCTGGTAATGAACCAAAGACAAACTTGTTTATGGGAAAGGACATCATGGTAATCGATTACATGAACTGGTAATCGATTACATGAGTCTCAAACTTGGTTCTAAGAACACCCTTGGTAATCGATTACACCTCTGGTAATCGATTACATACTATACCCAAATCTCATAAATTGCTTCCTGGTAATCGATTACATAGCCCAGTAATCAATTACAAATCCCTTTTTCAAAAAACTAAACTTTCTAACACATTTCAAGTATCCTTCCTTTCCAAAAACACTTTATCACACCTTTCTAAAAACTCTTTGAAATCATTATCATATTTCCACAATTTAAAACCAACATTGTGACATAACTAAGAAATAAATCTCAACACTCATAAAAGCAAACATAAAGGAAACTACTTCATATTCTTTATTTTATTGCTCATAGGCTTCAATCTAGCGTGATTTAGAACGGCGACCAACTTTAAGGTTAGCAAGGGTAAGCTTAGAGCTTTTTGAAAACATGTGATTAAGTTCTTCAAACAACTTTTAGTGATCTACTTAACATTTATATCAAACTTTTTATAACAAAAGGAATGGAAACCGAAACCATTAAGGGGAAAAGGAAGGAAGAACTGAAAGCTTGAACAAGGAAAGGAAAGGAAACTGAAATCATTTATGGTCCAAGACCAAGTTTTCAAGCTTTAAAGGTTTCATTGTGATGAACTCAAAGTCATCATCTAGAACTCTCATCATCAAGCTATCATGAAACATCATCAATGGCCTTGAAGGCCGAACATGTAAGGAAAAGAAAGAACTTGAAAAAAAACTCCCTACCTAGTGGTGAAGAGGAAAGCTTGGTTCTTGAAGCAAGTTGAGAAGAACAACTCCTTCCTTGATGCTTGATGATTTTCGGCTAAGGCAAGGAGGAAAAGGAAGATGAGGTGTTTTCTTTGTGAGCTTGAAGAGATGAAGAAAAGGAAAGGAACTCTTGAGTCTTGAGAGAAGAAGAAGAACTCAAGATTACTCTTTGAAGCTAATCTTGGCAAATGAACAAAATGCAACCAAGCTCATCCAAGCATGGTATTTATAGAGGGAATGAGACCTTATGGCTGATTTGGGGAGGATGGCTTGGCCTCATGTTCCATGAGGTGAGAGAAATTGCTTTATGGAGGCATGGTGAGGTATGGTGGAAAGTATGGGCAGCATGGGCAAAGCATGGGCAAGGCATGGGCATTTTGTGTGTAAAAATAAATCAACATGTGAGGAATGGGGAGGGAATTTTTGGTCAGATTTTGCAGCCAAGGGGGAGGAAAATCTCTCATTTAATTGTGGTTTAATGATGTGTTTAGGTGTGTCTTTGATTAAGCTTTTGATTAGGCATTTGTAAGCAAGTGTTTAGGTGATAAAATGGCTAATTAAGGTGTTAAGACTTGATTAAGGAGTGGTCATACTAAATTAGAGAATTAAAACCATACTTTAGTCAAATCAAATCATAGACACAATTCCATGATTTAAGGAATTGAGAAGAGAAAACACTATTCATGAAAATGTGACATAATGTCTTAAATTCAAGAATAGGATTTTGAGCTTCTCTAGCAATCTTAGGTTCTAATCAACCTTGATTAATTATTTTGACTCTAGATTAGTAATTAGAATTTACTAATCTTTAATTAGAGTTTAATATTGTTTAGGTTTCGCTAATCGTGTCATTCGGCCAGAATGCACTTAGCTAGGGTAAAACGTAATTTTTCACTAAAACTGCCCGGCCACCCGGCTTATCCCGACATAAAACATTACTTAAAAACATCATTTAAAACCTTTTGGTGAAGTCCGGGTTCAAGGACGTAAAGAGGTTAAACAGATAGGGGCATTTTGGTAATTTCGCGCGTTGGAACTCAAAAATGAGATTCTTTTGCTCTATTACCACACATAACATACACAATCCCCTATCATCACAAAAACATCCCTCGAGGATACGGACGATCTCATTTTCCGGGTAAAATGACCTCAGGGCATTCCATTTATACGCAGAAATTGAAAATTCGTTCAGGGAAAGGCTAGTGAATAACTACTCAACTTGAACAAGTGAGGGTTGTCCACTAGCCATAAGTAAGAGCTTGGAAAGGCTAATGTAAAGACCATCCATGTTCTTTCTCAGTTAGAGAAAGATGGTTTAGTGGAACTTCAACATGTATTGAGTCCTGATATGGCAGTTTGGTCAAACTAGTATAAAAATACTTGTGTCACTTCTTCTTATCCCTGATCTCTTTTACTTTTTGTGTTATAATGGATAATTTGATATTTGCTGATATTTAGTTTTGGCTTTCTACAACTCTTTCTATGCTTCAGAAATTTACTTTCTAAAACGCTAATATGCTTTCCGTTGCACTTTAAGTTAGTGCTTGATAATATGTCTTTAAATGTTTCAGATGTAGAAAGAGGTAATGCACAATTCAACCCCCTTCTCATGCACTTCCATGCCTATATAAGATACCTAGACATATCTCCCTCATTTATTCGCAAATAGCGAGTCGTAGCTTTGAGAGGTGCAAATGATTCCTTCATAGGAGCTTTGACAACATTTGATAAGCTTGTAAGGCCAATCTCTAGAGAAAAATCTCTAATGAAAGTTTTCAAAAAGGTGTTAGAGGTTCATTTTACCTATGAGTAGAAAGCATTGACAATGCTAGGAAAAATTCTATCATTGATCTCCAAGAACTCTTCCCACCCCTAGAAAAAGAAGACCTCCTTAACAATGGGATTTCTTCAAGAAGATTTTTTCTAAGAGTTTTCCTTTGAGAAACCTTCCTAAGGGAGAAGTTGCTTACATAGTGATCTTGTATTCTTGGATCATTATATGTAACACCCTAATATTTAACCCAACATGCCTAGGACGTATTACGATCAATTATTAGTTATTACTTCTCTTTTTAAATTCGTTTGTAAAATTACTTAGCAGAAAATATGGGTAATTTTTTTTTTTGAAATAAGTAAAACAAGATGCGAGCCATCGCGTACAACATAGCGAAACGTAAAGCAGCAAAGGAAATAAATCATACAATATAAAGCAAGCAAGAACAATTCAACCATAGAAACAACCATCATAACATTAGATCAATCCCAATGCCATGACTACCCCTATATAGTAGGAGAGCTTTTAAGTCAGAAACATAAAATACAAGAAACATAAATAGTGAATACATGGAAAAGCCCTCAAAAGATCGATCCAATACCATGACTACCCCCTTCCTCGATGTGAGCGCATCTCGGACGTCACGCTAGCCTCCGCTGTGTCACGTATCATCGTTGCCCTCTTGACATCCATGGGAACAGGCAGATATCCTGAGAAAGGATGAGAAGGGGGATCCTCCAACAGGATCAGTCTCTGAATGCCTCGAGGAGGAACATTCGGGTAACCGCACCGAAGATGAAGGATGGGCACGAATTCTTCTCGTCAGGAGGTCGAGTCCTCTCAAGATCAAATCGTCGCTAGGAAGGTCGGGTGAAGCGAAGCTGAAAGGAAAAGCAAACGAGCATCCCATGTATGCAAAAATACACACAGCACAACAACCCTCGAAATGGTAGGACTGATGGTCTGGATCATAGTGCACCTCCACACGGGCATATCAATAAAAATCATGAACGACGCTAGAATCTAAAGACGCAACGGGAAAAGGAAGATAGAGGGTGAGAATTGCTAAAGAATCTCATAGGGAAACCTCCTATCCTAGTGTCATCGTTTACGTCCCAGGAACCTTGGGTTTATTTATAAAAAGGTTATACATGCAAAGGTTCATTATGAGGTTTTCATAAAAGATAATTATCCAAGGTCCGTGTCTTTTATGATGAATCTTAATGCATGTATGCAGCATACAGAAGATGAATGCATGGCAATACTTATGCAGCAAACAAATAAGGCATCTCATCAATAACAATTTCTCAAATAGGTGGCATGTGCTTTCTCATAATCAACTTCTCTCTTTCATAAGCAAAAGCTTCACATCTTTTCTCTTTTCTCAAACTTGTGACATCATGGTATGTAAAAATAGTCACCGACTCCTGATACTAGGCTATGAGCTCATACCTTAACTAGTCGTCACTAGTTCTTACTTATCCTCTTGATAAGCAAATCATAATCATAAAAATAATAATTCCGACTCCCAGAGTACGGCAAGGGACCTAAGGAATCACCCATCATGGAACTTTCTTCCTTCTCCAAAACGCATCAACTGGTTAAGCCAATAACTTTGTTTTGGCAGGCTAATGTCAATGCCCTCACGGTTTTACCTTCTCCTCACCGTAGCAGGAGAAGTATGTCTGGTCTCCGAAACATATCATCTGGTTAAGACAATGACATTGTCCACTTCGATATGGCTCCATGACCATACCCCCCATGGGTTTCCTTTCTCTCAGGGTAAGGAGAATGCGTCTGGCATGTCACATATAAAATCTTTCTTTTCAAAACTTCCTCAAGTTCCTCAAATTTGAAAAATTCGATAGCATAACGTCATTACTCCAAATTTCCTCAAATTTGAGTCATGCCACATAACTCAAAACACACATGTTGTTCTCATGAAATTCTCAATCAAATCAATCTCTTCATTAGGAGCATACCCTCCTAACTTATTCATATTTCGCTTTCTCATGCATCTTAAGCACAGCACACCACATCATTATAACAACATGTCACAAACACACATGTAGCCTCATGTTCATGATATTAACATATTCACATCATCATGAGTATACCCACTCGGTCTCATTCTCACATCACACCTTCTATCTCATGGTGTCTTATGCTTTGGCCCTTAGAGTCTTAAACTTATGTTCTAATTATTCTAACTTTCATTATGGATCTTTATTACACCTAAGGGATCATTACCTATAATTTTCTCTAATGTTTATGATTTATAACATAACCAAACAGCTCTACATCATTTAGGCAGAATTTTGTCATATGATTACGGGGTCCTAGATCTCCAATTTGAACCTTTCTAAGTTCCATCTTCGCCTAAGGCTCTATAATCAACTCCTAAACCAATTATGAGGGATTCCTACACATATCCACTAATTATAAACCATTTTTCTTAAGTCCAATTATGCTGGAACAGAATTTATAATTTGTGCATCTAAGTGTTCTAGAATTCACATTTTAAGTCCTTTCTAGTTACTTGTTCTTTCCTAACTTTCCTAAATCGTTCCTTGCTTCACTCAAACATAATTTTACACATTTTAACACCATAAAACAGAATTTATACAGTGGCCAATTGCCCAAGGCAAAATCGAAAACATAAACCTCATATAATCACATAATCTCATGATTTAAAAGCATATAAGTTACTAGTTTCTCTTGGAATCATTTTAGGAACTCAAAACTCTTTTAGAAACAATTCCTCTTATTAAACACACAAAAATAAGTAAGGTCAGTAGCTAATTTATTTAGCTCAAGGAATAGATTTAAAACATAAAACTTTGTTCATAAGGTTCTTTAAATACACCTAAGCTTAGAAAAATTCCAAGACTTAGACTATGGGCACTTATGATTAGATGAACTCATCTCAAGTCCATCATCATCATCACAAGGCCGAAATGGCATCCTTGAAATGCCTCCATTTTCTAAAACTTTATGTGAGATACTTGGGCAAGTCTTTGAGCTCTAGGATATTTAAGTGATGGCATAAACTTAAACATGTTATGCACTTATTTTACTCTTCATTATAAAATAAAGTGAGAGCATAAAATAAATATGAAATGCAACCTCATTATTATCTTTAAAGATTAAGTGATGACTTGAAATATAAACATGAAATGCAAGCTTGGAAATTTAAACATGATAATGCAAGTTCATTTAGTTATTCTTGAGAGCTTAGTGATGGCATCAAAATAAACATGCTATGCAAGGCATAAACATAAACATGAATGCAACTTATTTTATCTTAACTAGAGCTCTTACAAGACTTTAGAGGAACATTATAACCTTAACCCAATATGTATCTTAACAACATAAAGTGAGCTTTAGAGTTCTTAGCACCAAGTCTTCAAAGAAGCCTTTGGTTTTGAACTTCATCATCAAGCTCAAGAAAATGGACACAAAGCTCAACACTTTGTCTAAACAAACATACAAAGAACTAAGTCATATTCTTTATTTTATTGCTCATGGGCTTCAATCTAGAGTAAAACTCTTAGAACGGCTAACCAACTTTAAGGTTGGCAAGGGTAAGCTTAGAGCTCTTTGAAAACATATGATTAATTTTCTTAACAAAACTTTTGTGATCTACTTAACATTTTTAACAAACTTTGTTCAAACAAAGGAAAAGGAAACCGAAACCATTCAAGGGAAAAGGAAAGAAACGAAAATATAAACAAGAAAAAGAAAAGAGAACACAAGCATGTATGGTCCAAGACCAAGTTGTTTCAAGCTTTAGAGGTTTCTCACATGGCATCACAAGACCATTATCTTGAAACCTCATCATCAAGCTAAAGTTTTTCTCAACTAAAGGCCCTAAGGCCGAAAATGAAGAAAAGAAAAGGAAAGCTTTGAAAACCAAGAGAAAACTAGAACTTTTCTTAAAGAAAACAAGTAAAAACTTTGAAACAAAACCCCTACCTAAGGAAGTCTTTGAAAAGGATGAAAGAAAGCTTGATTCTTGAAGAGTTGAGAAGACAAAATCTTTCTTGATTGTGGATGTGTGTTCGGCCAAGGAGGAAGCTCAAGGAAGATGATTTTTCCTTGAGTTGGCAAGCTTGAGAATGGAAAGTTAAGTGTTTAAGAGGTGGTTTGAGGTGAGGGAGTGGTGGTTTATGGTTGTTTGTGGTGGTTTGTGGTGGTGGAAAGTTTCTTTGAAAGGAAGAAGAAGAAGTAGAGAAAGAACTCTTGGAACTTTAAGAAAGGAATTCTTTGAAGCTTTGAATAAATGAGCAAAACATCACAAGTTTCCTTGATGCCTATATAGAAATTTTGCAACACATGGAGGTGCATCCAAGGGGAATGGGCAGCCTCTTTGGCAAGGAAGAGAAATATCTCTTACAAGACATGGCTTTGAGTATGGGTTCAAGCATGGGTGAGTATGGGCATAGGTATGGGCAAGGCATGGCCTAAGCATGGTCTTTGGAGTGAAGAAAAAATCAACATGTGATGAATTATGGGGGGTAAGGTTTCGGCAGATTTAGCCAAAGGAGGAAGAGAATTGTTCATGTAATTGTGGTTTAATGATGTGTTTAGGTGTTTCTTTGATTAAGGTTTTGATTAGGAGTTTGTAAGAAAGTGTTTAGGTGAGGTAATTGGCTAATTAAGGTTGTAAAGACTTGATTAGGAGGGTAATTTTGCTAGATTAACAATTTAAAACCATTCTTTTAGTCAAATGAGGTATGGGCACAATTCCTTAATTTAAGGAATTGGAGAGAAAATATTATTCAAGATTCCATGACTAGGAATCTTGAATTAAAGAATGTAATTAGAGTTTAACTAAGCAATCTTAGGTTCTAATTAACCTTAATAAATCATTTTGACTCTAGATTAATTATCAAAATAAATTAATCTTCGATTAGAGCCTAATATTGCTTAGGTTTGCTTAATTACGTCATTAGGCTCACTGTACACTGTTCTAGGGGCAAAATGGTAATTTTGCACTAAAATGCCCGGGACCTTCAGAGCAAACTAAACATCAAATACCACTCAAAATCATCATTCCAAATTTCCTGGAAAAGTTCGGGCTCAAACGACACCTTTACGCGTAAAGCAACTAGTATTTTGGTCATTTTGAGAAAGTTCAGAAACGAGATTTTCACCTCGAATATCAAATGTAACAGATATAATCCCTTCAAACATTAAGTTGACCCATTTGAGGACTAGGGTCGACTGCCTGAATTTTGAGTAAAAATGACCTCAGGACATTTTGGTCATTTGTACTCAAACGAAAAATAAAGGCGTTACATTGTACATGTGGAATGATCCTCTCTTGGCCACATTGATCAAGTTATTTGCCTTCAGCCATTGGATATTTGGTTTGAGAAGGGTGAAGGAATGAGATTGAAGATTTGTGATGGGGAGAGGTTGTAGGAGTGAATGTTTATAGAGAATGTGAAACGATTTCGAGGTTTGTGGTAAAAATGTTTGAGGTTCAAGATGAAGGGTTTTTATGTGAGACGTGTGAAGAATGAGAAGTTATTAATTTAATGTGACTAAAAGTCTGGAACTGATGTGACAGGAGAGAAACTCAAAAGGTGGGAATTATCCTCCATTAAAATTCTTAGAAACCATAAGTGGTATCTGAACCTAAAGTGTAGTTTCTAAGTCTTCATCCCATTTTTGAGCCATCTTCTGAAAGACTCTCCCACATTGTGAACCCATGTAGCTTTCTGACCAATTTTCTGAACCTTTGAACCATATTTCTTGAACTTCTGATCTTCTTTCTTCTCTTGTAAATGACTTTCCTAGCTTGTCTGAATGTTCTTCTTTATAGGTCTCATTTTAGAGTTATGTTGGGGACTCTAGAAAGTGAAATGTATGCATGAAATGCAAGTTTTAAAAACTTTTAAGGTTCAAAAGCTTTTTCAAATAACAAAAGTGATCTTTGGCTAATGGTTTAGTGAATATATCAAACACTTAATTTTCAGATTCACAAACATTAACTCAACGTCACCTTTCTGAACAAGATCATTAATGAAATGATGTTTTATATTAATATGTTTTGATTGAGAATGCTGAATAGGATTCTTAGCAAGATTAATTGCACTTTTATCATCACACAGAATAGGATCTCGAAATATCTCAAGTGATAATTCTCTAATTGGTTTATGATCCAAAGCATTTGAGTAAGTAATTTGGCAAGTAACATGTTCTCTTCTATTGGAGCTATTGTATTCTGTTCCTTGCATGACCATGTGATGACACATTCACTAAAGAAGCAATAGCATCCATTTGTGCTCCTTATATCCACTTTATCTCCAATGAAATTAGCATCGCAGAAACCTATAATCTTGTTAAAAGTACCTTTCTTGTACCATAAACCAAGATTAGTAGTACCAATTAAATATCTTATAATTCTTTTAACAACGGTTATGTGTGATTGTTTTGGGTAAGATTGGAATCTAGAACAAATGCCCACACTTAATTGAATGTCTAGCCTACTTGTAGTAAGATACAAGAGTCAACCATTCTTCTATAATTACTTTTTGATACTTTCTCACCATTCTCATCTGCATCGATGTCTTAAGATGGATGTATGGGAGTATTTATGGGTTTTGCTTTATCCATATTAAATCTTTTCAAAAGCTCTTTTGTATATTTTTCTTGATGGATCAATGTTCCTTCTTTTTGTTGTTTTATTTGTAATCCTAGAAAGAACTTAAGTTCACCCATCATACTCATTTGAAATTCATTTTGCATAAGTTTAGAAAACATTTCACATAAAGAATGGTTAGTAGCACCAAATATAATGTCATCAACATATATTTGGACTATTAGAAAGTGATTATCCTACTGTAAGGTGAATAATGTGTGTCAACATTACCTCTTTTGAACCTATTCTTAAGTAAAAAGGTACTCGGCCTTTCATACCAAGCTCTAGGAACCTGTTCAAACCATAGAGTGCCTTTGTTTGTAACACCCTAAAATTTAATTAAAAATTAATTTGAGCTTTATTAATTGTAATTTCAAAAATCTAATAGTTTAGCAATGATGAGGACGGCCCAATGGACCTATAAAAAAAAAATTTCGGGCTGGTAAATAGTAATTTCCGGGCCCCACGCCAGGCGGGACGCTGAAATCCTAGATTCGGCCAGAGGTCCCGAAATTAGGAAAACATGGGAATAAGGTTAGAAATAGGTTGAAATGATAATTTTATATTTAAAATTAATTTTTGGGCAATATCGATTCAATGGTACGGTGTTTACCGTTCGGTAATTTTCGTATGCGTTTCTAACAGAAAGATATTTCCATCATAACCAATGGATAATATCCACCTCTTTAGAGTATGTGGAAGGCCAAGATTTAATCTTGGAATCCAAGATTAAATCTTAGCCATCCATTATTGCCTTGTCACCTAAATAATGATCACTTTGTTAAATATCTCCATTTCATTTATTAAAGCAAGCCTAGTCACCAACTTCTCCTCCAAGACAAGAGCAATTTCGTGGTCAGCAAGAGGAAGAAGAGAGCAGCTACCATTATTGTCCTCAAGAGCTTGTTCTTGAGTTCCAAGCCCAAAAACTCCAAGCTAGAGTTGTTGGATCATCAAAAGTTCTTCACTAAGCTTGTTCTACACCCAATTCCCTACAAATCTAACCGAACAAAATCTCAATCACTCATCAATCCTTACCTTTCTCCCTCACACCTCACTGATATCAGAGGGGTTTGAAGTTAGATTGGGAGCTTTGGAGGAGAAGGAATCAAGTTTGGTTAATCTTGAAGCCAAGGAGCTAAGAGGTTACTACAAGTAGGGTTTTTGTTGCCTTTCTTTATCAAATTTTTCTGATCTGTTTTGGCATGACCTAGGCCCAAAATTTCTAGTTTTTCTGGTTGATATTATGTTGATATTGATGTGTGATTTTTGGTGGTGTGTTTGGATGGTGTTAAAAGAGGGTTTTTATCAAAATAAGTTTGGACTAGGTTTCTGAACTTTGTGTAGATCAGTGGTTCATGAATTTTCTGGTATATTTATGGGTGTTTTCATGAGCTATAAAAATTATATGTTGAATAGAACACCTTAAAATAGTTACATGAATTTTCTTGGGTGTTAGTTTTAAGGTTTGGTGCCTCAGAAAATCAGAAACCAAAATGAGGCAGATGCTGTCCTAATTGTTGAAGCTGAAGCAGTAAACTTGTCCGAATTTATTATCATAGCAAATGAATGAATTAGCCTTTGAAATTTTTACACAAGGTTACTAACATATTGAAGTATCACTGTGAATTTTATTGTGAGTTGATTCAATCATTTGTTAGGGTTAAAAATTGTAAGGGCCCTAATCTGAGCTTGTGAATGAGTGGCTTCCAACCACTAAATTTGTATAATTTAATTACAAGGCTAGGAAGCCTCGTTTGCTATAGAATTTTTGGTCTCCTAGACACATTGAAGTGTCTTAGAGAATTTTCATAACCTCTAATTTGATTGTTTGATGAGCAAAACAAATTGTGCTAAAATGGGGTGAAAGCCCATTGTCCTGGAAATGAAACAATGCTTTGAATTGAGAATGTAATGGCATTTTGGCTTCTAGTATGATATGAGTATTTGATATCAAGTGTTTGGCCATGCGATTTGTGACATATAAAAGTATGCTAGAGGCATGATTGAGATTATATTGTGAATGGATACCTGTATATGCACTATGCGTGCATTTGAGAAAAGAGAATATATATAAATTTCACGTGCATGTTCTGACATATGGACAAAACAGAAACAAGACTTAGGTTGAATGAGGGAAGGAAATTGAAAGAGAAACCCCCCAATTTATAGTCGGTACACGTATCGGCTAGGAATAGATCTGTGTGTGATTCAAATGGAAAAAATGAAATCTGATAATCACATATTGGAATAAGCTTAGTCCTAGCAGTCTATTTCCCTTGTGTGGTGTGATCCACCATAAATACCCATTGGGTATAAATGGATCTATTGTGAAATTATCCACTGAACCCGTTGGGTATAAAACTAAGTATTTCTTATGTCAATGAAAAGAGAAAAATGCATAATTGGCTTTCTATGGCCATAATGGGAACCAGGTCACTTTGAGATAACTTTCCGTATTTGACATATGTATCACCTATATCATATGAAATCCTTTAAGTAGATTTACTTACTATGTGTTTGAGCTTCTAGATATATGTACACGTATTGATTGATTGTTAAAAGCTACCCACTTCGGAAGGATGATTTTGGAACTTTAAAATGAACCTTTAGAATATATTGCATGATCAAGTTTTTGAATAAACCGAAGTGGCTGGGGCGATGACGATGGCATTATGATTATGATTGGGGAGTTCCCCTAGAATTTTAAAATTCTCACCCTATGGTTTGTGCTTCCGTGTCGCCTCCAAGTTAAGCAGGAGGACGATGATGCTGCTACACAAAGGAATGTGAGACCGCAATAGTATAGTAGTTACTATTTTATTCTGTTGTACTTAATGGGATGGAAAATGTATGTAAATGTATTTGAGGACAAACATGTACTAAAGCTCATAGAGGAGCTTCCTTTTGTATTTTAGTTGTGTATTCAATGAATATGGTGTTTACTTGTAATATGTTTTAATAGAATTATGCTTAGTTATTTTGCACGTGTATCGAGCTTGCTATAGATAATTAAGAAAGGTCTGCTAATTAACAAGTAACAACTCTCGAGTATGATAACATGGCTTAAGAATGGGGTTGTACTTGGGAAGATGTTACATTGTTAACTTGAAGACATGGTTGGAAGGGCTTCACTCTCAAAACCTGGAGGCTACACGTAGACTTCCTTAGAGAGAAATCCATTTAGAAAAGCAAACTTCACATCCATTTGATATAGAGTGAATCCTTTGAAGGCTGCAAAAGCATGTAGCATTCTAATGACTTCAAATGTTGCTCCTGGTGTAAAGGTTTCATCATAATCAATTCCCTCTTGTTGATTATAACCTTGTGCTACTCACCTTGCTTTATTTTTTATCATCTTTCCAGCTTCGTCCAACTTGTTTCTAAACACCTATTTGGTTTCGATGATGGTTTTTCCATTAGGCTTATCCACAAGTTGTAACCAGAATTTATCGTTTTGAGTACAAATGACCAAAATGCCTCTAAGGTCATTTTTACTCGAATTAAAGGGGCAGCCCGCAATCCTCGAATGGGTCAACTCGATATTTAAAGGGGATTATATTGTTGTGAATGATATCCAAGGTGAAAATATCGTTTTTGAACTTTCGGCTCAAAATGACCAAAATACCCCTGTTGTGTTCTACGGGTAAAAGGTGCCGTTTGAGCCCGGAATTTTTCCAGGAAGTTTAGAATGATGTTTTTAAGTGATGTTTGATGTTTAGTCGGGCCTGAAGGTCCCGGGAGTTTAGTGCAAAATTACCATTTTGCCCCTAGAACGTAATGAGCCTAATGACGCAATTAAGCAAACCTAAGCAATATTAGGCTCTAATCGAAGATTAATTTATTTTGATAATTAATCTAGAGTCAAAATAATTTATTAAGGTTAATTAGAACCTAAGATTGCTTAGATAAACTCTAATTGCATTCTTTAATTCAAGATTCCTAGTCATAGAATCTTGAATAGTGTTTTCTCTCAATTCCTTAATTTAAGAAAACTTGTCTATGACTCAATTAGACTTAATGAGAGTTTTAATTCTCTAATCTAGTATGACCACTCCCTAAAGCAAGTCTTGACAACCTTAATTAACTAATTATCTTACCTAAACACCTTCTTACAAACCCCTAATAAAACCTTAATCAAAGAAACACCTAAACACATAACTAACCCACAATTAGATGAACTAATTTTCTCTCTTTCTTCGCCTTAAGTGGCGGCCACTCCACCCCTCCATAGCCCATCATGTGTTGTTTCAATTACACTCAAGAGCCATACTTCAAGCCATGCTTTGCCCATACCTCACCATGCCTTCAACCATACTTACAACCATACCTTTGTAAGAGATATTTCTTCTCTCCTCCCCAAGTGGCCAGTCCTCCTCCCCTTGGAAGCCTCATTGTTGAAAATTTCTATAAATACCAAGCCTTGATGAACCTTGTCACACTTTGGTTCATTTGTTAAGTTTACACTTCTTCCAAAATTCTCTCATTTCCTCTCAAACTCCCTCACTTTGGCCGAGTTCTTCCTTAAGACTTCAAGAGGATTTCCTTCTCATTTCATCAAGAAAACAAAGCTTCCTTACATCTCTCTTCAAGACTTCTTTAGGTAGGGGTTTATTTTCTAAGTTTTGTGTGCTTCCTTTAAGGAAGAGTGCTAGTGTTTCTCTTGGTTTTTCCAAGTTCTCCCCCTCTCTTTTTATTTTCGGCCTAGAGCCTTTGATTGAGAAAAACTTTGGCTTGATGATGAGGTTTCAAGATAATGACTTGTTGTTGTCATGTGAGAAACCTCTAAAGCTTGAAACAACTTGGTCTTGGACCATATATGCTTGTGTTCTTTTCTTTTCCTTGGTTTATTTTTCGTTTCCTTTTTCATTTGTTTGAACAAGGTTTGCTAAAATATTGAGTAGATCACAAAAGCTTTGGTAAAGAAAAATTAATCACATGTTTTCCAAGAGCTCTAAGCTTACCCTTGCCAACCTTAAAGTTGGTCGGCCGTTCTAAGAGTTTTACTCTAGATTGAAGCCCATGAGCAATAAAATAAAGAATATGAGTAGTTCTATTTGTGTTTGTTTTGTTAAAATGTTGGTATTCTTGTTTTAATCTACTTTCTTGAGCTTGATGATGAAGTTCAAAACCAAAGTCCTCCTTGAAGACTTGGTGTTAAGAACTCTAAAGCTCATCTTCCATTGTTAAGATACATGTTGGGTTGAGGCTATGATGTTCCTCTAAAGTCTTGTAAGAGCTCTAGTTAAGATAAAATGAGTTGCATTCATGTTTAAGTTTATGTCTTGCATCTCATGTTTATTTTGATGCCATCACTAATCTCACAAGAATAAATGAATGAACTTGCATTGCCATATTTAAATTCCCAAGCTTGCATTTCATGTTTATATTTCAAGTCATCACTTAATCCTTAAAGATAATAATGAGGTTGCATCTCATATTTATTTTATGCTCTCACTTTACTTTGTAATAAAGAGTAAAATGAAGTGCATAGCATGTTTAAGATTATGTTATCACCTAAATACTCTAGAGCTAAAAGACTTGCCCTAAGTACCTTAAAAAGGAAATCTTAACCATGATAAGTGAATATGTCTAGTATGAAACAAGGATGGTTTGATTTTGTAAAATGAAAGGATGATTTCAAAAGAATGTTGGAAAAATGTTTTATGAGGTCTCAAGGTGTTCAAATGGTTTGAAATGTGTCAAAAATCATATTTTCTCAAATTCCGGAGGTCCTGGTAATCGATTAACAGCTTATGTAATCAATTACCAGAGTGATTTTTTTTGAAGGGTTTTTGGTTCTGTAATTTACCAAAGACAATGTAATCGATTACTAAGGCTGTTTTTCATGCCCAGAACCGGTCCTTAAAACCCTGTAATCGATTACCTATTAGTGTAATCGATTACTCAAATGTTCTTTATTTTTGGAAACAATTTAACCTAAGTAATCGATTACCATACTATGTAATCGATTACCCGTTGTTTTGAACCAGAATAATTTGGCTCTGGTAATCGATTATGAGGCACATGTAATCGATTACCAGAACACCTTTTGCTCCTGAAATTGTCCAAGAGAAAAACTAGCAACTTGTGTGCACTTATAACATGAGTTTATGTGATTATGTGTGATGAACATTTTTGGTTTCTCTTATCCCTTGTGGCCACTATATGAATTTTGAGGAGTTAGAATGCGTAATATTATGCTTGAGCGAAGTGAGGAACGTTTTGAAGGATTGGTGAGACTAAACAAATAGGGAGAATGTAGAACTAGAATCTTAAAGCACTTAGACACAAGAATAATAACTTCTGTTCAGCATAATTGAGCTTAAGGAAGATGGTTCATAACTAGTGATTATGCCTAGGAGTTGAATATAGAATCTTAGGCGAAGACAGAACTTAGAAAAGAGTTTAAGGCATAGATTCTGGAATCCCCAAGTTGAATAAATGATCTTGATGAGTAATCTATATAATGTTGTTGGATGAATTAGTGAGCATAATGTTAGAAAGAATTATAAAGAACAATCCCCTAGATATGATAAAGACTTGCAATGGGTGATAAGATTACTAGAACAAGAATTTAAGACCCTAAGGGTCAAAGCATAAGACACCATGAGATAGGAGGTGTGATGTGAGCATGAGACCGAGAGAGTATATTCTTAATGATGTGAATATGTTAACATTTCAAGTATGAAACCTTATGTGTATAATTGACATGTTGATATGATGAAGTGTTGTGCCATGTATTTGAGATGCATGAGGTTTCGAAATATGAATGAGATTGAGAATATGCTCATGTGAACTAGAAAGTTATTGATTTGAGAAAGTTCCATAAGAATGATGCATGTGATTGAGATTATGTGGCATGACTCAAATTTGAGGAAATTTGGAGAGTAGCTGTTATGCCTGCGAATTTCCATCAAATTTGAGAGACTCAAGAAAGTTTTTGAGAAATATGATGTTTAAGGTGACACACCGAGACGTACTTCTCCTACTCCGGTGAGGAAGGTAAAACCATGAGGGCATAGACATTAGCCTGCCAAAGCGACAAAGTCGTTGGTCTTAACCAGTCGATGCGTTTCGAAGAAGGAAAAAGTCCCATGATGGGTGATCCTTAGGCCCCCTACCCGTACTCTGGAGTCGGGATTATGATGATTATGATTATGATTATGTTTATGATTCGCTTATCAAGAGGATAAGTAAGAACTAGTGACGACTAGTTAAGGTATGAGCTCATAGCCTAGTTTAAGGGGTGCGGTTACTATTATGTTTGGTGTCACAAGATTAAGATGAAGGAATGATGTTCAAAGAGAAGTTACATGCCACTTATATGTTGACTGATTATTGCTTGGTTTGCCAAAGATGTTGCCATGCATTCATGTTTCGCATTGCTACATACATGCATTTAGATTCATGATAAAAGACACGGACCTTGGATAATTAACTCTGCGAAAACTTCATAATAAACCTATGCATGCTTAACCCTTTTCATAATAAACCCAAGATTCCTGGGACGTAAACGATGACACTAGGATAGAGGATTTCCTCTGAGATTCTTTAGCAAGATTCTCACCCTCTCTCTCTCTTTCTCTTTCGTTACGTCTTCAGACATCGATGGCATCGTTCGTGATCTTCATTGACCCCCACTTGGAGGTGCACTATGACCCCGATCATCAGTCCTACCACTTCAAGGGTCATTGTGAGGTGCGCGTTTTTGTGTACGTGGCACGCCCGTTTGCTTCCCCATCTCCAGCTATCATTTCGATCCGACTTCACCTTTTGGCGACGACTGAGCTTTGAGAGGACGTGACCCGAGACGCAAAAACCGTGTGCCTTCTCATCGGCGGCACGGGATACCTGAGTATGTTCCCCGTTCGGTCGGAGGCCATCCTCTTCCCCTTTCCTTTCGTTTCCTATAGATCTCGGTGGAGGTGGCGACACCAGCCGAGGCATGCGAGGCGTGTCGGCAGCGGAGGCGACCACATCGTGAGGCCACACCGTTCCCTCGATTCCCATGCCTAGGTCTCCGCTTCATTGGGCTACATCCAAGGAGCTCCATCAAGCGAGCTACATTTCCCCATTCGAGGATCAGCGTCATCAGGAGGCGTGGAGGGTGAGGGTAGTGATAGTTGTGAGTCTTATCTTTTGGGGATTTACCATGTACTTGCCTTTATTTCCTTTCCGTTGATGTATTTCCAATTTCTATGTATTGCAAGCTCTCCCTCTTATATGGGTAAGACTTTATGCTTTCCTTTGTCAATCATGGTTATGTATTAAACTATTATGATTAATATTATGATGATTGTTCTCATGATTGAGGTGTCCTTAAATGCTTATGTTCTATATGATTGATTTATTCTTCCGCTTCACGTTTCATTTATGTTATACGCAAAGGCTCGCACTTTGTTCTACATATTCCAAAAAAAAAAAAAATTTACCTATATTTTCGCTAAGTATTTTGTAAATGAATTTTAAAGGGAAGTAATAACTAATAATTAATCTTGATACGTCCTAGGAGTATTGGGTTAAATATTAGGGTGTTACACAAGTGACCAGGCTTTGCTTTTCTCAAACTGATCTAGTTCCTATTGCATAGCTTCCACCAAACTTTGATCATTCAAAGCATCTTCAATGTATTCTAGTTCTATGGTGGAGATGAAAGAACATTTGGTTTCATTTCTTAGAGATGATCTCATTCTAACACCCTTAGAAATGTCACCAAGAACTGTGTTATGAAACTGTTCTTAAATTAGAAACTCCTTTATAGTTTCTCTACCCATGTTGATCTTAGTTTCTTTATCATCTTCAATTGTTCATCTTCGTGTTCAGAAATATCACTTTCTGAAGGCTTTGGAGTTTTGAGTAAGCTTTCTGAATTGGTTGTATTCTAGATCTTACTTTCTGAAGATGATGCTTTCTTGGCTTGCTTTCTAAGGATTTCTAAGACTCAGTTCTAAGATCTTCTAAGTCTACTAGATCATCAGCAAAATCCTTCTTGTACTATTTGAACTTGATGTGGATAATCTCCTCAACATAAAGTGTTATTTTATTATATACCCTGTAAGCTTTGAAACTAAAGAATACCATAAGAAAATTCCATCATCAAACTTAGGATCAAACTTTGTGAGCTTGTCCTAAGTCTTAATAATGAAACGTTAGATCCAAAGACATGGAAGTATGAAATGTTAGGTTTTCTTCCTTTCCATAGCTCGAAAGGAGTTTTCTTGAGCATTGGCCTTAGAAATATTCTATTTTGAATATAGCAAAAGATGTTTACAACCTACTCAAAATCTTTTGGATAAACCATTTTCTAAAAGCATTGTTCTTCCATTTATGAAAACCATGGCATTTCACAAAAATTTTCAAAACATGATTTTGAAATTCTTCTCCATGATCTAATCTTACAGAGGTTATTTGACAATCTTTTTCATTACAAACTCTATTTGCCAAAATTTTGAATTTCTCACCACCTTATCCTTATAAGCTAAGAAAATAACCTATGTGATTCTGGAAAAATCATCTACTATGACAAGACAATATCTTTTTCTAGCAAGACTTGCAATCTTTGTTAGTCTAAAAAGATCCATATGTAAAAGCTCTAGTAGCCTAATAGTTTACACTACAATTTTATTGTGGAAAGGAGCATAGGTTTGCTTGCCTTTCTCATAGAAATCACAAGTGGAGTCCTTGTTATAATTGATCTTAGGAGACCTTTAACAAGCTCTTTATTAGATAACTCAGAAATCAGCTTCATATGAGCATGTTCAAGCTTTTTATGCCATAGCCACTTATCATCCATGAAGGGTACAAGACATTTTACATCTTGATCTAGAAGGTCATCCAGAATTATAACACCTTAATATTTAACCCAACACGCCTAGGACGCATTGAGATTAATTATTAGTTATTACTCTTTTAAAATTCCTTTTATCAAAATCTTTAGCAAAAAATATGGGTAAAATTTTTTTTGAAAACCTAAATCAAAACTAGAGCCATGCACGTACTACCATGAGCAAATTGTAAAACAGAAAACTTAATCATACAAGTTAAGAGCAATAAAGAACACATTCATCCATAGAAGCAAATATCATAATATTAAATAACATAGTTGAATACATAGGAATTAGCATAGATAGAGTCACACCCATAGTGGGCTGAACTTCGATACATAAGTGATAGAAAGAAATACATAAAAACAGGAAATACATGGGGAACATCAAAATACTAGATACCACTACCATCCCCTCCCTCAACCTATGAGTGCTCATCCAACGTCATCCCTATCAAAAGATGCAGCAGAAGGAATTCTCACAATAGCTCGGCACTCTGAAGGATCCTCCATCACGATCTACTAGCGGGTGATCCTCATCCCTGGAGGTACGTACCCAATGAACTTGGGCGAGCTCCTCGGGCGTATGCAAGCGAAAAGGGGAGACGTGACCTCCTCGACGTGGGCGCACCTCTGGGCATCGAGCTAGCCTACGCTGGTCACCGTGTCCTCACTACCCCTTCCAATGTCCATGGGGGCTGTAGGGTAGATCCTCTGAAAGATGTGGGTGGGGGAGTCCTCCACTTCGGTTTTGGAACGCCTCGAGCGAGGAACATACTCGGGTAGTCGTGCTGCGGAAGGAAGGGCGGGCACGAAGTCTCGTCGCCGGGTCGAGTCCTCTCAAAGATCATGTCGTTGTCACAGGAAGGTAGGAGTGAAGCGAAAGCTAGAAACTGGATCACGAGCGTCCCATGTATGTAAAAATAGACGGCACAACGACCCTCAAAATGATACGACTGATGATCTGGGTCAAAGTGCACCTCCCAGAAGCGTATCAATGAAGACCACGAATGTCGCCATCGAGATCTGAAGACGTAAGAAGAAAAAGGGGGAGATCTTACTAAAGAATCTCAGGGGAATCCTCCTACCCTAATGTCATCGTTTTACTCCCAAGGACCTTGGGTTTATTATGAAAAGATTTAACATGCAATGGTCTATTATGAGGTTTTATAAAAGTAATTATCCAAGGTCCGTGTTTTCTTTTATAATGAATCTTAATACATTAATGCAGCATAGCAAAGCATGAATGCATGGCAATACCTTATACAAGTAAACCAATAAAACATGACATCAACAATTTATCATCATATAAGTGGCATGTAACTTCTCATGAAAACCTTTCTCTTCATAAGTATGAAACTTCACATTCCTTTCTCTTTCTCAAACTTATGACATAAAGGTATCAAACCTAGAATCATTGCCACCCTAAACTAGGCTATGAGCTCATACCTCAACTAGTCGTCATTAGTTCTTACTTATCCTCTTGATAAGCATAACATAATCACAAAAATCCCGACTCCCAGAGTACGGGTAGGGGCCTGAAGATCACCCATCATGGGACTTTTTCCTTCTTCGAAACGCATCAACTGGTTAAGACCAGTGACTTTGTCCGCTTTGGCAAACTAACTATCAATGCCCTCACGGTTTTACCTTCTCCTCATCATAGCAAGAGAAGTACATCTTGGTCTACAAAATGCATTAACTGGTTAAGACCAGTGACTTTGTCTACTGGTATGGCTCGGCATCCATACCCCCACGGGTTTACTTTCTTACGGGCAGGAGAAATGCGTCTTGGCATATCACTTTTAAAATCTTACTTTCAAAAACTTCTTTAAGTCTCTCAAATTTGATGGAAATTCAAGGCACAATGTGTACAATTTTCTCAAATTTGAGTCATGCCACATAACTCATTTAACACATGCTTCCTCATTCAATATCTCAACTAAGCAAACCTTTAAAATCATATAAACATGTTCACCCATTTCATCATTATCTCATATCCTTCTGCACCTCAATCATAACATACCACATTATCATAACAATCACGTCATAAGTTCACATATTCTCATACACATGCCATTAATACTTTCACATACTATCGATATATCATAACTATGTGTTCACTCGGTCACTTACTCTCATCATCTTCCCTATCTTATAGTATCTTATGCTTTGACTCTTACGGGTCTTAAAACTCGTGTTCTAGTTATCTTGACATCCATAACAGATCTTCAATGCACATAAAGGATCATTACTTGTAATTCTCTCTAATTTTTATGCTTACTAACACCTCCAAACAGCATTGCACAGATTGGGTATGATGGTTATTATTCGATTATGGGGTTCTAGAATCTACGTCTTTAAACCTTTCTAAGTTCTGTCTTCGCCTAAGGCTCTATATTCAATTCCTAAACCATTTATGAGATCCCATTACATATCCACTAATTGTAAACCATTTTTCCTAAGTTCAATTATGCTGAAATAGAATTTATAATTCTTGTGTTTAAGTGTTCTAGAATTCTCATTTTAAGTCCTTTTTAGTTACTTGTTCTTTCCTAACATTCCTAAATCGATCCTTGCCTTACTCAAACACAATTTTACACATTTTAACTCCATAAAATAGCATCAATACAGTGGCCAAACAAATAAGGCAAAAACCAAATTGTATATCTCACATAATCACATGAATTCATGATTTAAGCACATATAAGTTGCTAGTTTTCTCTTGGAATAATTTTAGGAGCTCAAAACTCTTTTAGAAACTAATTTATCTCATTAAAATCATGTAAATATGAGTGAGGTAGTAGCTAAATCATTTTGCCCATAGGGTAGATTTAAAACATAAAATCATGTTCATAATATTCTCTAAATTCACCTATGCTTAGAAAAATTCCAAGACATAGACTATTGACACTTGTGATTAGATGCAACTCATACCAAGTCCATCATCATCATCACAAGGCCGAGATGGCATTCATGGAAGGCTTCCATTTTCTAAGACTTTACTTGTGATACTTGGGCAATCTTTGAGCTCTAGAATATTTAAGTGATGACATAAACATAAACATGCTATGCACTTTGTTTTATTCTTCATTATAAAATAAAGTGAGAGCATAAAATAAATATGAGATGCAACCTCCTTATTATCTTTAAAGATTAAGTAATAACTTGAAATATAAACATGAAGTGCAAGCTTGGAAATTTAAACATGAAAATGCAAGTTCATTTATTTATTCTTGAGAGCTTAGTGATGGCATCAAAAAGTAAACATGATATGCAAGGCATAAACTTAAACATGAATGCAAACTTATTTTATCTTAACTAGAGCTCATGTAAGACTTTAGAGGAACATCAATAGCCTTAACCCAACATGTATCTAACAATATAAAGTGAGCTTTAGAGTTCTTAGCACCAAGTCTTCAAAGAAGTCTTATGGTTTGAACATCATCATCAAGCTCAAGAAAATGGATTAAGAGATAACATCAACACTTATCAAAACAAACATGAAGAGAACTACTCATATTCTTTATTTTATTGCTCACAAGCTTCTATCTAGAGTAACTCTAGACGACCAACTTTAAGGTTGGCAAGGGTAAGCTTAGAGCTCTTTGAAAACATGTGATTAAGTTTCTTAAACAAAACCTTTAGTGAGCTACTTAACATTTTTATCAAACTTTGTACAAATAAAGGAAATGAAAACTGAAATCATTAAGGAGGAAAGGAAATGAGAACCGAAATCTTGAGTAAGGAAAAGAAAAGGAAATCGAAATCATGTATGGTCCAAGACCAAGTTTTCAAGCTTTAGAGGTTTCTCACATGGTATCCATAAGACCATTATCTTGAAACCTCATCATCAAGCCAAAGTTTTTCTCATTAACAAGGCTCCAAGGCCGAAATGAAAAGGAGGATATAAAGAGTTTTGAAAACCAAGAGAAAACTAAAACTTTTCTTGAAGAAAGTAAACAAAACTTTGAAAATAAACCCCTACCAAATGAAGTCTTGGATGAGATGAAAGAAAGCTTGGGTTTTTGATGAAGTGAGAAGACAAAATCCTTTCTTTGATGGTGATGATGATTAGGCCAAAGAGGAAACACAAGGAAGATGAATTTTCCTTGAAAGTGTGAGCTTGGGAGTGGAAATGTTTAGTGTTTGAGAGGTGGTTTAAGGTGGGGAGTGGTGGTTCAAAGTTATTTGTGGTGTTTTTGGTGGTGGGAAGGTTTCTTTGGTGGTGGAGGATGAAAACAAGATGAAGAGAATTTGAGAGGAAAATGAGAGAATTGCAAGAAAGCTTGGTCTTTTGAGGTGAAAAGGAAAGAAATCTTCTTAAAGTTTGAGGAAGGTTTGGCCAAGAGAGAAAAGAAGAAGAGAGGTGGTGTTTAGGAGAATGAAGAAGGAAAAAGGGCTTCTTTGATCATTGAGAAAGAGAGCTTAAAGTTTGCAATAGGTGTGTAAAGGATTCAAAGAGCTTCCAATCTTGCATATGTATAGAGAAATGAAGCTCATGGATGGCCTTTGAGGGGAAGGCCGACGGCCTTTAAAGGAAAAGGAAGGAAGAAAATATCTCTTGATTGGTATGGTTGTGAGTATGGGCAAGGCATGGTGAGGTATGGCTCCAAGTATGGCCTAGGCATGGTTCTTTGTGTACAAATTAAACAACATGTGATGAATTGAGGGGGAGGATGTATTTGGCCATGTATGTGTAGCCAAAGGAGAGAGAAATTGTTCATCTAATTGTCGTTTAATGATGTGCTTAGGTGTATATTTGATTAAGGTTTTGATTAGGAGTTTGTAAGAAGGTGTTTAGGTGAGGTAATGGTCAATTAAGGTTGTCAAGACTTGATTTAGGGGTGGTCTTGCTAGATTAATGATTTAAAAACTCTTTTCAAGTCAAATTAAATCATAGACACAATTCCTTGATTTAAGGAATTGGAGAGAGAATATACTATTCAAGATTCCATGACTAGGAATCTTGAATCTAAGAATGAGATTAGAGTCTAACTAAGCAATCTTAGGTTCTAATTAACCTTAATAAATTATTTTGACTCTAGATTAATTATTAAAATTAATTAATCTTCTATTAGAGCCTAATATTGCTTAGGTTTGGTTAATTGTATCATTAAGCTCATTGTACATTGTTCTAGAGGCAAAACATTAATTTTACACTAAAACTATTCGGGACCTCCCAAGCCCGACTAACTATCATGATCCACTCATAAACATCATTCCAAACACCCTGGAAAATTTCGGGCTCGGCACCTTAACCTATATAAAACGCTAGGGGTATTTTGGTCATTTTGAGTCGAAAGTTCGGAAAATGAGATTTTCAGAATATCAAACACTACAATCATAATCCCTTTCAAACATTCAGTTGACCCATTCAAGGACTGTCGGTTGACTACTGAATTCCAGGTAAAAATGACCTCAGGGCATTTTGGTCATTTGTACTCAAAGAAAAATTGGGCATTACAAGAATAACATATAAATGTTATCATGTTTCTTGCTAGATAAAATGAGTTGTCCAGAAGTAGGATTCATCACATGACATGCGTTGGCATTAAACCAAACATGAAAGCCTTAATCACAAGATTGGTAATGTCAACAAGTTATGAGTCAAGCCATCTACTAATTAAATAAAAAATTTGGTGAGAGTCATCCTTACCAACATTTCCAATGCCTGTAATTTTGGCATTACCTCCATCAGCAAACTTGCAGAGCCTGAGTTCTTAGGCTTTAAGTTTTGAACCACTTCCTGCTTCTTGACATATGTCTAGCAGCCACTATCCATGTACTATTTGGTGTCATTCTCATGTGCATTCCTTGACACACCTACAACAAAGATAGTTTTTAATTTAGATACCTATATTTTCTTGGGTCCTTTTAGGTTACTTGTCTTTAGGGGAGGTTTCCCAACCTGCTTCACTGCTTTTTTCTCATAAAGCATTTATCAGGTTGATTCCCTTCTTATGATAGAAATTATAGGATATTTTATTCTTAATTTTCATTGATGAGGTTGCTTTAATGCTCTAATCTATTATATTGTCATACCCAAATCTTGTTTCTAAAAGTATGGTCTCTAACCACTAAGCATCAACTCAAGATTCTTGGAGCCATTCACCATATTTTCCAAGTCAATTTTGAGAAGGTTTGAAGTTTTCTCAAGTTCAAATTTACTTTTTTAGCTTTCAAATCTTTGTCAGAAACTTGATCTTCTAAGGACTTGAGCTTTCAAATCTTGTTTTAGAAAATATGGTCTCTGACTTCATCTTTGTCATATTTCCTCTTTCTTAAGCCTTAAATTCTCAAAATCTATTATCACTCTCTCAAGTTCTAAAATGATCTTTTGATGACTTTTTTTTAGAGAAAAAGTAGTGAGAAGTTAGAGTTGAGATTTTCAAGCAACTCATCATATAAAGCTAAAAGTTCATCATAGGAAAGGTTAGATTCTGAAGATGTATTTACTTGTCTATCCTTCAGAAGTGTAGTCAACCATGAAGCATAGGTTGGCCACATCTTCAGCTCATCTTGACTTTTTGATCCTTCATTTTCTTTCTCTGAATCACTCTAAGTGACCAGCATCCTCTTTTTCTTTGTAGGGAATTTCTTCTATTGACCTTTAAGCTTAGGACAATCATTATTGTATTGTCTTTTCTTTCCATATAATATCTTACATTCTCTAGCTTCCCTTTGTCCTTTTTGTCCCTTCTAAAGCTAATGTCCTTTCTCTTCTTGATTATGCTCTTCTACTCTCTAACATCTTCTTGACTAACATAGAGATTTCATCTCCATCCTCTTCATCAGACTCCTCTCTTGAGTCTTCTTCCTCTTTTGAGGTTTCAGTAACTTTCATTGTCTTACCCTTGATCTGCTTCTTGTGAGATGTCTTCAAGGCAACATATTTATATTTCTTCATGGTTTCACCATGAATTTCAAAAAGTACCACCACCTCATGGGTTTTTAGTGACCCTATGAGGGCATATGAGCTAAGGGTTTGAATATCCTTACCTAGTGATGGTTGTGATCTAAGGAAGTCATTTAGCAGGAATGCTTCTCAAGATTTTCCTTACCATGTTAGTTTTGAGTCTCTTTTACCCAAACCTTTCAGTTAGTGCACAATGTGTATGAACCTGGTGGTCATGTCATCAATACACTCTTGTTTAGTCTTTTTGAATATTTCATATTGATGGACCAACATGTTGATCCAAGTCGCCTTGACTGGTCTATCCTTCATGGTTGTAGTCTATCCAAGATTTTCTTTGTTGTGTCACAAGCAATGATTTTGTCATATTCAACTTTGCTAAGTGCATAGGTGAGTAGGTATTTACCCTTGGAGTTCAGTTGAACTCTTGCTTTATGTTGATCTATCCACCTACTTGGAACTTCTCTAGAAGTGGAAGGTCCATTATTTGTTCTAGGAACTTCTTTCATTGGGATATAGTCTCCTTCTTGTATTATCTCCCACAAGTCAACTCTTGTATACTTGATGAACAACTCCATTCTATCCCTCCAATAGGCATAGTCTCCACCATCAAAGAATGGGGGTCTATTTATGGAGTGTCGTTCTACGTGTAAATGTTCTGTGCCATTTATCCTCGAGATCTTTAACCTCTGCACTTGTTTGAATGCTAACTCTTTATAGGCCTGAGCTTTGATACCAATTGTAGATTAAAAATAGCATAAGAAGGGGGTTGAATTATGCTTTCACTTCTTTTTCAAATGAAATACTAAAATAGATCCTATCAAGTTCTTCACTTGAAGGTAGCAAAGATGTATGTTAGTCTATTTAAAAGTTACTTTTTGAACTAAGTGAAAAGTTAGAAACTATTTTAAAAGCATTTTCAAAAATATATAGTAGCAAATGTCAAATATAGAATATGAGAAATATGAGAAGGGATAAAGAAATACTACACAACGGTTTTTATTGGTTCGGCCAACCTTGCCTACATCAGTTTTCAACAACTTGTTGAGTTTCACTAAATCCCTTTCTCAACCTAAAGAAAGAATGATAATCTTTGTATAGCCTTCTCAACTTATTTCTTGTGACAGGTGTTCCCACTCTATTGTCACGTCCAAGTAGTTTTTTACTAGCCCTTCTAAGCTAACCTCATAATGATCATAACGGATTAGAATACAATAATTTGGTTTAAGGTTAGTTTTCTCTAACAACTAAACACTCAAGTTTTCTAAATAATGTAACACCCTAATATTTAACCCCAATACGCCTAGGACGTATCAAGACTAATTATTAGTTATTACTTCTCTTTAAATTCATTTACAAAATACTTAGCGGAAAATATAGGTAAATTTTTTTTTTTTTAAATGATTCATATAAAACAAAGTGCGAGCCTTTGCGCATAACATATACAACGTGAAGCGGAAGAATGAAAAACATACAGAACATAGCATTAAAGAACACATCCATCATAAACATCATTCCTCATCACATTAGATAACATAGTTTAGTACAACACAATAGAGATATAACAGAAACATAAAGTCTTACCCATACTAGTGGGCAGAGCTTGGTATAATAACATAAAATAAGAAACATGAAGACAAATACATGGAACAACCCCAAAAGATACTCCCAAGCTAAGACTCTCCCTCCCTCGAGCTATGGACGACGCTCCTACCATCTCTCCTGGCACATAACCAATGAACTAGGCAAGCTCCTCGGATGCGTGAAGGCGGAAGGATGGGCGAGCATGCCCGCCACAGTGAGGGGCGCATCTCCGGACGTCGTGCTAACCTCGGCTGTCACCGTCTCCTGCTACCCATCCGATATCCATGGGTACGGCAGGGTGGGACCCACCGAGAAGGATGAGAGGGAGGATCCTCTGATGGTCGGTCTCCGAACGCCTCGGCGAGGCACGCACTCGGGGTAACCTCGCACCTGAAGATGCAGAGGGCAGGGCGGCGGTCTCTCGTCACGGTTCGCGTCCTGAAAAATCAGGTCTCGCCAAAGGGAGAAGTCGGGTCGAAGCGATAGCTGGAGATGGGGAAAGCAAAAGGACATCCCACATATGCAAAAATGCGTATGGCACAACGACCCTCAAAGTGGTAAGGCGATGCTCGGATCGTAGTGCAGTTCCCACATGGGTGCGTCAACAAAAATCACGAAGACGCCATCGATGTTTAAAGACGTAACGAAAGAAGAGAGAGGTGAGAATTCTTGCTAAAGAATCTCAGGAGGGAATCCTCTATCCTAGTGTCATCGTTTACGTCCCAGGAACCTTGGGTTTATTATGAAAAAGGTTAAGCATGCATAAGTTCATTATGAGGTTTTCACAAAGGTTATTATCCAAGGTCCATGTCTTTTATAATGATTCTTAATGCATGTATGCAATAATATTCATGGATGCATGGGGACTTTAGATAAATCAAACAAATAACAAACAACATATAAGTGGCATGTAACTTTTCTCTTGAACATCTTTCCTTTCTCATACTTGTGACACCAATCATAATAGTAACCGCACCCTTAAACTAGGCTATGAGCTCATACCTTAACTAGTCGTCACTAGTTCTTACTTATCCTCTTGATAAGCGAATCATAATCATATTCATCATAATCATCATAATCCCGACTCCCAGAGTACGGGTAGGGGCCTGAGGATCACCCATCATGGGACTTTTCCTTCTTCGAAACGCATCGACTGGTTAAGCACGACTTTGTCCGCTTTGAGGCTGATGTCTATGCCTCACGGTTTTACCTTCTCCAGAAGGAGAAGTACGTCTCGGTGTGTCACTTTAAACATCATATACTTTTCTTTCTTCGAAACGCATCGACTGTTAAGACCAGCAACTTTGTCCGCTTTGGAGGCTAATGCCTATGCCTTCACGGTTTTACCTCTTTTCCTAGGAGTAGGAGAGTACGTCTCGGCATATTACTGATAAACATCATTTTTCACAAAAACTTTCTTATGTCCCTCAAATTTGACGGAATTCGGCATAACAACTCCTCCGAATTTCCTCAAATTTGAGTCATGCCACATAATCTCGGTCACATGCATCATTTTCATGGAACTTTCTCATTGCAATAACTTTCTAGTTCACATGAGCATATTTCTCAATTTCATTCATATTTTCAAAACATTATGCATCTCAAACACAACATTTCATCATATCACCATATCAAATTTGGCACATAAAGTTTCATGCTCAAGGAACTAACATAATCACATCATCATAAGTGTGCACGAGGTTCATCATCATAATCATACTCTCTCGTCCACCTATCTCATAGTATCTTATGCTTTGACCCTTACGGGCTTTAAACTTGTATTTGCATTTTTACCCTCAAGGGGTTAACACTTAGACTTTCTCTAAGATTTGAACCCATCAAAATTCCAATCACACTTATCATAAAAGGGGAGAAATATCATATGCTTAGGGCTCTAAAATCTCCATTCGTGACCCTTTTTAAGATCCATCTTCACCTAAGGCTCCATAATCAATTCCTAGACCAATTATGAGGGATTCCTAGGCATGTTCTCTAAGTTATAAACCACTTTAAATCTCTTGTCATCATCTTAAACTTAGAAATCAACACCTAATTGTTTATGAAGGGATCTTGTATATGTATAACTAATTATGAATCATATATCCTTGGATTAATCATGCTAGAACAATTTGCACTTCTTACATTAAGGTGTTCTAGAATTCTCATCTCTAATCCCTTTTTAAGTTACTTATTCTTTTAAACTTTTCTAAATTGATCCTTGCTCACTCAACATAATTTTACACATTTAATACCTTAGAACAACATTTATACGTTAAAACATAGAACCGAACTCATGAACCCATAAGATCACATAATCTCTTAGGTTGAAATGCATATAAGTTACTAGTTTTCTCTTAGGATATTTTTGGAAACAAAGGGCTGTTTCTGTATCGATTACTAGGAACATGTAATCGATTACCAGGAGCTCAATTCATTCTGGGTTTCAAAAAAATAATCGATTACATACAATGGTAATCGATTACTTAGGTTAAATTTTTTCTGAAAAAAGAACATAATAGTAATCGATTACACTATCAGGTAATCGATAGAGGTTTCCAAGTAGTGTCTGGGCATGAAGAACAGCGTGTAATATATTACATTGCCTCTGTTAACACCCTAATATTTAACCTTATAATGAGGACGTATCAAGACTAATTATTAGTTATTACTTTTCTTTAAATTCATTTATAAAATACTTAGCGGAAATACGGGTAAATTTTTTTTTGAAATGATTTATATAAACCAAAATGCGAGCCTTTGCGCGTAACATAAACAACGTGAAGCGGAAGAATAAATAAAACATACAGAATATACACATTAAAGAACACATCCATCATAAACATCATTCCTCATTACTTTAGATAATATAGTTTAGTACATTACAACAGAGATATAACAGAAACATAAAGTACCCGCACTAGTGGAGAGCTTGCAGGACAATGGGAAACATAAAGACAAATACATGGAATAATCCCAAAAGATAAACACCCAACTATCACTACCCTCCCACTCCAAGCCTACTGTGACGCCGGTCCGCCGGGGATGTAGCCGCGAACGACGAGCTCCTACTAAGCCCAACGAGCGGCAGACTCAGGCATGGAATCGAGGGCAGGTGCTTCGCTGTGGTCGCCTCTGGTGTCGAACGCGCCTCATGTCCTGGTGACCCTGTCCTCACTACCTCCTCCGTGACCCAGTAGGGAACGAAGGATCCTCCAGGATCAGCTGACCTGATGAGACGGGGGACATACTGGGATCCGCGTACCTCAACAGGAGGTCGGGCATTACGGGTCTGCCCATCTCGGTCGTGTCCTCCAAGATCAGGTCGCAAAGGGTGAAGTGATCGAGTGAGCTGAGACGGGAAGCAAAAAGGCGTCCACATATGCAAACGCGCACCTCGCAATGACCTGAAGTGGAGGGGAATGCTCGGGTCATAGTGCACCTCCCATGTAGGCGGGTCAATGAAATCACGAACGACGCCATTGAAATTGAAGACGAACCAAAAAGAGAGAGATGGGAATTCAAAGAATCAAGGAGGAGTCCTCTATCCTTAGTGCCATCGTTTTCCCAGGAACCTTGGGTTTATTATGAAAATGTTGAGCATGCATAGGTTCATTATGAGGTTTTCGCAAAGGTTGTTGTCCAAGGTCCATGTCTTTTATAATAATTCTAATGCATGTATGCAACATAATGTTTCATGGATGCATGGTAGCACTTTAGGTAAATCAAACAATAATTCAAACAACATTGTGTGGCATGAAACTTTTCTTTGAATCATCTTTCCTTTTCTCATACTTGTGTCACCAATAATATAGTAACCGCACCCCTAAGCTAGGCTATGAGCTCATACCTTAACTAGTCGTCACTAGTTCTTACTTATCCTCTTGATAAGCGAATCATAAATATCATAATCCCGACTCCCAGAGTAATTGGTAGGGGCCTAGGATCACCCATCATGGGACTTTCTCCTTCTTCGAAACGTATCGACTTGGTTAAGACCAGCTTAACTTTGTCGCTTCGGATGGTCTCACGTCCATACCCTACGGTTTAACTTTCTCCTCATTCTAGTAGAGACGTCTCTGCATATAACTTTTAAACTTCATATTTCTCAAAAACTTTCTTTTTGTTCCTCAAATTTGACGGAAATTCGCGGCATAAGACCATTTCAAA
>JAMLFY010000002.1:18804337-18899235 GCA_030441495.1 Dalbergia oliveri | reverse complement strand
TATTTAAGCGTGTCCATTGTGTCCCACCTCTCTTTCCTGGGAATCTCAGATGCATGATTTCAGTTAGTATATATTATTCCATCATAAGACTATAAATGAGAAAATGTCATGATGATTATGAATTGAATTATGATATAACATGCAAAGATTTAATGGTGACTTAAATGTAAGAGGAAATGATCCTTTGGACCCATCAGACTATAGGTGGTGAAAAGGTGATCCTAGCCCCTAACCCGTTCTCTCAAAAGGGTAGTTGGAACTTTAACTTATCAAAAGGGATAAGTATATGCTAGTGACGACTAGTAAGGTATGAGCTCATAACCTAGATTACTCCCAAAAGGGTGGAGTATAGGATGGCCAGGAAAATGATGATGGAAGTAACTTTAAGTCACCTAAGGAACTAAGTAATGCATGATGTAAATATGATGTTCTTCTATGCATAGTATTTATTATATGATGATGAGAAATATGATGTTCTTCTATGCATAGTATTTATGATTTGATGATGAGAAATATGATGCTTTATGCATAGTATTTATGATATGATGATGAAGAATATGATGTGTTGATAAAAGGAAAAGTTCATTATAAACATGACATGCTAAGTTTATGATGCATTATAAGACGCATGATTAAAACCGACAAACCTCGTAAAGTATATTTCGAACTTAATAAATCAATCTTAGCATGCTTACTATTTCATAATGAAACCGAGGTTCTTGGGGACGATGATGATGACACAATGCTTCATGAGGTAAGTACCCTACTAAGATTCCTTTTATAAGTTTCTCACACCCTCTATTTTTTTTCCATCTCGTCTTCAGAAACGAAGGAAGTGTTCGTGATTCACATTGAGGCTTTCACCTGGTAGCTGAACTTGATCCTGCTAGTTTCACTCGTATATTTAGATATCTATCCCTATCCTTGGAGTGTTATTACTAGGTGCCATTAATGGATGTCCTTCCATCCATATATTATTTATGTTTTGTTAGATTGCCTACACCTAGTATTATTTTGTTGGTAGGCAAAATATCTATGTGATATGTAATTATGGATGTCATATGATGGAGCCAATATGATGTGTTTCTTCATGATATGTCTATTCGTTTTCTGCTTTATCTCGATTATCGTTCACGTTATGCGTGGCTCACGTTTTCAATTATCTTTAAAAAAAAATGGCTCGTAATTTTACTAAGTATTTTCAAAGCATGATTAAGGAACTGAAGCAAAGAGTAAAGTCTAGTAATTAATCAGATATTGCCTAGGTGTATTGGGTTAATTATTAGGGTGTTACATTTACTTAGATTGAAGCCCATGAGCAATAAAATATAGAATATGACTTAGTTCTTTGAATGTTGGTTTGGACAAAGTGTTGAGCTTTGTGTTCATTTTCTTGAGCTTGATGATGAAGTTCATAACCAAAGGCTTCTTTGAAGTCTTGGTACTAAGAACTCTAAAGCTCACTTCATATGGTTAAGATACATATTTGGGTTGAGGTTGTAATATTCCTTTAAAGTCTTGTAAGAGCTCTAGTTAAGATAAAATGGAATTGCACTCATGTTTATGTTTATGTCTTGCATAGCATATTTATTTTGATGCCATCACTAAACTTTCAAGAATAACTAAATGGACTTGCATTATCATGTTTAAATTTCCAAGCTTGCATTTCATGTTTATATTTCAATGCCATCACTTAAACTTAAAGATAATAATGATGTTGCATCTCATATTTATTTTATGTACTCACTTTATTTTCTAATGAAGAGTAAATAAGTGCATAACATGTTTAAGTTTATGCCATCACTTAAATAATCCTAAAGCTCAAAGGCTTGCCCAAGTATCTTACATAAAGTTTTAGAAAATGGAGGCATTCAAGAATGCCATTTTGGCCTTGTGATGATGATGATGGGCTTGGATGATTCATCTAACCATAAGTATCCATAGCCTAGGTCTTGGAATTTTTCTAAGCTTAGGTGTATTTAAAGAACCTTATGAACAAAGATTGATGATTTAAATTTAATCTTTGAGCTAAATGATTTAGCTACTAACCTCACCTGATTTTGTATGATTTTAATGAGAGGACTTGGTTTCTAAAAGAGTTTTGAGTTCCTAAAATGATTCCAAGAGAAACTAGCAACTTATATGTATTTAAATCATGAGATTATGTGATTATATGATGACTATGATTTCGATTCTTCCCTTGGTGTTTGGCTACTATATGAATTTTGTTCTAAGGTGTTAAAGTGTGTAAAATTATGTTTGAGTGAAGCAAGGAATGATTTAGGGAAGTTAGGAAAGAACAAGTAACTAAAAAGGACTTAAAATGTGAATTCTAGAACACTTAGAATGCACAAACTTGTAATTCTGTTTCAGCATAATTGGACTTAAGAAAAATGGGTTATAATTAGTGGATATGTGTAGGAATCCCTCATAATTGGTTTAGGAGTTAATTATAGAGCCTTAGGAAGACGAAACTTAGAAAGGGTCAAAGGAAATTCTAGGACCCGTAATCATAAGGCAAAATCTGCTAAATAAATAGATTGTTTGGTCTTATTATGAAGCATAAACTTTGGAGGAAATTATAGGTAATGATCCCTTAGGTGTTGTAAAAATCCATAATGAAGGTTAGGATAATTGGAACACAAGTTTAACCAATAAGGGCCAAAGCATAAGATACACGAGATAGGAGGTGTGATGTGAGCATGAGATCGAGTGGGTACACTCATAATGATGTGAATATGTTAATATCATGAGCATGAGACTATATGTGTATTTGAGGCATGTTGTTGTGATAATGTGGTACATTATGTTTGAGATGCATGAGATTTGGAATATGAATAAATAGAAGAGTATGCTCATTAATAGAGATTTATTTGATCGAGTTATGTGGCATGACTCAAATTTGAGGAAATTCGAGTATAGTATGTTATGCTAAATTTCCGTCAAATTTGAGGGACTTGAGAAAGTTTTGAAAAGAAAGATTTTATATGTGATATGTGAGACGCATTTTCTTCTGCTACGGTGAGGAGAAAGGAAACAGGTGGAGGTATGGTCGTAGGGGCCATACCAAAGCGACAATGTCATTGGTCTTAACCAGATGATGCATTTCGCGGAATGAGAACGTACTTCTCCTGCTACGAGTGAGGAGAGGTTAAAGCCGTGAGGGCATTGACATTAGCTTGCAAAGCGGACAAAGTCATTGGTCTTAACCAAGCTCGATGCGTTTTCAAGAAGGAAGAAAGTCCCATGATAGGTGATTCTTTAGGTTCCCTGCCCATACTCTGGGAGTCGGGATTTGTTATTGTTATGATTATGATTCGCTTATCAAGAGGATAAGTAAGAACTAGTGACGACTAGTTAAGGTATGAGCTCATAGCCTAGTATCAAGGGTCGGTTACTATTGTTTTAAAGATCATGATGTCACAATTTTGAGAAATGAGAAAAGATGAGAAGCATCATGCTTATGAAAGCGAAAGGTTGATCTTGAGAAGTTACATGCCACTATACGTAATTGTTTGTTGATGATATGTTTTATTGTCTTGCTAAGTATTGCCATGCATTCATGTTCTACTATGCTGCATACATGCATTAAAGATTCATCATAAAAGACACGGATCTTGGATAATTACTCTTATGAAAACCTCATAATGAACCTTTGCATGTTTAACCTTTTTATAATAAACCCAAGGTTCCTGGGGACGTAAACAATGACACTAGGATAGAGGATTCTTCCTGAGATTATTTAGCAAGATTCTCACCCCTCTCTTTGTTTTCTTCTTCGTTACGTTCCGGCGTGATGGCGTCGTTCGTGCCGTACGTATTTTTGCATACATGGGACACTCGTTTGCTTTTCGGTCTCTAGTTTCCACTTCACTCTTGACTTCCCCCTCGGTGATGATTTGATTTTTGAGAGGACGCGACCAGGAGACGGTGAAGCAATCCCTAACCATCATTTGGGCGTATGGGCTACCCGAGTACGTTCCTCGCAGGAGGCACTCGAAGCCGATCCGTAGGAGGATCCCCTTCTCATCCCCTTTGGAGGATCGGCCCCTCCAGTTCCATGGATGTCAGGAAGGCAAGTGAGATCCAGTGACATGGCAGAGATTGGCTCGACATAGGAGATACGCCCAGAGGGAGGTCATGACGGGTCCACTTCTGTTTACACTCACCAGAGGAGATAGCACAGGTTCATTGGGTACGTCCTTGGAGGACGGAGGAGCGCCATCATAGTTCGAGGGAGGGGATAGTCATAGCTTGGGACTGATCTTTTGAGGGCTTCTCATGTATCTTGCTATTTTGTTTCCGGTTTATGTTTTCCTGTACCTTATATTTCCTATATTGCAAGCTCTACCCACTTATATGGGTACGACATTATGCTTTTTATGTTTTCAGTTGATGTACTAAACTATGTTATCTAATATTATGATGGATGTTTTATGATTGAGGTGTTCCTTGTTGCTTTTGTTTTATATGATTTATTTATCCTTCCGTTTTACGTTTCATTTATGTCTTCAATGGTTCGCACTTTGTTTTACGTATTCCATTTCAAAAAAAAATTTATACGTATTTTTAAGTCTTTTTACAACGGTTTCAAAAGAGAAGTAATAACTAATAATTAATCTTAATACGTCTTAGGCGTGTGGGTTAAATATTAGGGTGTTACATCTAAACCCTAAAATGCCCTTAACTCTGACCCAACCACTCCATTCTTCATGATGCAAGCCGCTACCCTCTCCCTAATCTGATTCATTATTCATTTTTTGAAAAAGCACTCATACTCCATTTCATTTTCTCTCAACTCCACCATCTACCTCTATTATTTCCAACCTCATAACTTCTTTATTTCTCTACCAAATCCAACAAACAAAGAAATTTTTCCAGATAGATCTTCCACCAAAAAATCCAAATCCACCATTAGTTTTGCAAGAAAAATCCTCCAATACTCCCTTTTCTATTTGGCCGAATTGTGTTGTGAAGAAGGAGGAGCTTTTGCTTCCTTTCTTGTGACCTTGAGTTTCAAGGAGCTTGTGATTGCCTTGACCTCCAACAAAGACCCTCTTTTGGGTAGGGGTTGGTGTTCAAACTTGTTTTCTTATTTTGTTCTCTCATTTTTGCTAAAAAGGTTTGAGTTTTGATGGATGTTCATGCTTGAAAGTTAGTTATTTTGCTCAAAACTCTTTCTTTTGAAAGTTTTCGAGAGCTCACCATTCCCTTCCTTTCAAGCTTAGAGCACTTTCATCTTTCATAGGTAGAGATTTTTGTTTTAAAACTCAACACCATATCATTGTTCTACACTTTAAAAGAGTCACTTTTGTGTATTTTAAGAATTTTTGAGCAAGATTTAATATTTTTGAGTAGGTCACTGATTTATAGGGTCATTATGTTGGTAATGTTTGTTTCAAAAACTATGTTCATATTTAGAATCTACACATCAAAAGGAGCACATTTATGCATGTTTCAAGTTTTGCAAAAACCTTGGATTTTGGGATGTTTAGGTTCTAGGCCTTGTTCATATAGAAGGAAAATTTTGTTTGAGAAACTAACCACATATTTGGAATCTACATGAAAAATGGAGTGGGTACATGTGATTTGGGTATTTTTGTGATTATGTAAAGATTTTGGGGTCAAAATATAATTTTACCAAGTTTAGGGACTTTTTATGTAAAAATTGAATTTTTAGGATGTAAATCTATAAAAATAAACTTTGGAACAGTAAAATATGTGTTTAGGAGAAAAAAATGAGTTTTGGGGTTATTTTGCAATTTTAGTAATGTATAGGGTTAAAATATAATTTCACAAAGTTTAGGGGTTCTTATGCAAAAATTGAGTTTTTAATGTAATGCTGTCTAAATGGGTTCTGGACAAGTAATGTATGTGTTTGGAAGAAAAAAAGAGTTTTGGGGTTATTTTTGAAATTTAGTAAAGTTTAGGGGTCAAAATGCAATTTCTTAAAAGTTTGGGGGTTTTTGTGCAAATTCTAAAATTTTAAGTGCAAGGTTGTAATTTCAGTAGAATTAGAGTGGAAAATATGTTTTTGGATGAAAACTTGAGTTAAGGGCTATTTTGTAAATTTTATAAAGTTTGAGGCTACTTTGTAAAATTAGAAGTTGTAAAGTCCTGTAAAAGCAAATTTTTAGAACTTGTAACATGAAGGAAAATGAGCCATAGTAATCACCTATCTTGGGAAGAGGAAAAATGTGTCTTTCAAAATACTCTTATCATCAAACTCAATAAACTTGCAGATGAGATTTATAACCTGAATTTTAAATGTCCTGATGACTCTTAAATATCTAGTGTATACAAGATGGTATTATAGGTTAACTGTTATGCTTGATTAGATTATGAATAACTATTGTGACATACTTGACTGATTTATATTGGTAATATATGTGAGATTAATTATTATCCTGGATATTGCTAATAGGAACTGGTTACTTATGTATTTATTCTAAGCAATGTTTGTGATTATTCTTGAATGAGTCTTATTAATAAGATGTGTTGAGTCAAGTATGCATTAAGACATGGATAAAGGACATCATGAGCTTGGGACATTATTGCGGTGTACCACTTAGTGCATAAGCGGTCCATTTGCGAAGTAAAGAAAGTGGGGTAAGTGAGACAGGATATACTAAGTGCTACATTGTGGCACGACCATGCAGAATGAAAGTGTGAATGTTATATGGCTATGTCATGAAAGAGAACTCACACCCCCATACACTAGGTTAAGTGTCGATAAAGGTTAGATCCTGAGTAGAGGTTAAATACAGATCAGATAGTGACGCCTGGTCTCAATACATATCATAATGATGTTATTTATGACCAGTAAGGTTAAACCTAATCAGAGGTTTATTAATGGCTGATCGCATTATATATGTTAGGTATGAGCTCATAGCCTAGCGATAAGTGAAGATGATCTATGTTTAAAGAAAGTTGAAAGTCTTGTGTTTCTTATATGTATGTTTGCTTCATGCATACATGTACATGTACAGGATTATGTTTGTCTCTTTCATGCATGCATGTACTTACGAGATTATGATTCATTCTTTCATGCATGCATATGGCTTAAGTGATCTATTTATTCTCTCTATGCATGTATGCCCTTATGAAAAGTATATTTCAATGTGACACCATGATCAAGACCATATTAAAATAGAAAGTCCACTTGATAGCAACGTTGAAAACTCTAAATTTGGACTCATTATGGCATTTACTCCTTTCTATAACAAACAAGTGGGCTTGAAGACGTACGATGATGACACCATGTATATTTTACTATTCCTGAGATTCATTAGGATTCTCACCCTATTTGAATTTCCATGTACATTCTTAATGAAGGGACGTCCTGGTAGCTGATGTTTGAGTTCGCGGATAGATAGAGTAGCTATCCTGGAGACATTGTTTGGATTATTAGATATTTATCCTACTTATATCTCTTGACATATGACTATCATTTTGGTTTGGATTCCTGTGCCAGACCTATGTGGTCGTTTGACATGCTTATCTATTATGCTTTTTATTGCTATGTATCTCGGCTTTAGTAGAGGTTAGGTGGTTGTGCACTATGGCACAATTATACTTATTTAGATATTTTGTGAGTTGCAAGGCTCTTATGCTAGATTATATATATATATATATATATATACATATACACGTTGAGGTAGTCCATGTGATGGGCTTGCATTGACTTAGTGTTGAGATGATAATTTCATGCTATATGTTCGCTTATATCTCTATGGTTTCAGTTGAATACTATTTATGTAACACTTTAATATTTAACTCAACACGCCTATGACGTATTTAAGTTAATTATTAGTCATTACTCTTTTGTTCTAGTTCATAATTTAAAATCTTGGAAATACTTTAATGAAATTATAGGTAATTTTTTTTTAAACAAAGCATGAGCTGTGCATACTAAGTAAAATCCATCTTCTATTGCACATATAGAGGAGAAATAAAAATGAGTTACATGTGTGCATGACAATCACATGAACATAACCACATTATCATATATAATTATAGCATAAGTATTAACGTTCACATGGCGCACAAAATCACTTCTAAAAGGATAACATGCCCACCAGAGGTTAAGTCAAGTACAGGAATCCAAGACGAACAATATGCAAAACGAATACAAAATAAACCAGCATAAGATCTCTCCTCTCACTACTCCTCTCAAAGCGCCTAGATAAAATACACGATAACTCGTCTCGTGTGGCATAAAGTCCGTAGGGTCGGACATGGGCACCTCGCGAGGAAGGGTAGTGCCTCTGCGTCAGGCTTATTTTCCTCTCATCGGTTGCATGAGTAGTTTCTCCATCAATATCACCTCCCATTTCCATAGGGACAACGGGCAGATCTATGAAGAGTGGCGGGAGGGTAGATCTTCCTGATGGGTCCAACCATGACCCAGTGAGCGAGGTGGTGACCTGGGTATGTAATTAGGGAAAACTCGAACGGATGATGAGCGAGTGAGTATGTGAAAGCCAAGCATGCGGTACGTGCGCTTAAGGCAAGATCATTGAGTAGGGTTATAGGAGACGTCGCTAGAAATGGGGTGCGTGAAGGGATGATCCATAAAGACGTGCAAAAACCACAATGACCCACAAAATGATATGACGGATTCTGGGTCATAATGCATTTCCACGTAGGGGCGTCTCCATAGATCATGAGTGTGCCATCTACCTCGAAGACGAGATGGAAAGAAAAGAAGAGGGAATGAGAAACTTATAAAAGAATCTCATTAGGGCTTTTGCCTTCTAATGCGTGTGTCATCATCATCGTCCTTAGGAACTCGAGTTTCATTATGAAAATGTGAGCATATATAAGGTTCTTTCATTAAGTTCAAATACTATTAGCCGAGGTTCATGTCTTTTAGCATGAACCTTAATGTCATGGATGCATCATACTATATCATGAATACATGTTGTAACACCCGATTTTCCGTGTACAAATGACCAAAATACCCTGAGGTCATTTTACCCGGAAAATGAGGATGGCCCCGGCCATCCTCGGGGATGTTTTGATGATGATGATAGAGGATTATATGTGTTATGTGTGTTATCAGAAGAATCTCATTTTGAGTTCAAATGCGCAGAATGACCAAAACGCCCATGCGGCTAATAACACGATTTGCATGCCGTTGAGCCCAGAATTCACCCAAAGGTTTTAAATGATTTTTTTAAGCAATGTTTTATGATAGGTTAAGTCCATGGTTTCAGGAGTCCTTGTGTGAATTTAGTTTTACCCATCTCTGAACGGACATAATGAAACGATTATGGAAGTATGGACAATATTAGACTCTAATTAAAGATAAATTAATTTTATTATTAATTTGAAGTCTAAATAATTATTTGAGGTCATTAGAGGCTTAAGATTGATTAACTCAAATTTCCTTCTTAAATCCAAGATTTTATAGATTTGCATGGACTGGATTTGCATCCTTTGAGCTTGCAAAGCTAGTGAGAGCAACTAAAGTGACACCACTATTCTGTGTTTTTGGTCTTGCTTCACGCTGTTTGGTATGGAATCTATATCCACTTATGAGATACCCAAATATCTTTGCAATTGTGTTTGGCCCTCTAACAACTCCTTCATCCAATCTGGAACATCATCTTGCATAGCACGAGTTTCAAACCATTGGGGAAAATTTTGACTGTGGCTTTTAGCTTTGCTCCATTTGGATCCTCGATGTTGATTACTAACTTCAGTTTCATGCTCTCTAAATGGAAAAATATTGTTAGTTCTTAGTAAATGACAAATTTACACTAATTTCAAATAAGCTAAGAAAGAAGACATACTACAATTGATATAATAATGTACCTAATAAGTCTTGAACTTCATCGCAATTATTTAATAAGTAACCATGGATTTGGCTTTGAGACTTGGCATCTAAAGGAAAGGATCACCTTTCTTCCCTCACAAAGGACAACCTTTGTTGGGAAACAATTCTGGAAGTGAACTTGAAGTTTCCATTCCATTAGGACTAATGTCATCATTGTTTCGAGGTCTTCTATTAATCTTGTTTGAACCCCTTCATGTAAATAACATGAGCAAAAGGTCAAACATTCTTCAACCAAATAAGCCTCCAATAGATCCTTTGGATGACTTTTGATTGTGAACATATGACTTCAAAGTGCACATATATCTTTCTGGAGGATACATCCATCGAAACTGAACGGCCGCCTAATCTCACCTCATTGGCTAAATGTATTGGCAAATGAATCATTGTGTCAAAAAAAGAAGGAGGAAAGATCCTTTCCAGCTAGCATAGTGTTTCAACAATCTCTATTCTAAACGATCTATCTCTTCCAATGTGATAACTTTTTGACATAATTGACGAAAGAAAGATCCAAGTTCAATCAAAGGGACAGGCATTGATCAGGAAGTATGCTTTTGATCGGTATTTCTAGCAAATAATGTAACATGAAATGGGCATCATGGGTCTTGTAATCAGATATTTTTCTTCATTGCACGAATCGAGAAATGTTAGAAGCACTATTATAGCAACTTTCCTGTTTTCAAGACACCACAAAAAATAGATTTCTCTTCATTTGTCATGGAGAAGCATGCTTTTGCTAACTTTGCTTTCTTTCCATCCTTTGTTTCTTTTAGATGAAGGTTCTTTTGAATGCCCATATCTTGTAACTCATATCGAGCATTTCGCATGGTCTTTTGACTTGCAGAAATGTCAAGAGAGTTCCAATTATGTTGTCAACTATGTTCTTTTCTATGTGCATGACATCAAGGTTATGTCGTGATGTGTTATGTTACCAATAAGGCAAGTAAAAAAATGACCTTTTCTTCCATGGGCCATCATTCGATTTTTCTTCTTTTTCCCAAATGCATTATTCATGTTTTTTAACTGATAGAAACTTAGATGCCCTTTGAAACTTGGAGGAGGCCTATGTTCTGATTTTCCATTAAATGACCTTCTTGTTAGCTCTCCAAGGATGATCCCCAGGCAAAAAGACACGATGATCCATATAACAAATCTTTCGACTATATTTGAGATAAGTTGAACAAGTCCCATAATTACAACAAGGGCAAGCAAGCTTTCCTTTTGAACCAGATAACATTGCATATGCGGGAAATCACTAATTGTCCATAAAAGGGTTGCTCGCATTTGAAAGGTTTGATCTCTTGATGCATCATACATTTTTACCCCAAGCTCCCATAACTCGTTCAACTCTTCTATCAAAGGTTGTAGATAAATATCAATATCATTTCCTGGTGATCGAGGTCCAGCGATTAGCAAAGAAAGCATCCAGTATTCCGGTTTCATGCACATCCAAGGTGGCATATTATATGCCATCAAGACAACGGCCATGTGCTATGAGATATGCTAATGGTTCGAAATGGATTGAATCCATCACTTGCCAAGCCAAATCTTAAGTTACGAAAGTCAAGCAAAATCCGGATACGCTCATCAAAGTCCTTCCATGACTTCCATCGCAGGATGCCTCAACTTCCTATCTTTAAACGTTCTCTTATCATGCCATTTCAGGTATAAGCCTTTGAACACATAAAAAGTCTTTGAAGCCTTGGAATTAAGGGAAAATGTCTCAAGGTCTTTGCAGCAGTGTTGTGAGCTTTTTTAGGAGGCACAACATCACTATCAACAACAGGATGTTAAATCCAACGAGAAGCTCGCAATCATGGCAAGTTGTGTCCTTCTCATGCTCTTTCCGTATAGCATGCAATCATTAGGACATGCATCAATCTTCTTATAGTCAAGACCTAAGTCTTTAATCATAGTCTTGGCTTTATTGAAAAGGAAGGAATATTTAAGGTAGGAATAGCCTCTTTCAATAACTCCAAGAGGGAAGTGAAAGAGGCATTGCTCCACCCATGCAAACATTTCAGCAAGTATAATCTAATAGTGAAAGATAATGTAGAGAATCCTTCACAACCAGGATATAGTTCTTTACTAGCCTCTTCAACCAAGTTATAAAACTTCTTTGCATCTTCATTCAAACCTTTGTGAATTCCTTCTGTTTGTCCTACATTTCTAAATCTATCATTTAGCAAGCCCTCAATGTCATCATGGAAGTTAGTTTCATCATCAGTGTCACTATCAACATCCATGCCTATTACACTTTCCCCATGGTTAACCCATCTTGTATAACCTTCAACAAATCCAAAGCATATCAAATGATCATAGACTTTGTTTCTTCGATACCAATAAATGTTACAACACTTTGCACGGACATTGGATTTCCTCTCCTTGAGGATTTCCAATAGAATAAGCAAAGTCCAATAAGCTTTTAATGCCATCAATAACCTCTTTGCTATGTCTTGGTAAACTCATCCAATGCTTGGATATATCTTGAGAAAACCTAATTATTCAAATAATGTTATTAATACTTCAACCACATACTTAAATAGTATTAACAACTAATCCCCAAACAAATACTATCAATAACTACCTAAAAATATTAATAGAATCACTAATTTTCACTTTTTATGAAACTCTATAGGTAATAGCAAATCCATACAACCCCATTATTCTAAGCAACTCACATCCTCCTCGATTCTAAACTTCAAATAGCATGTCTTCTCATATGAGAAAAAAAGTAGAGGGTAGAATAATGGTTTCAAACTCAGAAGCAGCTTGCATTATCTTAAGATTTAATTTAGAAATATATAGTTTGGTCCACAAGTATCTTTATGCATAAAAATCAAGAATTTATTTTTCTAGTACATGAAAATATAAACATTTGAATATAATGACTGATCATCAGAAGAAGTGACTACTTCTTAATCCTTACAAGCATATGACATAGAAGAAAAAGAAAGGGTTTTTAAAAATTATATAAGTTGGTGAGAAGATTCCTTTAGTCAACTCTTTTGAGTGAATAATAAATGGATAACATTAACAAGGGAATGAATATGAAGTAGAAATACAAAAGAAGCATAGCACATGCACACAAAAAGGAAAAATATAGAAATTGCTTACGAAGTCATGGTGCTATTTGTGATCCGCAACTCACCTAGTATTCACCAAACATTCCCAAGATGTTATCTCAGCTGCCTCATTCCTCCTGCAACATACAAACACTAATAAAATTGGACTCGTTGAAATGGAAAAAAGCAAGTAACCCATGAAAGGAAAATTTTTCAAAAAATGAAATTAAAGAATATCCACATAAAGGGGAGAGATTGGAGATATGCTTGAGTCATATCTATTTCATATAAATAAAATCTATGCAAGTGACAAGATCAGAATTAGAGTGATTCTTACTCAGCATACTCAGCTTGCGCATTCTGGCTTTCAACAATCTTCGAAACTAAGGACTTGTTCTCATCAGGTCCTTCTAAAAAAAGAAAAGGTTATGATCAAGCACATACATAATAATATATCACATAAACACAGGGAACATAAATGGGAAGGAAGAGACATATTAACTTGTCAAAAAGCAAAATGGAGAATAATTCAGCACCTTCCAAATTCAAAGAAACTCTGTGAGGTTAAGGATAATAAGTAATTCACAAGTTACCTTCTCCAAGACCTGTCATCATTCATATTAAGATGACATTCCATGAGTCATGACAACATAAATTTTAATTTTTTTATTTTGGGATAAAATGACAACATAAAATTACATATATATAATATATAGTATATTTTACAACATGTATAATATGAAAGAAAAGCATTCTATTAAAAAATGAAAAACTATTATTTAGGATTATAAGTTGATGGACTTTCCTCAAAATCATTATCACTGATTAGAACAAGGAATTTTAGTAACTTCAAAGCAAAGTTTTCAATTTTTCATATGAATAGTTGCGTGAATCCACAATGCTTCTTCAAACATTTTCTTTGGTCACAAACTCTAATGTTTTATATTTCACATGTAGTTTTCATTGGTGTTAAAAGCCTTTAGCTGGTACCAACCATGATCTCTCCTCTTAAAATTCAGATTATTTTAATTTGATGTTACTCTCCAAGTTTGAGTTGATCCTAAAAGTAAGACATTCAGTGGCAAATAGCAACCCTCAAAATAATTAAAGCGCAAAAGATATTGAAATATAAATAACAGAAGTTTCAAAAGCACATAAGAAATGAGCAACATAGCCAGCACATGCATCAAAATTGCCATCATTATATGAGGGAAATCACATGAAGGGTAGATAATTTCAAGAAGTCTATTATGAACCTGAAATAGAGTATCCACCATTCCCTATGTATATATAAAAACACCCAACACAACATAACAAAACATCCATGTCCTCAAGTAACATTTTCTGAGCCCAAAAGACATACAACCTTAATTTCCAAAACCAGTAAATAGTCAATACACACATCCAACAACAAAAAAAAGAAACAGCAAAATTTGTGAGAGAACAAAAAATACACCAAGCAATTGTGGCAAGTTACCTATATTCCTTGGATCAACAACGAGAGAGTCAACATTGGCATAATAAACAACAGATTTAAGGGACTTCCAATTCGGCCAGTGTTCCATCAAAATTATCTCAAAATAAGAGATATAAGTTAACAATAATAAGTTGTGAGAAATAATTAGGGGGCTTCCTGAGTAAGATCATCGAGTTGGTGAGGCCCAGTTCGAGGGTTAATGCCCTTGCAAAGGACTTCATCAGAAGGAAGAAAGGGGAAGCTCAGCGGCTTCTAATGGAGGATCAGCGAACCGCGGGGTGTTAGAACTTGGAGGAATGGGGTGGTGTCGACGGAGTCGAGTTGGTGTCCGCGGTGTGTTCGTAGTGGCTGAGACGAAGTTGAATGGTGGCCGCAAAACATCTTCACGTGAGGCGAAGGCTGAGGTCGGCGTTCGAAGGGATCGTGAATGGTGGTGAGGGTGCCTTCTTCAAACGCCTTTGAGAATGGTGGTGAAGGGGAATGTCCGCCTAGCACGCACAGTGGCTCTACTTGGTGGCTGCGGTGGAGAAGGTGCGGTGGTGAGAATCGAGAAGAAGAAGGCTTACAAGAAGGTGTGGTGGCTAGGGATTTAATTAACAATGTGGGTTCCTGGGAATGAAATTGGGTATACGGTAAAAAGGCTTACAATAAATAAAGTATAATTGCAATTTGTTTTTCATTTGTTAGTTTTAGAAAAGAGGATATACTTTTAGAGGGAAATGAAATTTTAGTGGGAAAATAATCTGGGTAGCGCCAATTATTTAGGCAACGGTTCAATTGTGGTGCCTATAAGAAAATAAAAGGCAACGCCTAAAAAGTGTTAGCAATTGATTGTTTCCTTTTTACAAAAGATAGGCAACGTTAGAACCTATTCTTTTTAACCTAAGGCAACGTTTATAAAACGTTGCTTTAAAATTGTTGCAATAGCCCCATTTAAGAAAACGTTGCCTAAACTAACTAAAGGCAACGGTTTTGAAGCGTTGTCTTCAAAAAGTGTTGCCTTAGGCCTAAAATATTGTAGTGAGTAAATTCTCTCCAATCCTTAAATCAAGGAATCATGTTGGAGTTTGAATTTTAAACTAATGATGTTTAATTCAAACTAATCAAGCAAGACAACTCTTAATCATGTCTTACAAACCTTAAACCCATGATTACAAATCCAAACACACAATTACCAATCCCTAACTCACTCCTTAGTCAAATCCACCTCTAACACACCTCCTAACCTAGATGAAAATGAGATATTTCCCCAAATGAGCCAAGGAGGCTATGGCCTCCCTAAGTTCAAGTCCCACATATTTTATCTTTTCAATAACAAAAAATCCTTATTCTTACAACTTGCTTGGCCAAGTCTTGTGTCCAAAAAGTGCCCTAAAAATCCTCTCTTCTCTTTCATCTCAAAGAGTTCTTTTCTTCCTTTTCCTCACCCCCAAACCACCATATCACCCTCAAGGATCACTTTCAAGATCAAAGCTTTCTCATTTTCGATCAAAGAAAAGCACACTTGGTAGGGATTTGTTTGAGTTTTCTTCTATCTTCTTCTCTTTTCCTTTTCGGCTTTGATGAGAAATAAAACAAAAGGAGTTATTGCTATTGTTGTTATTGTTGTTGTTGTTGTGGCTGATGTTGTTATTGTTGTTATTGTTGAATCTTCTCTTTTTCTTTCTTTCATTTCGGATCTTGATGTTGGATATTGTAAAAACTATGAGCTTGATGATGATAGATCTTGATGGTGAGTTTGTTGCCACCATATGCTTGATCTCTAAAGCCTAGATCTTTGTCTCATTTTTTATTTTGAAATTCTCTTGTTTCCTTTCATTTTTTATTTTTATCATCCCTTTTGTTTGCTTCCTTTTCGGTTTCATTTGTTGGATACCATGGCTTGATAATGAGAGATCTTGGTGTTGGTTGTAAAGACCACTATGTGCTTGACCTCTAGAGCCTAAGGTTTGGTTCATCTTTGAAAAGAATGATAAAAATGAATATTAATGGTTTTCCTTGAGCTTGATGATGAGTCTAATCAAAGAGGTTCTTGGAACCATGGTGTTAAGAGGCTCTAACTCATTCCATTTTGGTTAAGATTGATTGGGGTTGAAAGTCAATTCTTTAAAGTCTTGAAATGAACTCTAGCAAGATAAAGAAAGGAACTTGCATCATGTTTATATTTCTAGTCCTTGCATTGCATATTTATATTTAAGCCTTGTATTTCATGTTTACATTTATGTTATCATCTAAGTAATTAACTCGAAGCCCACCTATTTCAACCTTAAAGTTGATTTGTGATTTAGAGTAAATACTTTAAGGGGCCTAGAGCACTAAAATAAAGAATTGAACTTACATTCATGTTTACATTTCTTGTCTAGTATATTTAAGTTTCAAGCCATCACCTAATAATGGTAAAGATCTAAAATGAGGCTTGCATAGCATGTTTATCTTTATGTCATCACTTAAATTCCTAGAGCTCAAAAGACTTGCCCTTGTATCCCAAATGGAAATTTTAACCATGGCTAATGGATGTGCCTTAGTCATGATACAATGTTGGTTTTGATTTATAAAAATGTGAAAATGTTTCCAAAGGAATGTTAGAAAGATGTTTTAAAATGGTCTTGAGGTGTTAGAGTAACTTAGAATGTGTTAAAACCTTGATTTCTTGAAATTCAAGGTTCTGGTAATTGATTGCCATACTATATAATCGATTACCAAGTGTGTTCTTCATGCCCAGGACCAGTTTGAGACTCTTGGTAATGATTACCATGATGTTCTTCATTTCTGGAAACAGTTTTTGGCCTTAATAATCAATTACCGGTTCATGTAATCGATTACCATGGTGTTCTTCGTGCCTATAACAAGTTTTTGGTTCTGGTAATCGATTACTAGCATATGTAATCAATTACCAGCATGCTCTTGGTGTTGGAACAAGCTTCTAGTAATTGATTACCAGCACACGTAATCGATTACCAAGTCCTTAAATGTTCAAATAAGTGTTTTCTAAACAAGATAAAGTGGATTGATAACCTTAGGTGATTGAGTTATGTAAATAATGATCCTTAGCAAGTGTTATATACTTATATTTACTGTTAAGCATCACATATGCATTAGCTTGAGTCGGTCCTTGATTTCCGGCATCCTGGATAAGACCATGTTTACTATTTTAAGATATGGATGAATATTATGCTTATGGATTTATGCAAAGAAATGTGATGCTTGCCTATGTGCTTTATGACACGATGTTTTATGGCATGTTGTAATTATGCATGAAATGATGAATGATAAGTATATGATGTTAGCCATGTTTATAATGCTCATGTTTGCATCCCTAAGTGACATAAACACATGTGGAAATGATCCTCTAACTTCCGACTTAAAGGTTATGAGAGGTGATGTAACACCCTAACTCTTAACCTCATACACTTGAGTCATATTTTGGTTAGTTATTAGTTGTTACGCCTTTGTTTTAGATCTTGACTTACTTTTCTTTAAAATGCAAGTAATAAAATACGACTAAATTTTTCTTTTTGAACTTAAGACTTAAAATGCAAGCCGCACATGTGCATAGATACCAAACTATTAGATGTAAAACATAACAACCCGATATACGTCATCATAATAACCATGATTAAACCATAGAATAATCACAACATAAATTATAGTAGTATATCATGATCATAACATAACAACGATGTCCTTATAAATTTAAGGACACCTAGGGGTATTAATTACACCAAACAGCTTAACTAACGCAAAACAAAATGTTAACAAGGCTAGACTATTCTTCATGCTTCCACTGCGCCCTTTGGTACAGACTAGATGACGTGATTCCTACGCCCGCACCTCAAGGATGATCACGAACATCCGCATAATCCGTCTGGAGACGACAAGGAGGAAAACAAAAGGGTGAGAATATTTATACAAGATTCTCGTAGGCTTCCCACTTTAACACAAGTGTCATCGCACCACCACTTGGGTTTCATTATGAAAAGGTGTACATGCATAATTCAGTTTTAATTTCTCAAATCCTATTATCGAAGTGGGTTTCTTTTAGCATGAGTCTTGAGGTATGAATGCAGTAGATATTTTATGTATGCATGGCAATGACGGTCACATACTCAACATGTATCACTTAATCATAAGCACCAAAGGAAATAAGCACGAACATATGCATGTGCATCTTTTCCTTTGTCATAATTGAACTCCTCGATTTTTATTCTTAACTTTTCCACCCTCATCATGGTCACAAAAATCTACCTAACCTGCGCCCAAGCAATTTTCTCATGGCCACCAAAACTCTAAATACACCCATCGCCTAGGAATGAGCTCAAACCTAACTAGCCGTTGTAACATCCTCCCAAGTACAACCCCATTCTTAAGCTATGATATCAACTGAGAGATGTTACTTGTTAATTAATGGACCTCTCTTAATTATCTATAGCAAGCTGATTTACGATGAGATAACTAAGCGTAATTCTATTAAAACATCTTACAAGTAAACATCAAGTTTATTAAACATACAACTAAAAATACATAAGGAAGCTCCTCTATAAGCTTTAGTACATATCTATGCTTCTAATACATTTACATACATACTCATTTCACTAAGTCCGGAATAAAACGTGGTCTGCTATACTCCAAATCCTACACTCCTTTGCATGGGCATCCCCCTCCCTGGCTTAACCTGGAGCGACACGGAAACAAACACATAGGGGTGAGAATATTAAAATTCTCAGTAGGGTAGTTTCCCATATACTACACACAGTAGGCATAAGCAATTCATGCATATACAATATTCATACAAAATCATACACAGAAATCTTGAAAACCCATAGGCGGGAACTAAGGATAATATCACCATAATTGATCGAGTAATAATATGTATAATCAGAACTTCATTCCTCATATCTTCTCAACTTTCTCAACATAGGGAAGGCTTATTCTCATAGAGAGATACATTCACACTTCACAATTTCACAAGGACCATAGATTGCTAGGACATGAGCTCATTCCTATTGGAGATCACCGAACTTCATTTTTCCATTTAGTCACTCAGGTCTATGCCTAGCCGATACGTCTATCGACTCATAACTTTTCTAGGGAAGTCCTTCTTTTTGCCTTCCCTCTCAATTCTTTCTAAGCCTTGTTTCTTTTTCCCCATATGTTTCAAACATACAGGATAGATATGTACATACTATCATAGAATTTCAGCCATTTCCACATCTCATTATCCTGGCAGAATTGATGTTCTAGGCACAACAATTTGTTACCATACCAAACAACCATTCCACCCTTAAGGAAAATTTCAAATGACACTTCAATGTGTCTAAAACAACTTGCAAAAATTTCAGGGCAATCAAAGTTATATAACCACTTCAATAAAATAGGGAAATCTGGTGGTCAGAAGCCACAAATTCATAGTCCAGACTTGTGTTCTCAAAATATTTAGCCCTAGAATTCGATGGAATCATGGTACAAGAAAATTCACAGAGGTATTTCAACATGTTATTAGTCTTGTGTAAAAATTTCAGGAGCTATATCAATCAATTGCTATGATAAAAAATTCGGGCAATCTTGTTACTTAGCTCAACAATTCAGACAGCAAAGGTACAATTCGGTTCCTAATTTTTTGAGGCATCAAACCTTAGAATTAACCCCTAAGAAAATTCGTGTATTTAGTTTAAGGGGTTAAATACAATATAATTTTCATAGCTCATGAAACCACCCACAAAATTTCCAGAAAATTCGTGAAAAGTTCTGATTACAACGGAATCAGTCCAAGCAACCTAGTTCCAATTTCACTTTAGAGAAAACCCATTTTAAAACCATCCAAACACAACACAAAAATTCATACATCAATATCAATATGTTAACCATGAATATCATCAAAATTTTCGAAATTAGGGCAAGCCAAAACAGAATTGAAAAATTTCACAAGGAAGGCAGCAGGAACACCTCTTTGAAGGCTAGTCTCTCTTGTCTCTAGCTTGCTCCAAGATGAGAGTCCTTCACTCCAAGACTCCCAAAACACCTTCAAACCCTCCTCTGATCAGTGATGGATGAGGTGAATATGATGAGGTTTTGAAATTTTAATCGGTTAGATGTTTGGAGTTTGAGGTGTAGAACAAGTTTAGTGAAGAACTTTCGATGATCCAACAACTCTAGCTTGGAGTTTTTGGGCTTGGAACTCAAGAACAAGCTCAAGGAAATAAAATGGTGGCTGTTCTCTTCTTCCTCTTGCTGACCACGAAATTGTTTGGCTTGGAGGAGAAGAATTTGTGACTAGGCTTGCTTAATAAATGACATGAAGATATTTAACAAAGTAATGATCATTTAGGTGACAAGGCAATGATGGATGGCTAGGATTTGATCTTGGATTCCAAGATTAAATCTTGGCCTTCCACATGTCTTGATTAGATGGGTATTATCCATTTGTGGTAATGAAAGTATCTTTCGGTATTAAAAAATCGTACACCGAAATCTCGCAACGGGTAACAATACAATATCAACCGATATTATCCGAAAAATTAATTTTAAGTATAAAATTATCATTCCCACTTATTTCTAACCTTATTCCCATATTTTCCTAATTTCGGGCACCTCCAGGTTCCTAATCAGGGTTTAAGCTTACAGGACGCTGTGAGGCCGCAAAATACTATTCACAAAAACTATTTTTTTTGATACGTCGTTGGGCCGTCCTCATCATGCCCAACTTTTAGATTTTTGAAATTACGACTAATAAAGCTCAAATTAATTTTTAAGTAATTTTTCGGGTGTTAAGACTTCGCGCTAGATTCATACGGGAAAAAGAGAAATGATATTCTTTCTTGGATCACCCCGTAACCCTTTAACTCAAAAGTCATAATGGGATCATTTCCACATTATCATATCTCATATGGATGCAACATGAGCATACAACTATAGAACATCATATAACATATCCTTTATTCATATATCATATTCTCATGTATTTTAAACATAGCACACCACATTATTATAGCAACATGCCACACATCCATACATTTTTATACTCATGGTATTTAAATGATTCACATAAATCAAAATCATACTTATTCGATCTCATTCTCCTATTACATCTCCCTATCCTAAGATATTTTATACTTTGGCCCTCACGACTTTTAACTTGTGTTTCCAATTATCCTAACTTTGATTATGGATCTTTCTTACACCTAAGGGATCATCGCCTATAATTTCCTCTATGTTTTATGCTTACTAACATAACCAAACAGCACTTTATCTCTTTGGGCAGAATTTTGTCATATGATTCCGCGTCCTAAATCTCATTCTTAACCTTTTCTAAGTTCCGATCTCGCCTAAGGCTCTATAATCAACTCCTAGACCAATTATGAGGATTCCTACACATGTCCACTAATTATAGGCCATTTTTCTTAAGTCCAATTATGCTGAAACAGAATTTATAATTTGTGATTCTAAGTGTTCTAGAATTCTCATTTTAAGTCCTTTCTAGTTACTTGTTCTTTCCTAGTTTTCCCCAAATCATTCCTTACTTCACTCAAACATAAAATTACACATCTTAACACCATAAAATAGAATTTATACAGCAGCCAAGTGTACAAGGCAAAAACAAAAACATAAGCATCAAATAATCACATAATCTTATGATTTAAATACATATAAGTTACTAGTTTCTCTTGGAATCATTTTAGTAACTCAAAACTCTTTTAGAAACCAATTTATCTCATTAAAATCATACAAAAATGGATAAGGTCAGTAGCTAAATTATTTAGCTCAAGAAATAGATTTAAAACTTAGAACTTTGTTCATAATGTTCTTTAAATACATCTAAGCTTAGAAAATTTCAAGACTTAGACTATAGGCACTTATGATTAGATGAGCTCATTTCAAGTCCATCATCATCATCACAAGGCCGAAAGGGCATTCTTGAAATGCCTCCATTTTCTAAAACTTTATGTAAGATACTTGGGCAAGTCTTTGAGCTCTAGGACACTTAAGTGATGGCATAAACTTAAACATGCTATGCACTTGTTTTACTCTTCATTATAAAATAAAGTAAGAGCATAAAATAAACATGAGATGCAACCACATTATTATCTTTAAAGATTAAGTGAGGACTTGAAATATAAACATGAAATGCAAGCTTGGAAATTTAAACATGATAGTGCAAGTTTATTTAGTTAATCTTGAGAGTTTAGTGATGGCATCAAAAGTAAACATGCTATGCAAGGCATAAACATAAACATGTATGCAACTCATTTTATCTTAACTAGAGCTCTTACAAGACTTTAGAGGGACATTATAGCCTTAACCCAATGTGCATATTAACAACATAAAGTGAGCTTTAGAGTTCTTAGCACTAAGTCTTCAAAGAAGCCTTTGGTTTTGAACTTCATCATCAAGCTCAAGAAAATGTACACAAAGCTCAACACTTTGTCTAAATAAACATACAAGAACTAAGTCATATTCTTTATTTTATTGCTCATGGGCTTCAATCTAGAGTAAAACTCTTAGAACGGCCGACCAACTTTAAGGTTCGCAAGGGTAAGCTTAGAGCTCTTTGAAAATATAGGATTAATTTTTCTCAACAAAACTTTTGTGATCTACTTAACATTTTTAACAAACTTTGTTCAAACAAAGGAAGAAGAACCTGAAATCTTTAAAGAGAATGAGGCAAAGAAAGAAACCTTAAGAGGAAAAGGAAAAGAAACCAAAAACTTAAGCAAAGAAAAGGAAAGAACTCAAGAGCATGTATGGTCCAAGACCAAGTTTTTCAAGCTTAAGAGGTTTCTCATATGACAACAACAAGCCATTATCTTGAAACCTCATCATCAAGCCAAAGTTTTTCTCATGAAAAGGCCTCATGGCCAAAAAAGAAAAGAAGAGAAAATAGTTTTGAACCAAGAGAAAACTAGAACCTTTCTTGAAGAAAACAAGAAAAAACTTTGAAACAAAACCCCTACCTAAGGATATTTTCTTTTTGAAAGATGGAAGCTTGATCTTGAAACAAGATGAGAAGAACAACTCCTTCCTTGATGCTTAAAGGAATTCGCTAAGAGAAAAGAAAAGGGAGAAAGGTTTGCTTTGAGTTTTTGAGCTTGAAAAGTCTGTGTTTAATGGAAGGTTTATGGTGTTTGTGTGATGGTTCTTTGTAAGCAAGAAGAAGATGAGAAGGATGGTAGAACTCTTGAACTTTGAGAGGAAAAGAAAGAACTCAAGGTTACTCTTTGAAGCTAAACTTGGCAAATGAACAAAAATGCAACCAAGTTCATCCAAGCATGGCATTTATAGAGAAATTGCAACCATGTGGCTAATTGGGGAGGAAGACCTTGACCTCATGTTCCATGAGGCATGCTGAGAGGTATGGTGGAAAGCATGGGCAAGGCATGGGCACACAAGTTTCATTAAGCATATTTTATTGGAAATGAAACATGTGATGGATGATTAATTGGGGAGAGTGGTTAGCATAATTAAGGCCAATGGGGGAGGAAAAATTCTCATTTTAATGTTGTTGTATGTTGTGTTTAAGAGGTAATTTGGTTAGGCTGGGATTAGGAGTTGTAAGTAAGTGTTTAGGTGAGAAAATGGGTAATTAAGGTGGTTCAAGACAAGATTAAAGAGTGGTCTTACTTGATTAGTGCAAATCCACCTTATTAGGGAGGAATCTCATCATGTGACAACTTCCATGATTTAAGGAAATAGATTGGAATCTTACTATTCATGAAAATATGACATAATGTCTTAAATCAAAGAAAAGGATTTTGAGCTTTTCTAAGCAATCTTAGGTTCTAATTAACCTTAATTAATTATTTTGACTCTAGATTAATTATCGAAATAATTTAATCTTCAATTAGAGTCTAATATTGCTTAGGTTTGCTTAATTACGTCATTAGGCTCACTGTACACTGTTCTAGGGGCAAAATGGTAATTTTGCACTAAAACTGCTCGGGACCTTCAGGCAGGACTAATATCAATAACCACTCGTAAACATCATTCCGAACTTCCTGGAAAGTTCAGGCTCAAACGGCACTTTTACCTACGTAAACAACTACAGGGTATTTTGGTCATTTTGAGCAAAAGTTCAAAAACGAGATTTTCACCTTGAATGTCAAATATAACAGATATAATCCTCTTCAAACATTGAGTTGACCCATTTGAGGATAGGTAAACTGTCCTGAATTAGGGTAAAAATGATCTCAGGGGCATTTTGGTCATTTGTCTACAGAACGGAAAAATTAAAGGACGTCAAGAGTTGATCCAAGAAAGTTGCATTTCTCATGACATGAAAGTGCATATTCATGAATAAGAAAATATATATTCCTCTTTTTCCCCATGAAATCTTGTGACGGTTAGTTAGGATTGAGCCAAATTCCTAGACGATCAGTGAGGTGGAGTTTTGATGATGACGTTAAAAATCTTCGAGTGGGGTGGTTGGATTTAACGATGACGTATGAGGGTGGAAATTAAGAAAGGAACTCGAAGAGTTCAAGCATGATAAAGTAAAAGATGCATATGCATATGTCACATCATTGTTCTAATTGTGCATTTAATCATGTGATATGTGTTATTTACATGTGTTATTTACGCTCCGAGGTATTGCCATGCATACATGAGATATATGTTGTATCCATGTCATAAAGACCCATGCTAAAAGACACCCGCTTCGGATAAAAGGATTTTGAGAAATTTAAAATTGAACCTTATGTATACACGCCTCTTTCATAATGAAAACTAAAGTGGCTGGGAATGAAGATGATGACACTTGTGTTAAAGTTGGAGGAGCATTCCTAGAATCTTGAATAAGTTTCTCACCATTTTCTTTCTTCCATGTCTTCTCCAGACATGAATAATGCGATTGTTCGTGATCTTCCTTGAGGCGAGCATAGAAATCACGTCATCTCCGGGTCAGGGTTGTACAGAAGCGTGAAGACTAGTCTAGTTTTGTTATAGTTATGTTTAGCTTTGGGCTTGTGTATGTTCAACTTGTTTATTGTGCTTAGTATTTTAGGATGTCTTACGTTCATAGGACATCGCTATTAATTTATGATTATGGCATGTTTATATGAATTGTGATTATTCGATGGTCTACCTATATATGCTATGATGAAGTTTATATGATTGTTTTGTCCTATGTGTATTAATCGGTATGTATGCACACGCTCGCATTTCAAGCTTTAAATTCAAAAAGAAAAATTTGGCCTTATTTTGATTACTCGTATTTTAAAGAAAGATAAGTAAAGTTCTGAAGCAAAGGCGTAACAACTAATAACTAACCGAAATGCGACTCGAGCGTATTAGGTTAAAAGTTAGGTGTTACACATGTCAATGCCACATGCCAATTATCATAGAAATCACAATCAATGTACATGACATAAAGAACATAATTTTTTTCACATGATTTCTCCTCATTATTCTTTTAGGTGACTTAAATTTCTTATCTCTTTTCCTTGAGGGCTGCCTTTTATCTTCTCTCCTCTTTGAGAGTTCTAGGTTATAAGCTCATACATAACTAGTCGTCATTAGTTTATACTTATCCCCTGGATAAGCTAAATTCCGACTCCAAGTGTGGGTTAGGGGGCATAGGAACACCTTTTATAACCATTAATTCCTAGCGTCTAAAGGGGTCATTTTTGGATCACCTCTCATAACCTTTAATTCTGAGTCTCAAGGGGTCATTTCCATGTGTCTTATGTCACCTTAATATTGGCATGTCAAATTATAAATGCAATGTGAGCATGTAATCATAATTTCATCATGACACATATCATGTTCATAACTTTCATATATCACGCATCTTAACCAATCAATCATAAACTCATCATGCCACAATATCCTCATGTCACATATTCACACATACGTTTACATCTCTTGCACATATTTAATAGGCATATTACTAATCATCATCTAATAGCAGGAAACATGCTCCTACCCGTATGCAGGAAATTAAGGCAACTCACTAATGCACATGCTATGCTCGCGGGCATATATACAACATCCTTGAGGACATTACTTATACAATTCAAAAACCAGGCATACATAGTCATCAATTCATGTTATTTTCGTGGAAACACACTCATTTGCACATTTCTAGGGTAATAATCGTTCCAAAGTTGGTAATCTTTTACAGCAGGTGTAATCTTACACAGTAAATTTTTGAAAACGACTAGCAAGCTATGGTAATCGATTACAATGTGTGGTAATCGATTACTAGGAAGTCCATAATTTCGAAACTAAAGTTTTAACATACTTTGAGTTGTCTTTCATTCTAAAACCATTATAAAACTTCATTCCAATTTTCCCTTTAAGATTATACTTATATTTTCTAAATCAAAACAATCACTTCATCAAAAACAATTACATCCTTCAAAATCAAATTCTCTTTGTACATTATAGAAACAAAATTCCAAGCCTCAAAACAAAATGGAACCAACTTCAAACCCAAGATCCTCATAAGGCCAAAATTCATATATTGAATTATGTCTATAATCAAAATTTCCATTTAAGATAAAAGAGGCAAGTCTTTGAGCTTTAGAGGTTTAGGTGATAACTAGAATCATAAACATCCATGCAACCTCATTTTTATCTTGGTCATTATAAAGTGATAACTTGGAAATATAAATATGATGTGCAAGGCTTGAAATATAAACATGATATGCAAGGTCATTTTCTTATCTTTAAGACTTTAAGGTGATGACTTGAAATTTGAACATGATATGCAAGACTTGAAACTTAAACATGAATATGCAAGTTCATTTTCTTATCTTTAGGAATTAAGGAAAGGACTTGAAATTTAAATATGATATACAAGACTTTGAAATTTAAACATGATATACAAGTCCATATTATTATCTTCAGAATTAAGGTGATTACTTGAAATATAAAATGATTATGCAAGACTTGGAAATTTAAACATGATATGTAAGTCCATATTATTATCTTCAAGTATTAAGGTGATTACTTGAAATGTAAACATGATTATGCAAGACTTGAAATTTAAACATGATATGCAAGAGCTTGGAACATAAACATGGATGCAAGTTCATTTTTTTTTATATCTTGTTAGCTCAAAGCTCAAGACCTTTAAAGAATGAAACTCTTTCACTCCAAATAATCTTAACAAAAAGAAAGTGAACTTTAGAGTTCATATTACCATGGTTAAGAACCTTATTATGTTGAACTAAATCATTAAGCAAAAAAGAATTAACTAAAGAAAATTAGCAATTACTCCATTAATCTTTTGACAACAAAAACTAAACCTTGAGCTTAAAGGTCTATTATATGATGGATTCACAACCAGTAACGCCCCACTTTCCTGTCATTTAAAATTACCGAATTACCCTAGGTAATTCTTATATAATTCGAGACCGAACAATCCTCAATAGAGGAATATAACATTAGAAAAGAAGTTATGAGCGATTCCTGCAAGAGTCGGGCCTGGAATTTATTGTACGTGTAAAATGACCAAAATATCCCTGAGGATTTTCTAAAATGAGGATCATGCCAGGCCATCCTCAAGGGGATGTTCTAAAGATAATAGGGGATTGTTTGTGTTATGTGTGTTAATAGAGGAGAAGAATCTCAATTTTGAGTTTCGACGCGCGATGACCAAAACGCAATGCAAGTTTTAATTCAAATTTGGTGCCGACTAAGCCCGAACCTCACTAAAATGTTTTAAAAGGTGTTTTTAAGCTATGATTGACCATTGGTTAAGTTAAATGGCCCAGGACAATTTTTGAGTGAAGTTCGTTTTGCCCCTCTCTTTTATCAGTTTTGTAAATTTTGAGAATTTTTGATTCGTCTAGCAAAACATAAGCAATATTAGGCTCAAATTAAAGCTTATTAAATTCTAATTCTTAATCTGGAGTCAAAATTATTTATTTATATTGATTAGAACCTGAAATTGCTTAAAAACACCCAAATTGCTTACTAATTCACCTAAGCCCTTAATTGCAAATTCTCTAATTTGCAAAGATACTACCTACACCTAAATAATGCATGGAACACACAAATTTCTCCTCCTTGGGCTATAATGCACAAAATTATATGGCCTAATATGCATCAGAAAAATTTGTAAAACTTGGTACAAAAACTCAAGGTATGAAAACAAGGAATCATGTTTCATGATTCCATGTTTTAAGCCACCAAAGATGATTTTTCCTTCCTTGTTTCCTCCTCAAATTTAGTCAGATTTTCCTCCTTCTCTTGTCCATACATGAGCTTGAATTCTTCTATAAATAGGCATGCTTAGAAGTCATTAGAGACTTGCTCAAAAATTTCACAACTTCAAGTTTTTCCTAAGCTCAAAAACTTTCTTTCTTTCTTCCTTCCTCCTTGGTAATTCTGCTTCAGTTTTCAAAGAGATTTTCTTCATTTCACTCAAAGAAACCATTCTCTCCTTTCCTTCAAATCAATTAGGTAGGGAGTTGTTTCTTAAGTTCATTTTATTCTATGACAAGTTATGTTTCTAGCTCAAAAATGATGATTTCATGGACTTTCTTCTAGCTCTCAATTTTGGTTTTGTTTTCCCCTTTTCTTTTAAAATCATTTAAGCCTTATGGCCTAGATTATGATGAGACCATGGTTTGATGATGAGGTTCTTGAGTGTTGGTTGTAACGCCCGAATTTCTCCTCTTTGAGTACAAATGACCAAATGCCCTGAGGTCATTTTACCAAAATTAAAGGGGCAGTTGCCCGGCAACCCTCGAATGGGTCAACTCGATGTTTGAAGGGGATTATGCTGTTATGAATGATATCCGAGGAGGGAACCTCGTTTTCTAAACTTCCGCTCAAAATGACCAAAATACCCCTGTGTCTACACGGGTAAAAGGTGCCGTTTGAGCAGGAACTCCAGGAAGTTTAGAATGATGTTTATGAGCAATGTTTGATGTTTAGTCAGAAAGTCCAGGCAGTTTTAGTGTAAAATTACCATTTTGCCCCTAGAACAGTGTCCAGTGCGCCTAATGAAGCAATTAAGCAAACCTAAGCAATATTAGGCTCTAATCGAAGATTAATTTATTTCGATAATTAATCTAGAGTCAAAATGATTTATTAAGGTTAATTAGAACCTAAGATTGCTTAGATAAACTCTAATTGTATTCTTTAAATTCAAGATTCCTAGTCATGGAATCTTGAATAGTGTTTTCTCTCTCTCTTCCTTAAATTAAGGAATTGAGCCATACCTCATTTGACCAAAAGAATTATTTTAAATTACTAATCTAATAAGATCACCCTCCTAATCAAGTCTTGAACCACCTCAATTAACCATTTTCTCACCTAAACGCTTGCTTACAAACTCCTAATCAAAAAGCCTAATCAAAGAAACACTTAAACACATCCTTAAACCACAATTACATGAACAAAAATCCCTTCCCCTTGGCTGATGAGGAGGCCGAAAATCTGTCCCCAAATGGTGCCACATGTTGAGTTGATGCACTCCAAGCCCATGCTTAGGCCATACCTTGCCCATGCTTCCAACCATGCTTGCCATGCCTAAACCCATACTTTTGTAAGAGATATTTCCTCCCTCCTCCTCTCCAAAATGGCGCGGTTTCCCTCCCCCTTGGAAGCCTCAATGTTGAAAATTTCTATAAATACCAAGCCTTGATGAACCTTGTCACACTTTGGTTCACTTGGTAAGTTCACACTTCTTGCAAATTCTCTCATTCCTCTCAAATTCCCTCAACTTGGCTGATTTCTTCCTCAAGACTCCAAAAGGATTTCCTTCTCCTTCCATCTAGAAAACAAAGCTTTCTTACATCTCTTCAAGACTTCTTAAGGTAGGGGTTAAGTTTTGATGATTTTTGTTTGTGTTCTTCAAGAAAGTTCTAGTTTTTCTCTTGGTTTCAAACTCCTTTTCCTTCCTCTTTCTTTTTCGGCCAAGAGGCCTTCTTACAAAAAGAATGTGAGCTTGATGATGAGGTTTCAAGATAATGATTTGTTGTTGTCATGTGAGAAACCTCTAAAGCTTGAAACAACTTGGTCTTGGACCATACATGCTTGGATTTCCTTTTTTTCTTGGCTTAAGTTTCGGTTTTTCCTCTTCCTCTTTCCTTTAAGGATTTTCAGTTTTTCTTCTATGGATTTGAACAAAGTTTGTAAAATATGTCTAGTAGATCACAAAAGTTTTGTTAAGAAAGTTAATCTCATGATTTCAAAGAGCTCTAGGCTTACCCTTGCCAACCTTAAAGTTGGTCGGCCGTTCTAGAATGCGCTAGATTGAAGCCTATGAGCAATAAAATAAAGAATATGACTTAGTTCTTGTAGTTTTGTTTAGACAAAGTGATGAACTTTGGGTCCATTTCCTTAAGCTTGATGGTGAGTTCAAACCTTAAGATTTCTCTTGAAGTCTAGGTGCTAAGAACTCTAAAGCTTGCCTTATGATGCATAATGGGTTGAGGTTTATGTTCCTCTAAAAGTCTTGCAAGAGCTCTAGCTAAGACAAAAACAAGATGCATTCATGTTTAAATTTATGTCTTGCATCTCATGTTTATTTTGATGTTATCACTAATTTCACAAGAGTAAATGAATGAACTTGCATTACCATATTTAAATTCCCAAGCTTGCATTTCATGTTTATATTTCAAGTCATCACTTAATCCTTAAAGATAATAATGAAGTTGCATCTCATATTTATTTTATGCTCTCACTTTACTTTCTAATGAAGAGTAAAATAAAGTGCATGGCATGTTTAAGATTTTGTCATCACCTAAATACTCTAGAGCTCAAAGACTTGCCCTAAGTATCCTAAAAAGGAAACTCCATTCAAAAAGAAATGGATGAGTTTTGGTATGAACCAACAATGGTTTGATTTTGTAAAATACATGAATGATTTTCAAGGAAATGTTGGAAAACTGTTTTATGAGGTCTCAAGAGGTTTAAAATAGTTTGGAATGTGTCAAAATCATGTTTTCTCAATTTTAAGGTTCTGGTAATCGATTACCACCCATGTAATCGATTACCAAAGGGAAGGACTTTTGGTTCTGGTAATCGATTACCAGAGGTGTGTAATCGATTACTGCGGCTTTTCATGCCCAGAACCTCTTCTGGAAACTGAATCGATTACTTATAATGTAATCGATTACCAAATGTTCTTTACTTTCCAAACGATTAACTCTAAGTAATCGATTACCGTCGTATGTAATCGATTACCCTATGTTCCTTACTTTTAAAAACGATTTAACCCTAAGTAATCGATTACCATTATGTGTAATCGATTACCCTTGTTTGAAAACCCAAATGAATTGAGCTCCTGGTAATCGATTACTAGGAACATGTAATCGATTACCAGAACACCTTTTGTTTCAGAAACATTCCAAGAGAAAACTAGCAACTTATATGCATTTCAACCCAAGAGATTATGTGATCTTATGGGTTCATGATTTCGGTTCTATGTTTGGCTCCTGTATAAATGCTGTTCTAAGGTGTTAAATGTGTAAAATTATGTTGAGTGAAGCAAGGATCGATTTAGAGAAGCTAGTAAAGAATAAGTAACTAAAAAGGGACTTGAGATGAGAATTCTAGAACACCTTAATACAAAGAAGTGCAAATCTGTTCTAGCATGATTAATTCAGGGATAAATGATTCATAATTAGTAAGACATGTACAAGATCCCTTCATAAATGATTAGGTGCTAATTTCTAAGTATAAGATGATGATAAGAGATCTAAGTGGTTTATAACTTAGAGAACATGCCTAGGAATCCCTCATAATTGATCTAAGAATTAATTATGGAGCCTTAGGCGAAGATGGATCTTAAAAGGGTCGCGAATGGAGATTCTAGAGCCCCTTAAGCAAACGATATATATTTCTGCCCTTTTATGTTGAGTGAGTGGAATCTTGGTGAGTTCAAATTAGAGGAAAAGTTTAAGTGCCAACCCCTTGAGGGTAATAATAATGCAAATACAAGTTTAAAGCCCGAAAGGGGCAAAGCATAAGATACTATGAGATAGGTGGACGAGAGAGTATGATTATGATGATGAACCTCGTGCACACGTATGATGATGTGATTATGTTAGTTCCTTGAGCATGAAACTTTATATGCATAATTGATGAATTGTTGTGTTTGAAATGCATAATGTTTCAAAGATATGAATGAAATTGAGAAATATGCTCATGTGAACTAGAAAGTTGTGGCAATGAGAAAGTTCCATGAAAATGATGCATGTGACTGAAATTATGTGGCATGACTCAAATTTGAGGAAATTCGAGAGTAGTGTTATGCCGCGAATTTCCGTCAAATTTGAGGGACAAAAAGAAAGTTTTTGAGAAATATGAAGTTTAAAAGTTATATGCCGAGACGCATTTCTCCTTCTCAGGAGAAAGTAAACCGTGGGGGGTATGGACGTGGAGCCATACCGAAGCGGACAAAGTCGCTGGTCTTAACCAGTCGATGCGTTTCGAAGAAGGAGAAAGTCCCATGATGGGTGATCCTTAGGCCCCTACCCGTACTCTGGAGTCGGGATTATGATATTTATGATTCGCTTATCAAGAGGATAAGTAAGAGCTAGTGACGACTAGTTAAGGTATGAGCTCATAGCCTAGCTTAAGGGGTGCGGTTACTATATTATTGGTGACACAAGTATGAGAAAAGGAAAGATGTTCAAAGAAAAGTTTCATGCCACACAAATGTTGTTTGAATTATTGTTTGATTTACCTAAAGTGCTACCATGCATCCATGAAACATTATGTTGCATACATGCATTAAGAATCATTATAAAAGACATGGACCTTGGACAACAACCTTTGCGAAAACCTCATAATGAACCTATGCATGCTCAACCTTTTCATAATAAACCCAAGGTTCCTGGGACGTAAACGATGGCACTAGGATAGAGGACTTCCCTGAGATTCTTTAGAAGAATTCTCACCCTCTCTCTATTTCTTTCCGTTACGTCTTCAGATATCGATGGCGTCGTTCGTGATTTTCATTGACCCGCCTACATGGGAGGTGCACTATGACCCCGAGCATCAGTCCTACCACTTCAAGGGTCATTGCGAGGTGCGCGTTTTTGCATATGTGGACGCCCTTTTGCTTCCCCGTCTCCAGCTATCACTTCGATCCGACTTCACCCTTTGGCGACGACCTGATCTTTGAGAGGACACGACCCGAGATGAGCAGACCGTCGTGCCAACCTTCCTCGTCGAGGTACGCGGATATCCTGAGTATGTTCCCCGTTCTCGATCAGAGGCTGATCCTCGGAGGATCTTCCCCTTCGTTCCTATGGGTCACGGAGGAGGTAGTGAGGACACGGTCACCCAGCGGAGGCATGCGAGGCGCGTTCGAGCAGGAGAGGCGACCACGACGCGGAGGCCACGCTGTCCCTCGATTCCCATGCCTAGATCTCCGCTTCGTTGGGCTACATCCGGAGCTCGTCAGTTCGCGGGCTACATCTCCCCCGAGGACGGCGTCACCAGGAGGCTTGGAGTGGGAGGGTAGTGTTAGTTGGGTGTTTATCTTTTGGGATTATTACCATGTATTTGTCTTTATGTTGTCCTGCAAGCTCTGCCCACTAGTACGGGTAAGACTTTATGTTTCTGTTATATTTCTCTTGAGATGTACTAAACTATATTATCTAATGTAATGAGGAATTATGTTTATGATGGATGTGTTCTTTAATGTTTATATTCTGTATGTTTTATTTATTCTTCCGCTTCACGTTGTTTATGTTACGCGCAAAGGCTCGCACTTTGGTTTATATAAATCATTTCAAAAAAAATTTACCTATATTTTCCGCTAAGTATTTTATAAATGAATTTAAAGAGAAGTAATAACTAATAATTAGTCTTGATACGTCCTAGGCGTATTGAGGTTAAATATTAGGGTGTTACAGTTGGTTGCAAAGCCTTCACAAGTTAGACCTCTAAAACTTGAAGGTTTCACTAGTTTTTAAAGCTTTACAATTTCGATTTTCCTTTCCTTATTTTTCTTTAATGATTGTGGCCAAATGGCCTAGGAAGGAATATGGATAGCCTGATGATGAGGACCTTGAGTGTTGGTTGTAAATCTATCACAAGTTAGGCCTTTAAAGCTTGAAAATTCCACTTGATGCAAAACTTTATAGAATGATGTTTTTATGATGTAAAAATAAAGATCTTGAGTTTAGAACTTGAAAGATGTATTTTTCACTTTATCTTGCTAAGATATATTGGGTTGAATTTATATTTCTCTAAAGTCTTGGAAGAGCTCTAGTAAAGAAATAAAAGGAACTTGCATCCATGTCTAAGTTTATGTCTTGCATAACCATATTTACTTTTAATGTCATCACTAAATTCTCAAGAATAAATAAATGAACTTGCATATCTCATGTTTAAATTTCCAAGCTTGCATTTCATGTTTATATTTCAAGTTGTCACTTAATCTATAAAGATAATAAAGAGGTTGCATCTCATATTTATTTTATGCTTTCACTTTATTTTATAATGGCTAAAAAAATCAACGCATGACATGTTTATTTTATGTCATCACCTAAAGATCCTAGAACTCAAAGACTTGCCCAAGTATCACAAGCAAAATTGGAAAATGGTAGTATCACTTTCAATTTCCTTAAGATTATTGGAGTTAAAGAATTCATTCTTTAAGAAGTCTTGAGTTTGGAGCTTAATAAGATGTAATAAGAATTCTCTTCTCCCTAGGTTCAATGCGGACTCCTGCCGCTCCAGTTTTTAAGATTCTCTTCTCCCTCCATTGGTCCCAGTGCGGACTACCGCCGCTCCAGTTTCTTGCATATCATATTTATAATTCCAAATTATCACCTTATAAAGACAAGATTAAAATGAGGTTGCATAGCATGTTTATGATTCTAGTTATCACCTAAATCTCTAAAGCTCAAGACTTGCTCCTTTTATCTTAAGTGAAAATTGTAATCGTAAAAATTCTTTCAATGAATAAATCGGCCTTATGATTAAGCTAGGCCTAAAGTGATTTTAAATAAGTTACTGGTTTAGTTCTAAAATTTCTTTCAAGAATAACAAAAGAATTAGTTTTTAAAAGAGTTTTAAGGCCTTGCAAAGATTTTACGGGATACTAGTATCTTGTACTTAAAATGTGATTTGATGCAATTATATGAGGTTCATGATTTAGCCACTGATCTAAGTTTAGTACTACTGTATAATGATGGTTTAATATGTTTGAAGTTGTGATAATCATGGTTTATTGCTGAGGGAACGATTCTATGCATGTTAGAAATAAAACTAGCTTCCTAGAAAAACCGTAAAAGCAAGATTTCTAGAACTCTAGAAAATGAAATTTATGCGTTCTGTCAGAACCTTTAGCAGCCCTAAGAACCAGGTTCTATTATGTTTAGATAAGAGAGAATGATTCATAATTGGTTTAGTAATTAATTTTAGCACCATAAGGAAAGCCGGTAATGAGAAAGGGTTAACAATGCAACTTCTAGCACCGTGAAGCCTTAAATATAACTTGCTGCCTATGCTGTCCCATATAGTTTAATAATATTCTTAAAGCTTATAATTAATGGTAATGATGATAATGAATCCTTTAGATGCATGATTAATTAGTTTGATAATTGAGATTATCCGATTCTAAAGTTTCGGTTGTTTAAGACGGTTTTGGTAAGAATTTATGATGATGGTTCTTTGAAGTTTGAAATGATAAGTCTATGTAGTGATTTGATGCTTATTAAGTATTTGATATCATTGAATGACTTCATAGTTTGCATGATATAGTTGCTTGCAAACAATGAGAATGTTTATGCATCCTGATGATTATGAATTCAGAGTTATATTATGATATAACATGTAAAGACTTAATGGTGACTTAAAATTATGAGGAAATGATCCTTTGGACCCATCAGACTATAGGTGGTGAAAAGGTGATTCTTGCCCCTAGCCCGTTCTCTCAAAAGGGTAGAGTTGGGACTTTAACTTATCAAAAGGGAATAAGTATATGCTAGTGACGACTAGTAAGGTATGAGCTCATAACCTAGATTACTCCCAAAAGGGTGGAGTATAGGGTGGCCAGGAAAATGATGATGAAAGTAACTTTAAGTCACCTAAGAAACTAAGTAAATGCATTATGTGAATATGATGTTCTGCTATGCATAGTATTTATGAGAAGATGATGAGAAATATGATGTTCTATGCATAGTATTATGAAATGATGATGAGGAATATGATGTGATTTTATGCATAACTATGTTATTATATATGAAAGGAAAAGTTCATTATAAACATGACATGTTAAGTTTATGATGCATTATAAGACGCATGATTAAAACCGATGAACCTCGGTAAAGTATATTTTCAAACTTAATAAATCAATCTTAGCATGCTCACTATTTCATAATAACCCAAAGGTTCCTGAGGACGATGATGATGACACGATGCATATGAGGTGAGTACCCTATTGAGATTCTTATAAAAGTTTCTCACTCCCTCTTCTTTTTCTTTCCATTTCGTCTTCAGAAAGTGATGGTGATGTTCGTGATTCTCGTTGATGCTCTCACCTGGTAGATGTACTTGATCTGGTGAACCAGCTTATTATCCTTGAGGAACGTATCGCTAAACTTTGCGCGTGAGCTTGGATATCTATCCCTATCCTTGGAGTGTTATTACTAGGTGCCATTAATGGATGTCCTTCCATCCATATATTATTTATATTTTGTTAGATTGCCTGCACCTAGTCTTATTCTGTTGGTAGGCAAACTATCTATGTGTTATGTAATTATGGATGTTATATGATGGAGCCAATATGGTGTGTTTTTCATGCTATATCTACGTTATTCGCTTTATTTCGATTATTGTTCACGTTATGTGCGGCTCACGTTTTCAATTATGTTTAAAAAAAATGGCTCGTAATTTCACTAAGTATTTTCAAAGTATGATGAAAGAACTGAAGCAAAGAGTAAAGTCTAGTAATTAATCAGATACAACCTAGGTGTATTCGGTTAATTATTAGGGTGCTACACAACCACCACCATGATTCCTCATCACCAAGCCATGGTCATCATTAAGCCATAGAAATCGAAATTTAGAAGAAAGAATAAGAGAAAGAAAATGAAATAAAAATCCCTACCAAGTTGTTTCTTATTTACAAAAGATAAAGGTTGATCTTTTATGAAGTAAGAAGAAGAAAATATGCTCCTAATGATGATGATGAATTCGGCCAAGGGAGGTTAGAACGGAGGAAGGATTTTTCTTGTGTTCTTGTGTTTGGAAATAGAAAGTTTAGGTATTTAGGAGTTGATCTATGGTGGAAATGTGTAAGTTTGAGGTTGAGAACTTGGATGAATGTCAAGAATGGATCTTCTTGGTTATGGACGAAGAAGGAAGCTTGAAGTCTTGAGATGCAGAATTTTTTTTTATGATTCTTTGAGCAAGACAACTTCAACAAAGTAAATGGTAAAGCAATGATGTTTGCAAGTGCATTATTTATTGAAAAGGATGAATCATGAGGCTGATGATGGGCATGAAGGCTGTGGCCTTGTTTGGAGATAAACAATTGTAGATTCTTGATAAATGGTAGGACATGTGGGATAGCTTATTTAATTAGATAGTAAATCATGAATTGGTAACTTAGTGTAAATGGTAAAAATCAAAGGTTTAGGATTTACCAAGACAAGGTAAAAGAGTAATCTTATACTAGTAATGGAGTTCATCTCAATTGAGTTGAAAATCAATTAGTAACATAAGTCCTAATCTTAAGATAAAGAAAGAAAATGTACTAGATTTACCTTAATCTTAACATTATTGATTTTATGAGTCCTTGTGATTAAGAAAGGAAATTAAATTTCCCTAAACAATTCTTAGGCTCTAGTTACCTCAAATAATTATTTTTAACCTCTAGTAATTATTTTAACCCAAGATTAATGAATGGAATCAATTTGAAATGAATTAGAGCCTAATATTGCCTTAATTACTTAAGTGAACTCATTAAGCACTAACTAGGGGTAAAAGAGTCATTTCACATAAAACTCTGAATTACCTGAACATTTCCAGATAATTCATAATACAAACATTTTAGACTTCTCTGGATAATAACAGGTTCAAACATCACTCAATCTCGTGTTAAGACTTGCAAGGGTCATTTGGTAATTTTCGTACGGTAAGAGTTGAGATTTTTACCTCAACATCAACATATCACAAATAATTCCCTTCAAACACAAACTAAACCCTCGAGGATCAGGGATTGGCTATCTTCGAATTTGGGCAAAAACAACCTCAGGGGCATTTTGGTCATTTCCCGGAAATCAGATTTGCGATTTTCACACAAATTGCTATCAAAGCCTCATATAATGTTACCCTATTGTTAAAATTCCTAATTAAGGATTGTTTGACCTCAAATCTCGTGTGAAAATTACCTAGGGTCATTTTGGTAATTTTTTGCACAAAGGAAAAATCAAGGCATTACAAGTTGCTTATCTTCCAACATTGTCTAGCAATTTTATAACCAGGTAGTTGTATGCTTCTTTTAGGATAGTTATCTCTCATGTTGAGGGTGAACTGGTAAACGAGGTTAGAGAATGTGGAAAGACCACTTTCATCCTGACCTTTTCCCATCTTCAAACTTGTCTTCTTGGACTTCTTGTCCTAATTCTTCTCTTGGGTATTATCATTCTCAACCTTAGTGGCAACTTGTCGACCATCTATCCTTTATCCTTGGAACTTTTCCATATTGATGTAACCTACCAATCTTTCTAGAGCTTGGCAATTGATTTCGAAGGGTTATGGCTAAAGAGTCAATGAAAACCCTAACCTGAAAGCCTGCTTTTATGGTATGTAGCTCGATAGTTGGATCTAAGTTTGAATTTGCATGCCTACAACATTGATCTGATCCATGTAGTCTTTGAGTGGTTCACAGAGCCCTATTTGATGACATTTTCAGCTAGATGAGAACTAATTTATGAAAACCCTTGAGAGGTTGTCAAAGTTGTGAATAGGCTCCATAGGCAATGAAGAAAACCAGAGTAGAGCAACTTTCTCCAAAAAATCAAGGAAAACTTAACATAAACAAGGGTCCCTTGCCCCATTAATAAGCATTCCTGACTTAAACATGGTTATGTGTCCTGGATGTCTCCTGTGCCATCATAAGGTTGAAGTTGTTAGCTCAAAACCCTTTAAAAAAGCGTAATGCTTAATGTTTTGAGTGATTACCAAAACTAATTCGTGAAAATATTTTGAAGAAGGACTAATCATTTGCTTGAGTTTCTTGAGTATACAAATAGGATCGTTCTCATTAACATATAACTTCATGAATAAGTTTTATTTTCACAAAACCATGTGTAAACATGTTGAATCTTATTCAAAGAGATATTGAACTTAAATGAAGTGAAAAATAATCCTTGAAATGGACATTGGTATGGTGAGAACATGAAAGGAAATTATCAAGAACAAGAAATCAGACTTAGAATCTTCAAAAGTATCACACAACTTCAAAAAATGTCATTCAAGTGAAGATTTCAATCCAACCCTGAAGCAAAGTGTGATTACTATCTTTAATCATCATGATCATGATATATTCATTACAACAAGCTCTGATTGAAGTATAGAAGATCAAAAAGAAAGTCCATAAGTTGAAATAGCACTTCAGAAAACACGTTTACTATAAATGGTGCACTTTATATAAATGGGAGGGAAATTTTGAATTTCAAAATTTAAAGTCAAACTCAGTTAACTATAGTGACATCTCTTCAACTTGGTCAACTACCTCACTTCTAGAAGAAAAAGTTCAAAAACCTTATTCAGAAAGCAAAAAGTAGTTTTGAATGTGGATTTAGAAACCTCTATTAGACAATGACTTCTGCAACTACAAAAAGTAACTCTGACATGCAAAGCTACTCTTCTAGACTTTCATTTCCAAGACAAAAAGAAGATCAACACATGTCACTGGGAAAATAGATCAAGGGTAATGGTCATAAATGAAGATCAAGTATAAAAGAAGATGGCATGCTTACAACTTAAGACTCTTGATCATTACCTATGGTTAAAACATGAAGAAATTTTCTCTTATCTTCTTGTAAAATTATTATAGCTTGTAATCAATTTCATTCCTATAAAAATCTTCTTTCTACATTCTTATTAGATTATACTTTCTTCCTAGGAAGAATAGTAAGAAATTCCCTAAGTTTTCAGCTCATACATGATTCATCTAGAGAAAACTTGAGTGTTTGTGTTGAGTGAACCAACCCAAACATATTCTTTGCAGCTAGATCCAATAGTGATCATTGTAAGGTAGCTTGAAGAGACTAGTCAAAGACTACTTGGAAGTGACAATAGAGTGAGCTATTAGTCATGTGAGATAGCTTGAGAAGGATATTGGAAGACTATCTAACTTTCTCGGGGTTAGAAAAGGGTTGATTAGTGGAACTCATCTATTGTTGAGAATTGAATGTAGGTAGTTACGAAACCAGTATAAAAACTCTTATGAGTATCTTCTCTATCCCTGAAATCTCCTTTATATTTTGTTTTGTGCTTATCATATTTGCTCTTTTGAAAAACTTATCCAAACTTGTTTTTCATATCTTTTCTAGTTCAGAAAGTCACTTTCTGACATATCCTGACGTTATTTCACCACTTTAAGTTCACACTTGATAGTATTTGCTTAAGTTTTCAAATCTAAAATGGAAAGAAAACCAAAGTGCAATTCAACCCCCCTTCTCGTGCACTTTTCAACCTATATTTGGCATCAGGCTCGGGCTTCTAAGGGGTTGAGCAATTTAACGACTCCAGAGGTTAAAGATACTGGGATAAATGGCACAAAACATCCATATTGCAGAAGGACACTCCATAAATAGACCATCATTCTTTGATGGTTGAGATTACGTATAAGAGAGACAAAATGAGACTTTCATAAAATACACAAGTCTTGACTTATGGGAAAACATCTAAGCGGGAGATTATGTTCCAATAGAAGAAGTTCCTGAAGCTGAAGATGTACCTTCTACCTCTAAAGAAGTCCAAAGTAGGCCGACAGAGCAACATAAGGCAAGTGTTGTAGCATCCCAAATTTCATCTAGACTAATTGACTCAAACTCGAGCAGTTGATTTACCAACTAGGCGTGGATCTTGGGCCCATAGTGGGAAGGGTTAACATTAGTGATTTATTGTTGATTAATAACAAATAATGTTAGAATAATCAACTGTATCTAGAAAAAGATGAAAAGAATTACAAAAATACCATTATTTAGTGAAATTACGAAAATAACTTACTATGTAAAAGAAATTACCAAACTACCCTTGCCTTATTAGTTAATGACAAAAATACCGTTATCCTATACATGAAATTACAAGAATACCACTGTCATTATCTAATTACAAAAGTGCCCTTGTCTTGGTTAAAGTAATTACTATAATGCCACTACTTTAATAATTACTATAATGCCATTTGCACAAATTCCTAAACTTGTCTTTAAACAAGAAGGAATATAAGCCATTGGATTAAGATGACAATACAATAATTCAATAATATACATCATGCACATTCTTAACCACATACATGCACATAGACAAAATATCATGCTAAAAATTAAAAACACCTATTAAAGCATAAGGTCACATGTTGCAAACCTATGATGCATACATGCATTAAAGGTTAAAAATTCCACTAACCATACATGCCCAACAACAATATTTTTTGCATAAAACATGAAAGCATTTCATCCGAAAATTAGGCAACATGTTTGCATTAAACATTGCATAAAACATGAAGTATTTTCATCCCAAAATTTGGCCAACATGCTTCCATAAATCATGCAAGCATTCTTCTTTCTTCTTGATCCTTCCACTATAAATGCTCTTCAAACTCTCTTCCATTCACTCCATTTTCAAGTCACAAAAAGACCTCACCATGCTTTGCAAAAGCTATGTCCTCTAACTCTTGTAGAATATATACACTCTTACTAGTGTTCAAGTCTTAGAAACTCTCTAAGTGTTGTTTCTCTCTTATTCTTTCTTTACCATTTTTTCTTATGTTCTTCTCTTCAAAGACTTCTCTTCACTGTCTAAACTTCATTCAAACACTTAAATTCTAAGCTAAACTTTCACTAGCCTTCACAAGAGTTACAATCTTTAACTCTAATGAAAAATCTTAAGCACTCAAGTTCTAGAGCCAAGATTCAAGAAAGGTCATCTACTCCAAGCATTCTTGCTCAAGCTCAAGGAAGAAGAGAAGGACTCGTTTTATACCCTACATAAGAGGTAGGGATTTCTTCTTTATTTGTCGAAGCATTGTTGGTTTCTAACCTTGTCCATGGTTATAAGGCCTCAAGCTTGTATTATTGACAAAATTTTTGAATGGTTGTTTGTGAAATATATTTTTATGAATCAATGCATTCACTTCTGTTATAAATGTTTTTATGATGATAACATGCTTATGGATATATGCAATGAATATGATGTTTGCTTATGTGATTAATGATGATTTATGGCATGTTGTGATTATGAATGATTGATTGAGATGCATGTTTGATATGTTATATGACAGGAAGCAAATTTGGAGAAACTTCGCTCCAGCGTTATATGGTTGGATTTTCACCAAATTTGTGGACTGAAAAATTATAAAATTTTGAGCATGAAATGATGAATGATAAGTTATGATTATATATTTATGTACTACATCTCTAAATAACATAAAACACATGGAAATGATCCTCTAGACTCCAAATTAAAAGTTATGAAAGGTGATCCAATAAGCATAAGGTAACATAAAACATATGGAAGTGATCCTCTAGACTCCACGAATTAAAGGTTATGAGAGGTGATCCAATAAAGGTGATCCTTTAGACTCCATGAATTAATGGTTATGAAAGGTGATCCCATGCCCCCTAACCCGCACTAAGAATCGAGAATTTGCTTATTTATAGGATAAGTGTAGACTAGTGATGACTAGTTAGGTATGAGCTCATAACCTAGAACTCTCAAGAGGAGAAAGTATTAGGGTGGCCCCATACAAGAGAACAAGAAAGTTAAGTCACCTAAGAGAAAAGAGGAAAGATTATATTAAAATGAATTATGTTCCTTATGTTATTATAATTCATTCAAGTCTTATGGTATGTTGCATAAGCATGACATGCATTTCATAATATGGTATGCTATATTTATGACATTAAGATTCATACTAAAAGACATGGGCCTCGAATAATGGTATTTGAAACTTAATAAATGAATCTTCTTAATTTTCCACTATTTTATAATGAAACTCGAGGTTCCTGAGGATGAAGATGATGACATTTGTTTGGAGGCGAAAGCCCTGAGATTCTTGTACAAGTTTCTCATTCCTCTCTTTCTTTTCCATCTCGTCTTCAGAAGGCAATTGCTACGTTAGTGATCTACGTTGATGCTCTCACTTGGGAGATACACTTCGATCCTGCAACCAATCTTATCATTTTGTGGGTTGTCGCTACTTCTACCGACCTTGCTCGTGCGCTCGGATACCTTCCCCCTTCTTGGGAGCGTCATTAGTAGGTGTTGATGGTGGACCACTTGGAGTGCTTATGAATATCCGTTAAAAGAGTCCTTATTTTGATGTTTTTGTTAGAGGTTATCTACTCTAGGCATATCCAGGAGAGAGTAGTGGAGGATGTTTTAGTTCATATACATTTTATGTCTTTTCCAGATGACTACACCTAGCCCAACTTCTATTGGTGGGCATGATACACTTTTAGTAGTATTATTTGGTGCGTGATGTGGAACGATTAATACTTATGCTATAATTATATTGATTATGTGGTTATGTTCATGTGATTGTTGTGCACGCATGTGACTTATTTTATTTCTCCTCTATATGTGCAAGACAGATAATGGGTTTTACTTATACGCACGGCTCATGTTTTGTTTTAAAAAAAAATTTACCTATAATTTCATTAAAGTATTTCCAAGAGTTTAAATTAAGAACTGGAACAAAAGAGTAATAACAAATAATTAACTTAAATACGTACTAGGCGTGTGAGTTAAATATTAGGGTGTTACAAGAGTTCAGTTGATCTCAAAGGCCAAATACCTACTTGCATGTTCACTAAGCAAAGCTAAATATGATAAGATCATTGCTTGTGACATAACTAAAGAAATCTGGGAACTTCATATGCTGGATGAAGGTACTAATCAAGTTAAGGAGACAAAGATCAGCATATTGATCCATCAATATGAAATGTTTAAAATGACTGAACAAGAGAGCATTGATGACATGACCACCAGGTTCATGCACATTGTGAACCAACTCAAAGGTGTAGGTAAAAGATACTCAAACTCAGCAATGGTAAGGAAGATCTTGAGAAGTCTTCCTACAAAATGGCTTCCCTAGGTCACTACCATTATAGAAGCTAGGGACCTTCAAACCCTTAGCTTGGATGTTCTCATTGTGTCTCTGAAAACCCATAAGGTTGTACTTTCTAAAGTTCATTGTGAAACCATCAAGAAGAGCAAATCCATGGCTTTAAAGTCCTCACACAAGAAGCAACCCAAAGGTAAAGCAAGCAATGAAAGTTGTCGAAACCTCATATGAAAAGGAAGAATTAGAACATGAGTATTAAGAAGAAGATGGAGATCAGATCTCCATGCTCGTGAGGAAGATGTCTAAAGATTGGAGAAGCATAACAAAGAAAATAAGAGATATCAACTTAGAAAGGACTAAAAGGGCAAGCGAAAGCTGGACATCATAACTTGCTATAACTGAAAAGAATAGACACTTCAAGACTAATTGTTCCAAGCTTAAAGGTCCACAAAAAGTTTCCATCAAAGAATAAAGCAATGCTAGCCACTTGGAGTGATTCAGAGGAAGAAAAATAAGGTTCAAAAAGCCAGGATGAGCTTGAAGATATAGCAAACTTATGTTTCATGGCTGGCTATACTTCAGATCGAGAAACCTGAGGTAAAGACATCTTTTGAACCTAACTTTTCTTATGATGAATTACTTGTATTATATGATGAATTGCTTGAAATTCTAGACCCTATCCTTTCACTATCTTAACCTTAAAAAGAACCATCAGAAAGTGGTTCTAGAACTTGAAAATGCTAAGACGGATATTGAGAATCTAAGGCTTGAGAAGGAAGCGATCAAAGGAGAAAACAAGTTTTTAAATGTTAAGTTCAAAGCCTTAGAAGTTGAAGTCACTGAAAAAATTAGAAAACTCATAAAGTAATTTATAAACTTGAAAAGACTTCAAAACTTCTCAAATCTGATCTGAAAAGATGGTTAATGGCTCAAAGAATCTTGAGCTGATGCTTGATGGCCAAAGGCCATACTTTCAAGAAGGTCGAGATATGAGAGTGAGATGGATGAGAAAGGAAAAGCAATCTCATCAAATAAAGTAAAGAACAGAGTATCTTGTACTTTCTATCACAAGAAATGACACCCACCTAATAAATGTTTTATGAGAAAGAAATCTATAAAACAAGTTGGGATACCTCCTTCAAGTAAAACTAACCCAAAAGGACCCAAGAAAGCCTTGGTACCTAAAATAAAAACTGTTTTGTTGCAGGTGTGTTTGAGAATGCACGTTGACAAAGACAATAAGTGGTACATGGAAGTGGCTGCTCCAAACACATATCCGAATCTAGAAAGTGGCTCAGAAACCTAAGCCCAAAAACTCTAGATCAGTAAAATTTGCTGATGGAGGTGAAGCCAAGGTTACAAGTGTAGGAAATGTTGGTAAGGATGATTCCACCAAATTTTGGATGTTTTACTTGTTGAAGGTCTGGCTCACAATGTGTTGAGTATCAGCCAATTTTGTGACCAACGTTTTAATGTTTTATTTAATGCAAATGCTTGTAAAATTGTAAATCCCACTTCCGAACAAGTCATTCTATCTAGTAAGAGACTTGATAACACTTATATGTTATTCTTGGATGACCTTCTAGATCAAGATATAAAATGTTTTGCATCCTTCTTGGATGATAAGTGACTGTGCATAAGAAGCTTGGACAAGCCCATATGAAGCTTATTTCTGAGTTATATTAGAAAGAGCTTGTTAAAGGCCTGCCAAAGATTAGATTTGACAAGGATTCCACTTGTGATTTCTGTTAGAAAGACAAACAAACCAAAGCTTCTTTTCATAGCAAAATGTGGTGTCAACCACCAAGCCATTTGAGCTTTTACACATAGATCTCTTTGGACCAACCAAGACTAGTCTTACTAGAAAATGATATTGCCTTGTCATAGTTGATGATTTCTCTAGATTTACATGGGTTATCTTCCTAGCTTCTAAGGATGAGGTGGTTTAAAGGTTTAAAGTTTTTGCAAAACGTATTTGTAATGAAAAGATTCTCAAATTACCTCTATAAGATCTGATCATAGAGGAGAATTTGAAAATCATGTTTTTGAAGAGTTTTGTGAAAAACATGGTATCTCTTATGAGTTTTCTACTCCTAGAACTCTCCAAAAAAATAGGGTTACTGAAAGAAAGAATGGAAACTTACAAGAGATGGCCAGAACTATGCTTTTAGAAAGCAATTTATTAAAAGGTTTCTGGGCAAAGGCTTTAAACACCTCATGCTATATTCAAAATAGAATCTTTCTACGGTTAATTCTCAAGAAAACACCTTATGAGCTATGGAAAGATAGAAAACCCAACATATCATATTTCCATATATTTGGCTCATCTTGTTTTATTCTTAACACCAAGGACAAATTTACAAAGTTTGATCCTAAATCTAATGATGACATTTTCTTATGATACTCGTCAGCTCAAAAGCTTATAGGGTGTACAACAAGAGAACACTATATGTTGAAATTCAGAGAGTTAAGGACTTTGTTGATGATCTGGAAGAGCTAGAAGAGAACCTTGAGAAGCTGAACCTCAAGGAACTCTCAGAAAGCAAGAAGAAAGCACAACCTTCAAAAAGTAAGCTCCAAAACATGGACAACATAGAAAGCTTACTCAGAATTCCAAAGCCCTTAGAAAGTGACATTTCTGAGCATGAAGAAAAGTAATCTGAAGATAAAAGAGAAGCTGAAGAACATCAACTCTAAGAAACTCCAAAAAGTTTTTGAGCTAAAAGTAGTTTCTCATAACAAAGTTCTAAGGGATATTTCCAAGGGTGTGAGAACTAGATGCTCCCTCATAAATGTGTCCAACTGTACTTTCATTTCCACCATCGAGCCTGATTGCATTGAAGATGCTTTGAATGATCAAAGTTGGGTGGAAGCTATGTAAGAGGAGATGGACTAATTTGAGAAAGCAAAGTTTGGACATTCTGGAAAAGCCCAAAGAAAAAAGCATCATAGGAACAAAATGGTGATTAGAAACAAGCTTGATGAAGCGGAAAGGTGATCAGAAATAAAGCAAGATTGTTTGCACAAGGTTATAATCAATAAAAGGGAATTGATTATGATGAAACCTTTGCACTAGTAGCAAGGCTTGAAGCTATAAGAATGCTATTTGCTTTTACGCTTTCAAGGGATTTACTTTTTACCAAATGGATGTTAAGTCTGTATTCCTAAATGGATTCCTCTGAGGAAGTCTATGTAAAGTATCCTCCAGGTTTTGAGAGTGAAAACCTTCCCAACCATATCTTTTAAATTAATAAAGGCACTTTATGGTCTAAACAAGCTCCCTGAGCTTAGTATAAAAGGCTAAGTACCTTTTTAATAAAGAATGGTACAAAAAAAGCAAGGCTGATACAACCTTGTTTACTTTAGAGCAAATATTCACTTTCTGATAGTTCAAATATATGTTGATGGCACTATAGTTGGCACCACTGATCATTCTCTTTGTGAACAGTTTTCAAAATTGATGCAAATTGAATTTGATATGAGTATTGTAACATTTTAAATTTATTTCAAAAATTTTACTAGACTTTATTAACCAGAATTTTATGATTCTAATAGGGTTAGTCAAGATAAGAATGGCTTGATAAACTAAAAAAATGAATAGTGATTGTGCAAGCCCAGCCCATTCAACCAGAACCCTAGAAGAGACTAAATGCCGAGACTAGAAATATAGGATTAAGGTTAGAAATGGTTAGGAATAAAGATTTTAGACCTAGAATTAAATTTTAGGCAATATCTATTAAGGGTATGGTAATTTACCCGTTCAATAAATGTCGATGTACAGTTTCTTACACCGTATGAGACTTGTAGTATAAATTGGACACTTCATTAGACAAGTGTGTGGCTTAGGAGAAGCCACATCATTGCCTTTATGACTAACCAATAATAATTGCACAAAATTACGATATTTATCTTTAAGAAAAACATTTTCATAATTGATTAATGTACATTATCTTCAAATAAATAAAATCAAAACTCACCATTTTCTTTCCTTCAAGTTCAACTAGCATTCCTTTCAGCCTTCTCTCTATTCTTTTCTTCCTCAAACCATTGAAAACTTACAAAAAACTTAAACTACAACATCAAGTATCAATAAGTTTAGCATAAACCCAAAACTACCACTTGAAATCTTTGAATCAACTTTCTTCCAAGGCTTCTTTTTCCCACACCGTCAAGAGGCAGTTGTTATATTACCATCTTAGAGGAAGTTTTGGCTGATTGAAAGTGAAAATTGGGTGTAGAGGCACAAGCAAAAGCTAAGACAAGTACAAGGAACTTATAGTAACAAGTAGGGCTTTCTTTGGCATCTTTTCTTTCAATATCTATTCTGAAAAATTCTGATTGATTTGACTAGAAATCTTTAGTTATATTGGTTGATAATACATAGATATTAATGTGTTTAATTTGGTGGAGTGTTTGGATGATGTTAGAAAATCCTTTTTCTCAAAATATTTTGTGAACGATGTTGCTGAAACTGGATTTCAAGCAAGCAGTCAAATTTCATGATTTTTCTAATAGAGTTGGAGATGTTATTTTAGCTAAAATTTTTAAATGATGAAGCTAACATATGGAATTATTTCCAATAACTTTCTTGAGTCATTTTAAACACTTTTTCTATTTTTAAAAATCAATATTCAAGCTAGTCAGGGTTTCTCCTATATTCAATTATAAAGTATTGAATTTGTCTAATTTTGTTACCATATCAAATGATCGAATTTTGACTTGAAATTTTTAGAGAACATCTTGACGTGTAACCCTAAAGTTTTTTAAGATTTTATATGTTCATTTAGGGTAATAAATTAAAATTTCTGGCTATTGGCTTGAAACTGAGTAGTTCCTGACCTAAAATTGTAGAATTTTGTTAATATAACTAAAGACCTTATTTTGCTTTGAAATTTTTACAAGGTCTCATAGACATATTGAAATAACTCTGAAATTTTATTTTGCTCTATTTTGATGAGGTTTAGTAGCTGATCCATAATTCTTTTTAGAACTAAAATTCTAGGTAGCATGTTAAACTAGTTGAATTGATGATGAAATGATTATGACTTGATCTCATTTATGCTATGTGAATTTAATGATGATGTTACACATATGTAAATGTGAGAGCTTACGCCTCATTTCTTCCTTGAGTGCAAATGACCAAAATGCCCCTAAGGTCATTTTTACCCAGAATTTGAGGACAGTTGCCACAGTCCTCAATGGGTAAACCCAATGTTGGAAGGGGATTATATTTGTTATGTTTGATATCCAGGTGAAAATCTCGTTTTTTAAACTTTCGGCTCAAAATGACCAAAATACCCCTTGTGTTTACACAAGTAAAAGGTGCCGTTTGAGTCAGAACTTTTCCAGGAAGTTTGGAATGATGTTTTTGAGTGATATTTGATGTTGAGCAGGATAGTCCCGGTTTTAGTGCAAAATTATCATTTTACCCCTAGAACAGTGTACAGTGAGCCTAATGACGCAATTAAGCAAACCTAAGCAATATTAGGCTCTAATTGAAGATAATTTATTTCGATAATTAATCTAGAGTCAAAATAATTTATTAAGGTTAATTAGAACCTAAGATTGCTTAGTTAAACTCTAATTGCATTCTTTAATTCAAGATTCCTAGTCATGGAATCTTGAATAGTATTTTCTCTCCAATTCCTTAAATTAAGGAATTGTGCCATACCTCATTTGACTAAGAAAATGAATTTAATTTGTTAATCTAGTATGACCACTCCCTAATCAAGTCTTGACAACCTTAATTAGCCAATTACCTCACCTAAACACTTTCTTACAAACTCCTAATCAAAACCTTAATCAAAGAAACACCTAAACACATCCTTAAACCACAATTACATGAGCAAATCATCCTTCCCCTTGGCTGAAATGTTGGCCGAATTCATGCTCTCCATTTGTGTCACATGTTGATTTTGTTTCACTCAAAGACCATACCTCAAGTCATGCTTTGAACCATACCTAGCCATGCTTTCAACCATGCCTTTGAATGACAAGTTTTTGAAGATATTTTCCTTCCCCTTGGCCTTGAAAACCATCAGCCCCTCCCTCCCAAATCAGCCACAAAGTTTCATTTTTCTATAAATACCAAGCCTTAGAAAACTTAGTTACACTTTAGATCATTTGCCAAGTTCAAGCTTTGTTGTATTTCTCTCTTTCTTCTAACTTTCTCTTCATCTTGTTCTTTTTCCTCCACTATCAAAGAAACCTTTCCACCACCACAAACCACCATAAACAACCTTGAACCACCACTCCTTCACCTCAAACTACCTCTCAAACACCAAACCTTTCCATTTCCAAGCTTACTTCAAGGAAAATCCATCTTCCTTGTCCTCCCCTTGTTCAAATCCTCATTGCCATCCAAGAGAAGATTTTGCTTTTCATTTCATCAAAGATCAAGCTTTCTTTCATTTCTTTCAAGACTTCCTTAGGTAGGGGTTTTGTTTTAAAGTTTTTGCTTGTTTTCTTCAAGAAAAGTTCTAGTTTTCTCTTGGTTCAAACTCTTTTCCTCCTTCCTTTTTCATTTTGGCCAAGAGGCCTTTTTATGAGGACTTTAGCTTGATGATGAGGTTTCAAGATAATGACTTGTTGTTGTCATGTGAGAAACCTCTAAAGCTTGAAACAACTTGGTCTTGGACCATACATGCTTGTGTTTCTTTCTTTTCCTTGCTTACATTTTCTTCCTTTTTCCTTTCCTCTTGAATGATTTCGGTTTCCTTTCCCTTTTTCCTTTAAAAAATTTCGGTTTCCTTTCCCCTTTACTTGAACAAAGTTTGCCAAAATAGATCACAAAAGTTTTGTTAAAAAAATTAATCCTATGTTTTCAAAAAGCTCTAAGCTTACCCTTGCCAACCTTAAAGTTGGTGGGCCGTCTAAGAGTTTTACTCTAGATTGAAGCCCATGAGCAATAAAATAAAGAATATGACTTAGTTTTTATATGTTTGTTTAGACAAAGTGTTGAGCTTTGTGCCCATTTTCTTGAGCTTGATGATGAAGTTCAAAACCAAAGGCTTCTTTGAAGTCTAGGTGCTAAGAACTCTAAAGCTCACTTTATGTTGGTAAGATACATATTGGGTTAGGTTGTGAAGTTCCTTTAAAGTCTTGTAAGAGCTCTAGTAAGATAAAATGAAGTGCACTCATGTTTATGTTTATGTCTTGCATAGCATGTTTATTTTGATGCCATCACTAAACTCTCAAGAATAACTAAATGGACTTGCATTATCATGTTTAAATTCAAGTTTGCATTTCATGTTTATATTTCAAGCCATCACTTAAAATTAAAGATAATAATAAATTTGCATCTCATATTTATTTTATGCTCTCACTTTATTTTCTAATGAAGAGTAAAATAAGTGAATATCATGTTTAAGTTTATGCCATCACTTAAATAATCCTAGAGCTCAAAGACTTGCGCAAGTATCTTGCATAAAGTTTTAGAAAATGTAGGCATTTCAAGGAATGCCATTTCGGCCTTGTGGTGATGATGATGGACTTGGATGAATTCCTCTAATCATAAGTGCCCATAGTCTAAGTCTTGGAATTTCTCTAAGCTTAGATGTACTCAAGGAACTTTATGAACAAAGTTTTATGTTTTAAATCCATTCCTTGAGCTAAATAATTTAGCTACTGACCTAGCATATTTTTTATGATTTTAGTGAGATAAATTGGTTTCTAAAAGAGTTTTGAGTTCCTAAAATAATTCCAAGAGAAACTAGCAACTTATATGCATTTAAATCATATGATTATGTGATTCTTTGACTTATGATTTTGGTTCTGCCCTTGGTGTTTGGCTACTGTATAAATTCTGTTTTAAGGTGTTAAAATGTGTAAAATTATGTTTGAGTGAAGCAAGGAACGATTTAGGGAAGTTAGAAAGAACAAGTAACTAGAAAGGACTTAAATGTGAATTCTAGAACACTTAGAATGCACAAACTTGTAATTCTGTTCCAGCATAATTGGACTTAAGAAAAATGGTTTATAATTAGTGGATATGTGTAGGAATCTCTCATAATTGGTTTAGGAATTGATTATGGAGCCTTAGGCAAAGCAGATCTTAAAAAGGGTCACGACGGAGAATTCTAGAGCCCTAAGCGTATGAATTTTCTGCCCTTAAATGTATAATGCTGTTTGGAATGTTTAGTAAGCCTAAATATTAGGGAAAATTATAGGTAATGATCCCTTAGGTGTTATAAAAATCCATAATAAAGGTTAGGATAATTGGAACACAAGTTTAAGACCCTTAAGGGCCAAAGCATAAGACACCATGAGGTAGAAGGTATGATGTGAATATGTTAATATCATGAACTTGAGGCTATATGTGTATTTGTGGCATGTTGCTATAATGATGTGGTATGCTATGTTTACAATGCATAAGAATATATGATATGTCATATGAGGTTTTATGGTTGCATGCTCATGTTGCATTCATACAAGATATGATAAAGAGGAAATGATCCCATTATGACTTCCCGAGTTAAGGGTTGTATGGGTGATCTAAGAGAACATGATTCAGTCTTCCCGTATGAATCTAGTGAGGCTAGTTAGGTTTAAGCTCATTCCTAGGCGATGGGTGTATTTGGAGTTTTGATGACCATGAGAAAATCGTAAGGGCGGCATGTTGGGTGGATTTTGGTGACCATGATTAGGGTGGAAAAGTAAAGAAAGGAACTCAAGAGTTCAATCATGATAAAGTAAAAGACGTACATGCATATGTTTCAATTCTATTTGGTGCATTTGATTGAGTGATATGTGTTATTTACTTATGTCGTTCTTTACGAGGTATTGTCATGTATACATAAGATATGTTGCATTCATACCATCAAGACTCATGCTAAAAGAAACCCACTTCGGATAATAAGACTTGAGAAATTAAATCTGAACCTATGCATGTACACCTCTTTTATAATGAAACCAAGTGGCTGGGAACAACGACGATGACACTTATGTTAAGTCTGGAGCCCTCCTAGAATCTTGTATAAGTATTCTCACCCCTTTTGTCTTTCCCTCGTGTCGTCTCCAGAGGATTGATGCGGATGTTCGTAATTTTCCTTGAAGCGTGAGCATAGGATGTTACGCACATCGGAAAGTGAGTGCAATGGAAGCATGAAGAATAGTTTAGCCTATTTATAATTATGTTCAAGCATTAGTTAACCTTGCTTGATGTATCTAGTATCTTAGGTGTCCTTATATTTATAAGGGCATCGTTGTTTTGTTGTGATTATAATATAATACTACAAGTTATTTTGTGTTTATTCTATGGTTTATTTATCATTGTTATGGTGATGTATACCTGGTTGTTATGTTTCTTGTTTAGAAGTCGGTCCCTATGCGCATGCGCGGCTCGCATTTTAAGTCTTAAGTTCAAAAAGAAAAATTTAGTCGTATTTTTATTACTCATATTTAAAGAAAAGTAAGTCAAGTTCTGAAACAAAGGCGTAAAATTAATAACTAGCCAATGCAACTCAAGCATACTAGGTTAAGAGTTAGGGTGTTACAAGAGCTCATGATAAATGCTTCTATATGAAGAGAAGATTGGAATCATGAGTGATATATACTTGAAGCATTAAGAAACTTAGAAATTGATACTAATGCATATATGATTATGATGCTTGTATATGTGAGTTTGATGATTATGTATGTGCTAAGTAAAGATAAGATCTCCTTCAGGATGTTAGGCCACGAAAAGATCCCTTTAGTATGTCAAGGGCACAGAAAGATATGAGATCTCATTTATATACCAAGGGCACAAAAAGATAAGAAATATAAGATTCTCTTTAATATCTGAGGGCACGTAAAGATGAGAACAAATTACTATGATGTTGAGTATTATGACATATGTATATTAAGTTATTAGATACTAAAAGGAACCCACTTAGAAAGGACGATTTTTGAACTATAAAATGAACCTTTAGTATGTATTGTATGATCACATTTTCTAAATAAATCGAAATGGCTAGCACGATAATGATGACATGGATATTATTATGTATTTTTGGGGAATGTCCTACTAAGAATTTCGCAATTCTCACCCTGAAGTTTTGTGTCCTTATGTTGTCTCCAAATTGATCTAGAGCACAATGAGGCTGCTACATAGAAGAATTAGAGTCGTAGTAGTTCAATAACTAAAGCATTTTATCATATTTACTTAGTTGTATGTATATGTTTGTAAATGTACTAAAATATGAATGTATAGTAAAGCTCATAGAAAAACTTTTCTTTGAAATTGGATTTGTATTAAATAAATATTTGTTTCCCCTTTTCATACGTGTTTATAGCATTACGACTTAGTTATTACACAAATCAAACGAATTTGCTATAGATATTAAAGAAAGGTCAGCTACTTTATAAGTAACAACTCCTCAGTCTATGTCATGACTTAAGGATGATGTTATACTTAGGATGATGTTACAAGTATGATAGGTGAACTCAAGTTTTTTCTTGGACTTCAAATAAAACAACAATAAAAGGGAACCTTGATCCATCAAGAAAAGTATACAAAAGAGCTTTTGAAAAGACTTAATATGGATCAAGCCAAACCCATGAGCACCCCCATACATCCATCTCAAGTCATTAATGCTGATGAGAATGGTGAAAAGGTATTAGAAAGTAATTATAGAGGAATGGTTGGTTCACTTCTATATCTTAAGAAGTGAACAGACATTTAATTAAGTATGGGAATTTGTGCTAAATTTTAAGTCTAACCCAAAGCAATCACACTTAAATGTTGTCAAAAAGATCTTGAGATATTTATCTGGTACCACTAATCTTGGTTTATGGTACAAGAAAGATATGTCTTGTGAGATTGTAAGATATTATGATGCTGATTTTGCTAAAGATAGAGTAGAAAGAAAAAGCACCAGTGGATGCTGCTATTTATTTAGAAAGAGTATCATCACTTAGTCATGCAAGAAGCAAAACACCATTGCTCATTTTATGGCTGAAGTTGAATATGTAGCTTGCAAACTATTACACCCAAATGCTATGTATAAGGAACTAACTAGAAGATTATCACCTTAGGTATTCCAATATCCCTATCTTTTATGATAATATCAATGTTATTAATCTTGCAAAGAATCCTATCCAGCACTCTAGATCCAACCACATTAATGTCAAACATCATGTTATTAGAGATCATGTAAAAAGGGGATATTGAGTTAATGTTTGTGAATACTAAAGACCAAGTGTCTGATATATTCACAAAACCATTAGTTCAAGATCATTTTTGCTTGAAAATGCTTATGAACCTTAAAAGTTTTTAAATCTACATAGCATTCATGCATTTGTAGACTCCCCATCATGGCTCTCAACTAAGGTCCAAATGAAGTCGTATATAAAGGACAAAATTTTACAAGATTAGAAAGTCAGTGTACAAGGCCATAAAGAGGTTAGAAGTTCGGAATGGGTCAGAAAGTTCACACGTGCTCAGAATATGAAAGATTATTTAAATATGAGGAAGCTATAGTTGTGAAGGCTCACATAATGTCTACACTAGCTTAAAAAGTAGGTTAAAGATCAAAAGTGGTTGATGATTCATACCACTTATTCTGAAGGACCTGAAAAAGGCAGTATGATTCCCACTCTTTAAGTTTCTCTCTACATCACCTCACCTTCAGACTTTATGTCTCATCACTTAATAACTTCCCTCACCTCACACATCACATATAACTCATTTATCTTCAACCTTATACACCTTTACCTCAACCAAAACCATTTCACCTTCTCTCACAACCTCCCACCGTTTTCCAAAACTTCAACCTTTTTCTCGTAATCCTCTTCTATTCATACTTACCATGGCAAAAGGAAAGTATTTTGACAAAAGCATTGTAAGAATGGGAACACTCCTTGTAACATCCTCCCAAGTACAACCCCATTCTTAAGCTATGATATCGTACTCGAGAGTTGTTACTTGTTAATTAGCGGACCTCTCTTAATTATCTATAGCAAAGCTCGATTACGTATGAGTAACTAAGCGTAATTCTATTAAAACATATTACAAGTAAATATCAAGTTTATTAAACATACAGCTAAAATACATGAGGAAGCTCCTCTATGAGCTTTAGTACATATCTGTCTTCTAATACATTTACATACATACTCATTTCACTAAGTAGAGAATAACACAGGAACTACTACACTATAGCAATCCTACACTCCTTTGCATAGCAGCATCATCATCATTCTGGCTTAACCTAGAGGCGACACGGAAACAAACACATAGGGGTGAGAATTTTTAAAATCCTCAGTAGGGAAACTCCCCAATCACAATCATAATGTCATTGTCATTCCAAGCCACTTCGGTTTATTCAGAAAATGTGAGCATGCGACATATATCAAAGATTCATTTTTAATGTTCAAAAACCATTCCTCCGAAGTGGGTTTCTTTTAGCATTTCATCACTTCAAGCATATATCTCATCACATTCCAACAATTACTAAGTTACACAAGGTAGACAATTCAAAATAAGATAAGTAGCATATAATACATGCAATGAATTTATCTCAAGGTGACATGGTATTACTTATGGCCACAAAGATCAAATCAGTGCATTTTCTCTTTTCATTGACATAGGAAAGACTTAGTTTACCCAACGGCTAATTTCAGTGGACAATTCCACAATAGATCCGTTTATACCCAACGGGTATTTGTGGTGGATCACACCACACAAGGGAAATAAAGCTTGTAAGACTAAGCTCATTCCTATACGTGGTAATCGAACTTCATTTTTCCATTTGAATCCACACAGATCTATTCCTAGCCGATACGTTACCGACTCAAAATAAATTTTGGGAAGTTGCTACTTTCACCTTCCCCTCATTCAATCTAAGTCTTGTTTTTATTTTGTCCATATGTCAGAACATGCACAATTTAAATTTATACATCCTGCTTATCATGGCATCATATACTTTTCTCTTTTCTCAAATGCATACATAGGCCACATATAGGCAATTATTCACAATGAAATTCTCATTCTTTTCTCATACTTCAATCTTTAAAATCCATAGCATGCATTTACATGTCATAAGTCACATGGCCAAACACTTAATATCAAATACTCATGTCATACTAGAAGCCAAGTGCCATTACATTCTCAATTCAAAGCATTGTTCCATTCCCAACACAATGGGCAGATTTACTGTCCTAGACACAACACTTCATTATCATAACAAACATCCATTTCAATAGTCACAAAAATTCTGTATGACACTTCAATGTGTCTAGAATAACCTGTAAAAATTTCAAGACAAACAGAGCTCTATAGCTACCTCAGTAAAATGTACAAATTTAGTGGTCAGGGGTCACCAATTCCCAAACCAGAACCGAGTTCCCTAATTTTTAACCCTAGCAAATGATTGAATTAATTCACAATAAAATTCACAGTGATACTTCAATATATTACTAACTTCGTGTAAATATTTCAAGAGTTATTTCAATCATTTGCTATGGTAATAAATTCGGACAAGTTTACTGCCTCAGTCTCAACAATCAAGACAGCATCTGCCTCATTTGGTTTCTGATTTTTCTGAGGCATCAAACCTTAAAACTAACACCCAAGAAAATTCAGGTAATTATTTTAAGATGTTTTCTCCAACATATAATTTTTATAACTCATGAAAATACCCACAAATATTCCATAAAATTCATGAACCACTGCTGCCTCCAGGACAACAAGAAATTCCAGCAGCCTAATCCAAACTTATTTTGATGAAAACCATTTTCTAACACCATCCAAACACACAACCAAAATTCATACATCAATTTCAACATAATATCAATCAATTTCATCAAAAATCTCGAATATATCAGCCCAAAACAGAACAGAAAAATTGGCAAGAAAAGACAACAAAAAACCCTACTTGTGATGCTTGAAGAGTTCTAACTCCAAAGATGCTCTAATTGATTCCTCTTCACTACAAGGACTCCAAATCAAGTCACAAACCTCCCTTAGACAGTGATGTATGATGGCTCAAAGTGGGAAAAGTGATGGATTAAAATTCTAATTGGTTAGATTTGTGGGTTTGGGTGTAGAACAGTTTTGTGAAGGAAGTTTGAAGTTTTAGTAAGTGTAGGTTAGGTGTTTTGAGGTTTGAATCAAGTTCTAAGCTTGAAAGAAAAAAAAATGGAGGTTTCTGCCCTTTTTGTTCATGGCCAAGATGCATCTCAAGGTGATAAGGTTTTATAGTTTGTAATGGTATTATGATATCATGTAATAAGAATTATCTAATAGGAAATATAATTCTTTAAAAAGAAAATATGATGAATGGCTAGGATCCAATCTTGTAATTCAAGATTGAATCTTGGCCTTCCACTTGTTTAGAATGGATATACATTATCCATTTGTAATGATTAAAATATCTTTTGTTAAAATCGCATATCGACATTTTACCGAATAGGTAAACACCGTACCATTTAACCGATATTACCCGAAAATTAATTCTAGGTATAAAATTTTCATTCCCACATATTTCTAACCTTATTCCCATGTTTTCATAATTTCGGGCACCTTGGGAGCAGAAATAGGTTTAAGCTTCCCTGGCGGCGGGTGGGGCCACAAAGTTACTATTCACTGCCAAAATTTTTTTTTTAAACATTCGTTGGGCCACCCTCATTGTTGTTAAACTATTATATTTTTAAAATTACGACTAACAAAGCTCAAATTAATTTTTAAGTAATTTTTGGGTGTTACACTCCTCATGTACAATGAACCTCTTATGCAACAACATTTACGATAACTTCTTAAGAGAAAGGTAGCACCAGGAAAGATGTTAAGCAGAGAGCGATGAACCAAGTTCCTTTTCTAAAGGAGGTTTTCACATTCCAAGGATGGGAAGAGTTCTTGGAAATCTCTACAAGATTTTTGTAATGCCCGATTTTCCTTTGTACAAAATGACTAAAATGCCCTTGAGGTCATTTTTGCACAAGAATCAAGGATGCTCCAAGTCATCTTCAATGGGTCAGATTTAAGGTTTGAAGGGGACTATATGTGTTTTAGATAGCAATCGGTGCAAAAATCACAATTCCTATTTTCCTTCACAAAATTACCAAAATGCTCCTAAGGTAATTTAACGTGGATTAAGTAATGACCAGGTCCTAGTTATCACTTGGGAGTTGGATATGTCAATTTGAAGGGATATTTGATGTTGGGATAGTCCTAGGGAGTTTTTGTGTAAAATTACCATTTTGCTCCTAATTAGTGCTAATTAAACTTAATTAAAGTAATTAAGGGCATATAGGTAATATTAGGCTCTAATTAAATATTAATTATTTTTATTAATTAATTTTAAGTCAAAATAAATATTTTGAGTTAATTAAGTCCAAGAATGATTACAGAAACTTAATCACATTCTTAAAAACAAAGAGGGACATGATGATGTCATCACTCACTACATTTGTCTTGTAATGTCTACATGTTATTGTAAGCTTCAAAACCCTTCAAAAAGTGTTAATAGAGTATGTTTTGAATGACAATAGAACAAATTTAAGGGAAATATTTTGAAGAACAGCTAATGTCTACCTTGAGTTTCTTGAATTAGCAAACAAGTTATATCGTTAGTATAATGTAGCTCCTATAGCGAAGATAATTTCACTTTACATATGCAAACATGATTTATCTCATTTAAAGAGATGGAAACTAAATGGAAGTGGTTGTTATATCGTGAAATGAGCAAACAAATGCCTAACGGGTTGAAGAAAATCAATAAGTACAAGAAACCAAGGCACGAGTCTTCAGAAAGTAGCATTGGACTTAGAAAGTACACTTAAAGTTAAGATATCTCTTCATCCCTGAAGCCAATGTGTTCTACAAGCTTCAATCATCATGATCGCAATCCTCTATCATCAACAAGTATTGATTGACGTAGAAGATCGAAGACATATCAAGGAACTGATACACACCTCAGAAAGTGCACTTCACAACAAAATCCTCACTTCTAAAAGAGCAGGTAAAATTTGAAATTCAAATTTGAAGTCAAAACTAGTTAAAGACTGGCATGTCATCTCATTTGTCAACTTGGTTAACCACTAGCTTCTAAAAGGAAATGTTCAGAAACCTCGTTCAGAAAGTAAAAAGTAGTTTCTTGAAGTACATGAGAAGCCATTGTTTCACAACGCTTCTACAGAGCTCTACACAAGATGGGCTACTCCTCTCAGCTGCTTCCAGACACAACAGATGATCAACATGTGTCACTTGGACAACGAGAAGGGGAATAGTCATAAAGGAAGACCATCTATAAATAGAGATGTTGAGCTTTCAAAAGAAAAGATCTTGACGTTGCACAAGAGCTAAATCCTGCAAAATTCTCTCCTATCTTTGTGAAGTTCATTACTTCTTGTAATCAGTTTCCTTATTTGTAAAATCTTCTTTCTACATTCTTAATAGATAACACCTTCTTCCAAGGAAGAATCACTATAAAGAAGTCATTCAAGTTTTTCCAAGTTCTCTGTATATTTTCAGAACCTTGAGTATAGGTTAGTTTAAGTTGAAAATCCAAACACAAACCTCTTGTAATCTCGATCCAGTAGTGATTTGTGTAGATAGCTTGGAGAAGCTAAGGCAAAACTACTTGCAACGCGATAGTAAGGTGTTCTTACTAGTAACGGTTTAGCTGAAGAGACTAGTGAAGATCCTGTTTGCTTGGAGCTAATCAAAGACTACTCAGGGTTAGCTTGAGACTAGTACAATAACTCTTGGTTTGTGATAGTAGAGGTTGCCACCAGTCACAGGTAGAGCTTGCGAAGGCTACTGAAAAACTATCAACTTTCTCGATTTGAGAAAGTTTCTATAGTGGAACTTTGTTGTTAAGGACTGATAGGTAGGTTTGGCTGACCAGGTATAACACTTTTGGTTTCTCCCTTCCTTCATCTCTCTTTATTTACTGCCTTGTGAATGACATTTGGTGTTTTCTAAAAAACTTGATCTCACATACATCTTTGTATATCTTAGTTTTTAAAAACTACTTTCTACAGCACTAATGTGATTTCCATGCACTACAAGTACATTACTTGATAATATTTTGTTTAAGCTTTTTGATAAAAGAGTAAAAGAAGAAAGGGTAAGCACGATTCAACCCCTTCTCGTGTGCTTTTTTGCCAACAAGTTATGACATAATTAAAGACAAAGTACTACTTTATTATGACTAATAGTACCTTTAATGGTGATTAATTCAAATTAATCATGGTTAGACCAATTTAATCCTACTTTGACCATTGCTTTTACTAAACTACCTAATTAGTACACTTTCTACCTAAACTACCTCCACCTTTTTACCTAATCCCTAAATACCCCTAATCTCAATCCAACCATTCTCCTCTCCCTTCTTTTGTCTTGGCCGCTACCCTTCTCTCCCCATTCTTAGATTGCATTTTTTGTTTACAAAAAAAAAAAAACACATCATCTCATTTTCTCTCAACTCACCACTACCTCCACCACTTCAACGTCACAACTCCTCCATTTCTCCACCAAATCCAACAAACAAATACATAAAAAGAGTTACTTTTATGTATTTTATGAAATTTTTGGACAAGCTTTAGTCTCTCAAGTTAAGGTATTGTTTTTAAGGTTTCTTTATAGTGGGAATGTTTGTTTTAGAAAACATGTTGATATTTAAAATCTCAACACAAAAATGAGCACATTCATGCATGTTTCAAAGTTTTGCAAAAAACTTGGATTTTGGGACTCATGGTTTCGGCCTAGGCATGTTCACATTGAATGAAAATTTTGTTGTTAAAACTAACCACATATTTGGAATCTACATGAAAAATGGAGTTGGTACATGTGATTTGGAGTATTTTTGTGATTATATAAGATTCTGGGCTAAAATGTAATTTTATAAAGTTTAGGGCCTTTATGCAAAAACTAAGTTTTAGAGTCTAAATCTATAAAAATAGACCCTGGAACAATAAAATATGTGGTTAAGAGAAAAAATGAGTTTTTGGGTTATTTTGCAATTTTAGAAAAGTTTAGGGGTCAAAATGTAATTTTTGAAGTTTAGAGGTTTTATGTAAAAGCTGGTTTCTTGGGTGTAAAGCTATAAAATGGGTTCTAGAACGTAATGTATGTGTTTGGAAGATAAAAAATGAGTTTTGAGATTATTTTGCAATTTAGTAAAGTTTAGGGTTAGAATGTAATTTCTTAAAAGTTTGAGGTTGTGTAAATTCTAAAATTTCAAGGGCAAGACTACAATTTCAGTAGAATTAGGATGAAAAATCTATTTTTGAATGAAAAGATTAAGTTAGGGGCTATTTTACAAATTTTATAAAGTTTGAGGCTCCGTGTAAAAACTAGAAGTTGTGAAGTCTTTAAAAGTAAATGTTTAGAACTTGTAATATAAAGGAGGGTGGGCCATGGTAATGATATACTTTTGAAAAGGAAAGATATGTTTTTCAAACTACTTTATCGTTAGACTTAAACCGGTGTAGCGAATGAAATTTATAACTTTGATTTCAAATGCATCGATGACTCTTGAATATTTGTTGGGTGAAATGTGATTAGTTATTGTAGTTGATTGTTGTACTTGATCGGATTGTGAATAACTGTTGTGACATACTTGGCTAATATGCATTGGTAATATATGTAATATTAATTGTCATACTGGATATTGTCTACTAGCTTTGCATTTGCATTTATTCTGAGCATTGTTCATGATTGATTTTATTGAATAAGTCTCATTAATGGAATGTTTTGAGTCAAGTATGCAATAAGACATGAATAATGGAAAGTATGAGCTTGGACACTATCGTAGTGTATCACATAGTGCATTTGTGGGCCCACTTGCAAAGTAAGAAAAATGGAGCAAGTAAAGGTTATTGGATGTACTAAGTGTCACACCATGGCACAAACCATGGAGAATGTAACTATGAAATGTCTATAAGACTAAAGAGAACACACACCCCTATATAGTGGTTTTAGCACGAATAAAGGTTTAGGACTAATCACATTTATACATCATAATGATGAATATTATCTATGACTAGTGTAACATCCTCCTAAGTACATCATCATTCTTAAGTCATGACATTGTACTCGAGGAGTAGTTACTTATAACTTAGCGGACCTTTCTTAAATATTTATAGTAAACTCAATTAACGTGTATAGTAACTAGGCATAATTATATTGAAACATGCAAAATAAAGAAACACAATATTCATTGAGTACATAGTTAAGTACAAAAGGAAGCTTCTTTGTAAGCTTGAATACACCTATCTTCCCTAATATAGTTACATCCATATCCATTCCACTAATTACAACATAATAAAAGCATTAACTGCTACACTATTGCAATCTCGTGTTCTTATGCGTAGCAACATCATAGTCCTTTGGCTTAACCTGGAGACGACAAAAACACAAATACATAGGGTGAGAATTATACAATTCTCAGGAGGGCAACTCCAGTTACACAATAATAATGCCATCGTCATCGCCCAGTCACTTCGGTTTATTAAGAAAATGTGAGCATGCAATATCTATCAAAGGTTCATTTTAAAGTTCAAAAACCATTTTTCCGAAGTGGATTCCTTTTAGTATTCACTCACTTAATGCACATATATCATGGAGCTCAAACACCTAATAAGTAACTCAAATCAAGAGGTTATATACGATATGATTACGCATGACAAATGTAGTGAAATTATCTTAAAGTAACCTAGTTTCACTTATGGCCATAAAAATCAAATTGTGCATTTTTCTTTCATTGACATGGGAAAGACTTAGTTTATACCCAACGGGTATTTGTTGTGGACAACTCCACAATAGATATTTTATATCAAATGATATTTATAGTGGATCAAACCACACAAGGGAAATAATGCTTGTAAGGACTAAGCTCATTCCTATACGTGATCATCAAACTTCATTTTTTTCCATTTCCGAATCAAAGATCTATTCCTAGCCAATACGTCTACCGACTAAAATATTTAGGGAAGTTTTTCTTTTCTATTTCATTCCCCTCATTCAACTTAAGTCTTGTTTCTGTTTTGTCCATATGTTAGAACATGCACAATTTAAGTTTATACATTCTCTTTTTCTTTCCAAATGCATGCATAAAGCACATATAGACATTTCATTCACAATGAAATTTGAATCATGCCTCATAAACCACTCTTTACTTCCTCTAGCATGCATTTATATGTCATAAGTCACATGGCCAAATATGTAACATGAAGTATTCATGTCATACTAGAACAAAAAATGCCATTATTTCATCAATTCCAAGCATTGTTTCATTTCCAACACAATGGGCAAATTTTACACCATTGTAGCACAATTAAGTTGCCCATCAAAAAATCACTTTAAAGGCTATAAAAATACCTAAGACACTTCAATGTGTCCACAAGGTTGTATAAAAATTTTAGAGCAAAAAGAGTTCTAACTAGGTTTAAAAAAATTACACAAATTCTGTCATTAGAGACCATATATCCTGCTCAACCCAAAATTCATAATATTTAGTCATAGCAAATGATTGAATCAATTCAAAAGAAAATTTACAGTTTCACTTTAAGATGTTGTTAATACCCTGTAAAAATTTCAAGTGGTAATTCAATCATTTGCTATGGTAATAAAATTAGCAAAATTTATAGCTTCAGATTTCAATAATCCAACAGAACATAGTTCACTTGGTTTCTGATTTTTTTAAAGCATTAGGAGTCCAAATCAGAGCCTAAGAAAATTTGTGGAACTAGCCTAGAATTTTAGCTCCAACATGTTTTTTTTCTAGCTTATGAGAATACCCAAGCTAGTAGAAAACCGAAAATCTAGCAGCATAGAGCAAAACCCCTTTTGACAAAAATGAGTTTTAACATAATCCAAACACACCACCAAAATTAATACATCAATATCAACATAATATCAAACAATATAACTAGAAATTTTGGACCTAGCTTAATCAAAACACATCAGAATAAATTTGAGAAGAAAGGCAAAGAAATCCCTACTTTGCAAATCTTTAGAGCTTTATACTTCAAAGGTGTTCCAAGGGATTTTCTCTTCACTTCAAGGCTCCTAATCAAACTCCAAACCTTCCTTAGGCAGTGAGGTAGTGATATGTCAAGGTGAGGATTGATGGAGAATTGAAATTTTAATCGGTTAGTTTTGTAGGTATTGATGAGTAGAACAAGTTTTGTGAAAGGAGTTTGTGGTTTTATCAAGTCTAGGCTAGGAAAATGGAGTTTTGAATCAAGTTTTCCATGGTTTTGGTGAAGCAAAAATGGAGTTGGTTGTTCTCTATGCTAGCCGAATGAGAAGTGCAAATAGTGAAGTTAGGTGGGTTGAATATATCCTAATATAAAGATAGCATTTATGTAGTCAAAGTATAGTTTCTTTCTAATAATAAAAAGATATGGATGGCTAGGATTTAATCTTGCTTTACAAGATTAAATCTTAGCCTTCTTGTAACGCCTTATTTCTGTTGTTAGAGTACAAATGACCGAAATGCCCCTAGGTCATTCCAAAAATTCAAGGACAATGAACCCGACCGATGGGTCATGTAACACCCTAATAATTAACCCAATACACCTAGGAGTCTGATTAATTACTAGACTTTACTCTTTGCTTCAGTTCCTTAATCATGCTTTGAAAATACTTAGTGAAATTACGAGCCATTTTTTTTTAAACATAATTGAAAACGTGAGCCGCGCTTAACGTGAATGATTTAGCAAAATTTAAAAGACACATAGGAATTTACAAACATCACATCATAATATATTGGCTCCATCATACAGCATCCATAATTACATATCATATAGATATTTTGCCTACCAACAGAATAAGACTAAGTGTAGGCAATCTAACAAAACATAAATAATATATGGATGGAAGGACATCCATTAATGGCACCTAGTAATAACACTCCAGGGATAGGGATAGATATCTAAATATACGAGTGAAACTAGAGGATCAAGTTCACTACGGTAAAGCCTCAATGTGATTCACGAACGCTTCCTTCTTTCTAAAGACGAGATGGAAAGAAAAATAGGAGTGAGAAACTTATAAAAAGAATCTCAGTAGGGTACTCACCTCATGATGCATTGTGTCATCATCATCGTCCCCAGGAACCTCGGGGTTATTATGAAATAGTGAGCATGCTAAGATTGATTTATTAAGTTCGAAAATATACTTTACCAAGGTTCGTCGCTTTAATCATGCGTCTTATAATGCATCATAAACTTAGCATGTCATGTTTATAATGAACTTTTCCTTTTATCAACACATTGTATTCTTCATCATCATATCATAAATACTATGCATAAAAGAACATCATATTTCTCATCATCAAATCATAAATACTATGCATAGAAGAACATCATATTTCTCATCATCATCTCATAAAATACTATGCATAGAAGAACATCATACCATAATAGCTATGCACAAGACATGGTGTACATATTTCATTCCTTTAGTGTCCTAGGTGACTTAAAATCTTGTCATCATCATCATTATTTTCCTTGGGGCCACCCTATACTCCACCCTTTTGGGAGTAATCTAGGTTATGAGCTCATACCTTACTAGTCGTCACTAGCATATACTTATCCCTTTTGATAAGTTAAAATCCCAACTCTACCCTTTTGAGAGAACGGCTAGGGGCAAGAATCACCTTTTCACCACCTCTAGTCTGATGGGTCTTAAAGGATCATTTTCTCAAGATCACCTTTTCACCACCTATAGTCTGATGGGTCCAAAGGATCATTTCCTCATGAGTTTAAGTCACCATTAAGTCTTAGCATGTTATATCATAATCATCAAGATGCATGAACATTCTCATTGTTTGCAATAGCAATTATAACATGCAAGCCATGAAATCATTCAATAATATCAAATTCTCATAGGCATTACATCATCATATAAACTGACATTCCAAAGCATCAAAAGATGTCATCTAAAATTTTCAGGTAAGCTCCCTTAAATAACCGAACTCTAAAATTAGGTAACCTTAATTATCAAACTAATTACTTATGCATCTAAGGGATTTATTACCATCAATTATAAGCCTTAAGAACATTATTAGACTATATGGGGTAGCATAGACAGTAAGTTGTTCTTAAGGTTTTATGGTGTGCTAGAAGTTACGTTTTTAACCCTTTCTCGTTCCGGCTTTCCCTATGATGCTAAAATTAATTACTAAACCAATTATGAATCATTGTCCCTTATCTAAACATAATAATATCTGGTTCTTAAGGTCACTAAAGGCTCTACAGAATGCATAAATTTCATTCTCTAAAGTTCTAGAAATCTTGCTTTTACGATTTTCTAGGAAGCTAGTTTTATCTCTAACATGCATAGAATCATTCCTTTAGCAATAAACCATAATTATCACAACTTCAAACATATTAAATCATCATCATTTATTGGTACTAATCTCATATCAGAAGCGAATCATGAACCTCATATAATTGTATAAAATCACATTTTAAGTGAACATAAAATATTAGTTTCCCGTAGAATCCTTGCAAAGCTTTAAAACTCTTTTAGAAACTAATTCTTTTTGTAAGAATCTTCATAATTAAAATTCTCACTTAAGATAAAAGGAGCAAGTCTTGAGCTTAAGAGATTTATGTGATATTTTAGAATTATAAACATGCTATGCAACCTCATTTTAATCTTGTCATTATAAGGTGATAACTTGGAATTATAAACATGATATGCAAATCCATTTCTTTATCTTTAAGATTTAAGGTGATGACTTGAAAATTAAACATGATGCAAGAGCTTGAAATATAAACATGATGCAAGAAACTGGAGCGGCGGTAGTCCGCAGGACCAAGTGGAGGGAGAAGAGAATCTTAAGAAACTGAAGGCGGTAATCCGCACTGGACCGATGAAGGGAGAAGAGAATTATTATTACATCTTTTTAAGCTCCAATCTCAAGACTTCTTAAAGAATCAATTCTTTAACTCCAATAATCTTATTTCTTTGCTTGTGATACTTGGGTAAGTCTTTGAGCTCTAGGATCTTTAGGTGATGACATAAAAATAAACATGTCATGCGTTGATTCTTTTAGCCATTATAAAATAAAGTGAGAACATAAAATAAATATGAGATGCAACTTCTTTATTATCTTTAGAGATTAAGTGACAACATGAAATATAAACATGAAATGCAAACTTGGAAATTTAAACATGAGTATGCAAGTCCATTTATTCATTCTTGAAATTTTAGTGATGACATAGAAAGTAAACATGATTATGCAAGGCATAAACTTAAACATGGATGCAAGTTCATTTGATTTCTTTACTAGAGCTCCTTCAAGACTTTATAGAAATACAAATTCAATATATATATCTTAACAAGACAAAGTGAGAAATACATCTTTCAAATTCTAAACTCAAGATCATAAAATCATCATAAAAACATCATTCTTTAAAGTTTTGCATCAAGTGGAACTTTCAAGCTTTAGAGGCCTAACTTGTGATGGATTCACAACCCACCTTCAAGGTCCTCATCATCAAGCCATCATCTTAGTCCCACCTAGGCCATATGGCCGAATTGGTTAAAGAAAAGGAAGAAGAAAACCAAATGGAAAAACTAGAGAAAATCCATGAAATCATCATTTTGAACCAAGAACAACACTTAGCAAAACATAGAAATAAACTTAAAAACAACTCCCTACCTAATCTGATTTGAAGGAAAGGAAGAGAACTTGGTTTCTTGGAGTGAAATGAAAGAAAATATTCTTGAAAGGTTGAAGAAAGAATTTCAGCCAAGGGGGAGAAAGAAAGAAAGTTTTTGAGCTTAGGAAAAACTTGAAGTTGTGAAATTTTGAGCAAGTCTCTAATGACTTCTAAGCATGCCTATTTATAGAAGAATTCAAGCTCATTAATGGACAAGAGGAGGAGGAAAATCTGACTAAATTTGAGGAGGAGACAAGGAAGGAAAAATCATCTTGTTTGGTGGCTTAAAACATGGAATCATGTTTCAAAGTTCCTTGTTTTATGGTGATTTTTGGCATTATGTTTTAGTGCAATTTGTTGGTGTATTATGGCTGCATTATTTCGTGCATTACAGCCTCATGGAAGAGGATTTTGTGTGTTCCATGTATTATTTAGGTGTAGGCAAGGTATTCATGCAATTTAGAGAATTTACAGTTAAGGGCTTAGGTGAATTAGTAAGCAATTTGAGTGTTTTAAAGCAATTTTAGGTTCTAATCAATTTAAATAAATAATTTTGACTCTAGATTAATAATTAGAATTTAATAAGCTTTAATTTGAGCCTAATATTGCTTAGGTTTCGTTAACAATCAAAAATCTCAAAATTTGTAAAACTAATAAAGACAGGGCAAAACGGTCATTTTACTTAAAAATTGCCCGAGACCACCCGAGCTTAACCAATGGTTAATCATGGCTTAAAAACACCTTTTAACACATTTTAGTGAGGTTCGGGCTAAGTCGGCACGCAAAGTTAAAACGGGCGAGGGCGTTTTGGTCATTTCGCGCGTGAACTCAAAATTAGGATTCTTCTCCTCTATTAACACACATAACACAAACAATCCCTTATTAACATCAAAACATCCCCTTGAGGACGGGTGGGGCCCACGATCCTCATTTTCTGAGTAAAATAACCTCAAGGGCATTTTGGTCATTTTACACGTCAGAAAATTGGGGTTTGCAATACTTGCACGAATTGCTCCTAACTTCTCTTCTAACGTTATATTCCTTTATTAAGGATTGTTTGGTCTCAAATTTTATATAATATTTACCTACGGTAATTCAATAATTCCTAATGACATAAAAATTACAGTAAAAATTGGGCGTTAGGTCAACTCGATGTTTGAAGGGGATTGTACCTGTTATGTTTTGATATTATAATGAAAATCTCATTTTCTAAACTTTCGGTTTAAAATTACCAAAATACCCTCCTGTGTTCTACACGGGTAAGGTGGGTTTGAGTTCCAAATTTTCCAAAAGTTATAATGATGTTTTTGAGCAATATTTGATGTTTAGTCTTGACCGTTGTCAGGGCAGTTTAGCACAAAATTACCATTTTGCCCCTGAACGTGTATAGTGAGCCTAATGACGCAATTAAGCAAACCTAAGCAATATTAGGCTCTAATCGAAGATTAATTTATTTCTAATTAATCGGAGTCAAAATAATTTATTAAGGTTAATTAGAACCTAAGATTGCTTAGTTAAACTCTAAATTGCATTCTTTAATTCAAGATTCCTAGTCATGGAATCTTGAATAGTATTTCTCTCTAAAATTCCTTAAATTAAGGAATTGTGCCATACCTCATTTGACCAAAAGAATTATTTTAAATTACTAATCTAGTATGATCACCCCTAATCAAGTCTTGAACAACCTAATTACCTAATTACCTCACCTAAACACTTTCTTACAATTTCTAACCAAAACCTTAATCAAGAAACAACTTAAACACATCACTAAACCACAATTACATGAACAAATTTTTCTCCCCTTGGTGTCCCCAATCTGGCCAAAATGCTTGCCCCATAAGTGCCACATGTTGCTTGATTTATCACTCAAAGAGCCATGCATTGCCCATACTTTGCCCATGCTTCACCATGCTGAAACCATACTCAAAGCCATACCTCGTAAGAGATATTTTCTCTCTTTCTCCTCCATTGGCCGTCGGCCTTCTTCCTCTTGGCAGCCCTCATTGTTGCAAATTTTCTATAAATACCAAGCTTGGAAGAACTTGGTTACACTTTAGAAGCTTTGCCAAGTTTAGTTCTCTTGCTTTTCCTTGCAATTTCTCTCTAAGTTCTCTTCATCTTCATCATCTTCTTCTACACCTCAAAGAACCTTGCCACCACCAAAACCACCACAAACAACCATAAACCACCACTACCTCACCTTAAATCATCCCTCAAACACTTAAACTTTCCATTCCCAAGCTTAGAAACTCAAGGAAAAATCATCTCCTTTGAGTTCCCTCTTTGGCCGAAATACTTATCACACCAAGAGGAGATTTTGTCTTCTCAAACTCTTCAAGAATCAAGCTTTCTTTCTTCCATTCCAAAGACTTCCTTAGGTAGGGGTTGTTTTGAAAGTTTTCACTTGTTTCCTTAATGAAAGTTCTAGTTTTCTCTTGGATCAAACTCTTTTATTTCTTTTCTTTCATTTTTGGCCAAGAGGCCATTTTATGAAAATAACATGAGCTTGATGATGAGGTTTCAATATAATGACTTGTTGTTATCATGTGAGAAACCTCTAAAGCTTGAAACAACTTGGTCTTGGACCATACATGCTTGTGTTTCTTTCTTTTTCCTTGGTTTCATTTCGGTTCCTTTTCCTTTTCTTCTTAAATGGTTCGGTTTCTTCTTCCTTTTCCCTTTGAAAGATTTCGTCTCCATGCTTTGGTTTGAACAAGTTTTGCTAAAAATGTAAAGTAGGTCACAAAGTTTTGATAAAGAAAATTAATCCTAAGTTTTCAAAGAGCTCTAAGCTTACCCTTGCCAACCTTAAAGTTGGTTGGTCGTTAAGAGTTTTACTCTAGATTGAAGCCCATGAGCAATAAAATAAAGAATATGACTTAGTTCCTGTAGTTTAGACAAAGTGTTGAACTTTGTGTTCATTTTCTTAAGCTTGATAATAAAGTTCAAACCTTAAGCCTTCTTTGAAGTCTAGGTGCTAAGAACTCTAAAGCTTGCCTTATGATACATAATGGGTTGAGGTTTTGTTCCTCAAAGTCTTGCAAAGAGCTCTAGTTAAGATCTAAAAATAAGATGCATTCATGTTTACTTTATGCCTTGCATAGCATGTTTACTTTGATGTCATCACTAGTTCTCAAGACTAATCAATTGGACTTGCACAATCATGTTTAAATTCAAGCTTGCATTTCATGTTTATGATTCAAGTCACCACTTAACCTTAAAGATAATAAAAAGGTGCATCTCATGTTTACTTTATGTCTTCACTTTACTTTCTAATGAAGAATAAAATGAGGTGTATAGCATGTTTAAGTTTATGTCAACACTTTAATGATCTAGAGCTCAAAGACTTGCCCAAGTATCCTATGTAAGGTTTTAAGAAAATGTTGGCATTCTTAAAGAAGCCATTCGGCCTTGTGGTGATGATGATGGACTTAGTATGAGTTCCTCTAATCACAAGTGTCCATAGTTCATGTTTTATAATTTTTCTAAGCTTAGGAGCACCTAAGCAACATTATGAATGAAATCATATACTTTAAATCTATTTTATGAACAAGTTAATTTAGCTACTGACCTCATGTGTAATTGCATGATTTTAATGCAAGGACTTGAGTTCTAAAAGAGTTTTGAATTCCTAAAATGATTCCAAGAGAAACTAGCAACTTGTGTGCATTTAAATTCATGAAACTATGTGATTTTTGGGCTTTACATTTGGTTCTGAATTCCATGTTTGGCCACTGTATTAAATCTATTTTATGGTGAGGAAATGTGTAAAATTATGTTTGAGTGAAGTAAGGAACGTTTTAGAGGAGTTAGAGAAGAATAAGTAACTTAAAAGGATTAAAAATGAGAATTCTAGAACACTTTGAATGCACTAAATGCAAATCTGTTTCAGCATGATTAATTCAAGTATAAATGGTTCATAATCAGTAAGACATGTATAAAATCCCTTCATAAATGATTAGGTATTAACAAAGCTTAAGGTGTGTTAAGAACTTAAAATGGAAATTCTAGCACCCTTAGACATGGCAAAACATAATTCTGTCCAGCATAGCTAAATTGAGGAAAGTGACTTATAACTTAGTGAACATGAATAGGGATCCCTCATAATTGGTTTAGGAATTGATCATGAAGCCATAGGCAAAGACGGATCTTAAAAAGGGTCACGAGGAGATTCTAGAGCCCGTAAGCATATGATATTTTCTACCATTACATGAACAGTGCTGATTGGAATTTTAGTGAGTTCAAATCTAGAGAAAAGTTTAAGTGTTAACCTCTTGAGGGTGATAAAGATGTAATACGGGTATTTGAATGATTAAATACAAGTTTAAGACCAAAAGGGTCAAAGCATAAGATACTATGAGATAGGTGACGAGTGAGCATATTTATGATAATGAACCTCGAGCATGTTTATGATGATGTGATTATGTTAAGTACCTTGAGCATGAAACCTTATGTAAATGATTGATATGTTGATATGATGAAGTGTTATGCTAATATTTAAGATGCATGAGGTTTTCGAAACATGAATGAGATTGAGGAATATGCTCATGTGAACTAGAAAGTTATTGATTTGAGAAAGTTTCATAAAGAATGATATATGTGATTGAGATTATGTGGCAAGACTCAATTTGAGGAAATTTGGAAATGTAGCGTGTTATGCCAAATTTTCGTCAAATTTGAGGGACTTAAGAAAGTTTTGAGAAATATGATGTTAAGGTGACACACAAGACGTACCTCCTGCTAGGATAAGGAGGAGGTAAAACCGTGAGGGCATAGACATTAGCCTGCCAAAGCGGACAAAGTGGCTGGTCTTAACTAGTCAATGTGTTTCGAAGAAGGAAAAAGTCCCATGATGGGTGATCCTTAGGCTCCCTACCGTACTCTGGGAGTCGGAATTATTATGATGATTATGATTATGTTTATGATTCGTTTATCAAGAGGATAAGTAAGAACTAGTGACGACTAGTTAAGGTATGAGCTCATAGCCTAGTTAAGGGGTGCGGTTACTATTATGATGTTGGTGTCACAAGAATGAGAAGAACAATGTTCAAAGAGAAGTTACTTGCCACTTATATGATGATTGACTATTGTTTGGCTTGCTTTAAGTATTGTCATGCATCCATGTATTATTATTATGCTGCATACATGCATTAAGATTCATATAAAAACACGGACCTTGGATAATTATCTTTGCAAAAACCTCATAATGAACTCTTGCATGTTTAACCTTTTTATAATAAACCCAAGGTTCTTAGGGACGTGATGACATTAGGATAGAGGATTTCCCTCCTGAGATTCTTTAGCAAGATTCTCACCCCTTCTCCTTTTCTTTCCGTTACCTCAGCTGATGGCGTCATTCGTGATTTTTGTTGATGCGCTCGTGTGGAAGTGCACTTGATCCGATCACCGTCATACCATTTCGAGGTCATTGTGCTATATGCATTTTTGCATGGGACGCCCATTGCCTTTCCAGTCTCCGTTCCGATTCACTCGACTTCCCCCTTTGGCGACGACATGATTTTTGAGAACCGACCAGGATGATCGGCGGACGTCGCGCCTCTTCGGCATCTCAACGGTACGAGGTTACCCCGAGTACATGCCTCGCCAGAGACGTTCGGAACTGACCCTCAGAGGATCCCCTTTCTCATCCTTCTCGGAGGGTCTGCCCTGTTGTACCTATGGACATCGGGATGGGTAGCGAGGAGACGGTGACCCGGTGGAGGTTAGCACGACGTCAGAAATACACCCACGCCGTGGAGGGCATGCTCGCCCATCCTTCCGTCTTCATGCATCCGAGGAGCTTGCCCAGTTCATTGGGTATGTGCCAGAAACGAGGAGAGCATCATCCATAGTTCGAGGGAGGGAGTGTTCTAGCTTGGGAGTATCTTTTGGGGTTGTTCTCATGTATTTCGTTGTTATGTTTCTTATTTCTGTTTATTGTACTAAGCTCTGCCCACCTATATGGGTAAGACTTTATGCTTGTTTTATATTTCCATGGTTATATACTAAACTATTATGACTAATATTATGATGTTGTATTCTCATGATGATGTATTCTTTAATGCTTATGTTCTGTGTGATTTGTTTATTCTTCGCTTCACGTTACATTTATGTTACACGCAATGGCTCGCATTTTTTTTACATGTTTCATTTCAAAAAAAAAATTTTCTGTATTTTCCGCTAAGTTAATTTCTAAAAGAGGTTTAAACGAAGTAATGACTAATAATTAATCTAAATACGTCCTAGGGTATTGGGTTAAATATTAGGTGTTACATTATGGTATGAGAGCAGTTCAATTCTCACGGAGCTTGAGGATTAGACAACCATGCTTTAAAAGCATGTTACGGTCAGTATGTCATGTATAGTGCTTAGCTATTAGAGATAAGCTATAGGATAGGCATTCATGACCTTGTCTCTGTCTGTGCCATGGTAACTAGCTCATTTAGCTTGGAATATTGAGCCTGATCACCTCGGTTCGTTGCCTTGTGTGCTTAGGGACCAATGGCACCCCAGGACAAAATAGGAACACGAACGAGGGCAAACAAGGGAATAAGACCAAGGTTGTTCGCGAGATGGCAAGAGCAATGGAGCGTATGTTTGACCACATAAATCAACCAAGGGATGTTGCTCAAGGTCCCCTCCTGCTGAAGTGTGGAACAAGCCCGTTTGGGAGTTCCGCAAGGCCAATCCCCAACCTTCCATGGAGCTTGAACCCCGACAAGGCTGATGAGTAGATCAAGAACATGGAAAAGATCTCTGTTGTTGCTCGAGGAGCAGAAAGTCACCTTTGCTGCCTATATGATGGAAGCTGACGCGGAATTTTGGTGGACCGGCACCCAAAGGCTGGAAGCTCCAGAGGCTCTTAATTGGAAGCTGTTCAAGACGTACTTCTATGAGAAGTATTTCCAAGGTCCGTGAGGAACGCAAAGGACATTGAGTTCATCCAGTTGGTCCAAGGAGGTTTGTCCTCGCCAGGTCACGGCGAGGTTCGAGGAATTGATCAAGTTCTCATGGGTTTTCCAAAGGAATCCGACGAGATTTGGAAGTGTATTAAGTATGAGGGTTGAAGGTCGAACTTAACTTGTATGGCACACATGGAGATTAGGGACTTCCAACCCTAGTCAACAAATGCCGATCATGAGGAAGGACATAAGAAGATGACTGGGTGAGGGACGGATCGTCCAGATGGTTTGGGACCCAACCCAGAAGTTCAAGCCGGCATCAGACTAAACGAGGAACCATTACCATCCTTACCAATCCAACCAATTCAAGCAACAACAACCAGCAACAAAGAGGACCTATCAACCAACCCTTCCAACGGCACCCAAGGCCATCGTTCAACCATAACGGTCGGGAACCAGTCAACAACGCGAATGGGCGTCTACGCAACAACAACAACAATAATAACAAGGAGGGCTCACGGGAACAAGAACAAGGCACCCAAGGAGTTCCTCCTCTCTGGATCCGCACAAGCCGTGGAGTGCCAGCTGTGGAAAGAATCATGGCAACCGTCCTCCTCCAGGCAAGGAGTGTGTTTCAAGATGTGGCAAGCTCGGCCACTATGAAGGATTGCAAAAGTAATGGAAGGTCGTCAAGTCAAAACTCCAAGGGCAACACCAAGGACGGGTCTTTACCCTCAACGCGAAGATGCCGCAAGATCCAACGACCTCATCGAAGGTAAGTGCAAATTAAATGGTAGAACCTTAACTGTGCTATATGACTCTGGTGCTACTTATTCTTTATCTTGACATGCTCCTCAGTCTCTAAATTTGAAAGTTTCTAAGCTTCTTTTGACCTTATTGTTTCTACTCCTACAAATCGCCTGTACATACTTGCAACTGTTTTTAAATTGTCATCTCCTGAAAATAGATCCTTTGTCATAGATTTAATTTGTTTACCCTCGAAAGACATAGGAATAATCCTTGGCATGGATTGGCTTTATGCTAACCATGTGTTGTTAGATTTTATACAAAATCTCTTATTTTCGTCATCCCAGTAGATTAGTCAAACCTTGAAGCTTTATGTAAATTCCGTAGATGTCTTCTGTAGTGGGGAGAAAACAAAGGGATATGTCCTTCTAGCCGCTAACGAGGTAGACTTTGCGCAGAACATAGACGATATCCCAGTGGTAAGAGAGTATCCAGGAGGTATTTCTGAGGATATCCAAGATTCCCTCCGGAAAGGGAAGTGGAGTTCTCCATCGAGTTGGTTCAGAGACGGACCTATCTCCATAGCCCAGTATAGGATGTCACCCTTGGAGCTAAAAAGTTAAAAACCCAATTGGAGGAGTTGTTAGAAAGTTTTATTGAGACCTAGTGCTTCACCGATGGGAACCCGATTTTGTTTGTTAAGAAAAGGATGGGAGCATGAGGTTGTGCATAGATTATAGGCAATTGAATTGTGTTGGCAGAGTTGAAATAAGTACCCTTTGCCTAGGATCGATGATCTCATGGACAAGTTGAAAGGAGCGGTGGTATTCTCCAAGATTGATTTAAGGATACCACAGATTAGAGTGAGAGATGAGGATATACCCAAAACCGCCTTAGGACACGGTTCCAGACACTTTGAGTTCGCCGTGATGTCCTTTGGATTGACAAATGCACCTCCGTGTTCATGGACTACATGAATAGGATCTTTAGACCCTATTTAGATAAGTTCATGGTAGTTTTCATAGATGATATACTCATCTCTTCGAAGACTCACGAGGAGCATGAAAGTCACCTAAGCATTTTAGAGGTGTTAAAGGAGAAGAAGTTATATGCTAAGCTCTCTAAGTGTGATTCTGGTTGGAGGAAGTGAAGTTTTTGGGACATGTAGTATCGAAAGGAGGTATAGCTATTGACCCTAGTAAAATAGAAGCCGTGATGAATTGGGATAGACCACCAGGTATCGGAAATACGGAGCTTTTGGATTAGCAGGCTATTACCAAAGGTTTATTAAAGGATTTTCCAGATTTCCTTTCCCTAACCAAGCTGACTGGGAGAACACCCCGTTTTCATGGAATCTCGATTGCGAAAGAGCTTCCAAGAATTAAAAGAAAGGTTGACCTGAACCCAGTTTTGGTTTTACAGACCCCAATGTACCCTTCGAGGTATATTGTGATGCTTGAGGGAAAGGGATTAGGCTGTGTGTTGATGCAAAATAGGCAAGTGGTAGCCTATGCGTCTAGACAACTCAAGCCACATAAGGTTAACTACCCTACCATGACCTAGAGTTAGCCGCCATAGTGTTTGCCTTAAAGATTTGGAGGTATCACTTGTATGGAATAAGGTTTGAAGTTTTCTCTGATCACAAGAGTCTTAAGCATTTCTTTGATCAAAAGGAGTTAAACATGAGGCAAAGAAGGTGGATGGAGTTCTTAAAGGACTATGATTTCGGCTTAAGTTACCACCAGGCAAGGCCAATGTGGTCGCCGATGCCTTGAGTCGAAAATCATTACGCTTATCTCATATGATGGTCAAGGAAGTTAAGCTGATAGAGAGTTTAAGGGACATGAATTGGGGATGTCAATATTGGAAAAGAGTGTAAAGATGTGCATCTTACGGTAACAAGTAGGTTTAAACGAGGGTTGTGATGGCACAAGTAGAAAATGAGAATTTCGAAACCCTTGGGCGTTGAGGCTGGAAAGCTTAAAGGTTTTGAGCAAGGGACAGATGGCCTGTGGAGGTTTGAAGGGCGGATTTGTGTCCGCAAGATGGTGACCTCCAAGAAAAGTATCTTGGAGGAGGCCCATAAAAGCCACTTCACCATCCACCTGGCCACCAAGATGTACAAGATTTAAAAAGATGTTTTGGTGGCCCGGATTGAAAAAGGATGTAGTAGCCTGGGTTAGTAAGTGCTATCTCAAAAGGTGAAGATTGAGCACCAAAAGCCTTCAGGAATGTTGCAACCTTTACCTATCCCGAATGGAAGTGGGATAGTGTATCCATGGATTTTGTGACAAGCCTACCTAGAACCCAAGCCGGCCATGATGCTATTTGGGTAATAGTGGACAGGTTGACCAACGGCCCATTCCTACCCATCAAGATAACCTTTTCCCTAGATAAGTTGGCCCAAGTTGTATATCCAAGAGATAGTGAGGTTACATGGAGTTCCATCGACGATAATCTCGAATAGAATCCACGGTTTACGTCGTGTTTTGGGAGCCTTTCAAAAGGCATTTGGTTGAAACTGTGTTTAAGCACGGCTTACCACCTAAACGGATGGACAATTGGAAAGAACTATCCAAACATTGGAAGATATGCTAAGGGCATGTGTTTTGGATAGAAAGGGAGTTGGGATAAGTACCTAGGCGCTTCTGAGTTCGCATATAACAACGTTATCATGCGATCTCGTATGGCAGGTACGAAGCCTTGTATGGAAGGAAGTGCCAGTCGCCTTTGTGTTGGCATGATCCAGGAACAAACGTTTTGGGATGTAGTGAGGGAAACCAGGAGCAAATAAGGATGATCAAGGATAGAATCTTGACTGCTCAAAGCGGACAAAAGAGCTATGCGGACAAGCGGCGCAAATTGGAATTTCAAGAAGGCGAGCATGTTTTCTTGAGGATTACCCCTACTCCAGGAATAAGTAGAGCCATGAAAGTTAAGAAATTGAGTCCAGAATTTCTGTTTTTGAAATCCTTCGAGAGTCGGGATATGCCTAAATAGCCCTACCTCCAAATCTATCAAATCTTCATGACGTCTTTCACGTCTCCAAGCTAAGAAAATATAAATCCGATCCTAGCCATGTGTTAAGCCAGAGCATGTCCAGTTAAGGGAGACCTAACTTGTATTGCCACCAACAAGGGTCGTGGACGTGGTGTGAGAGCGTGAGGAACAAGTCTGTTCCTTTGGTGAAAGTCGCGTGGGGACGAGACAAGACGGAGGAATACACATGGGAATTGGAATCCGAATGCGGACGAAGTATCAGAGCTTTTCTAAGGTAACGAATTTCAGGACGAAATTCTTTTAAGGAGGGAAGTAATGTAACGCCCAAGATGTAAATTAGACAATGACCGAAATGCCTGAGGTCATTCCCGAATTAAAGGGAAGTCAACAGGCAACCCAATGGGTCAACTCGATGTTTGAAGGGGATTGTACCTGTTATGTTTGATATCAAGGTGAAAATCTCGTTTTCTAAACTTTCGGCTCAAAATGACCAAAATACCCTGCTATGTTTACACGGGTAAAAGGTGCCGTTTGAGCCCGAAATTTCAGAAAGTTTAGAATGATGTTTTGAGCAATATTTGATGTTTAGTCGGGCAGGGTTCAGGTCCCAGGTTTAGCACAAATTACCATTTTGCCCCTAGAACGTGTCCAGTGAGCCTAATGGCAATTAAGTAAACCTAAGCAATATTAGGCTCTAATCGAAGATTAATTTATTTTGATAATTAATCCAGAGTCAAAATAATTTATTAAGGTTAATTAGAACCTAAGATTTCTTAGTTAAACTCTAAATTGCATTCTTAATTCAAGATTCCTAGTCATGGAATCTTGAATAGTGTTTTCTCTCTAAAATTCCTTAAATTAAGGAATTGTGCCATCTTCATTTGACCAAAAGAATTATTTTAAATTACTAATCTAGTATGACCTAATCAAGTCTTGAACAACCTTAATTACCCAATTACCTCACCTAAACACTTTCTTACAATTCCTAACCAAAACCTAATCAAAGAAACACTTAAACACATCATAAACCACAATTACATGAACAAATATTTCTCCCCCTTGGCCAGAATCTGGCCGAAATGCTTGGCCCCATGGAGTGCCACATGTTGCTTGATTTATCACTCAAAGAGCCATGCCTTGCCCATACTTTGCCATGCTTCACCATGCTTGAACCCATACTCAAAGCCATACCTTGTAAGAGATATTTCTTCTCTCCTCCCTTGGCCGTCGGCCTTCTTCCTCTTGGCAGCCTCATTGTTGCAAAATTTTCTATAAATACCAAGCTTGGAAGAACTTGGTTACACCTTAGAAGCTTTGCCAAGTTTAGTTCTCTTGCTTTTCCTTGCAATTTCTCTCTAAGTTCTCTTCATCTTCTTCATCTTCTTCCACCTCTCAAAGAACCTTGCCACCACCACAAACCACCACAAACAACCATAAACCACACTACCTCACCTTAAATCATCCTCAAACACTTAAATTTTTCATTCCCAAGCTTAGAAACTCAAGGACAAATCATCTCCTTTGAGTTCCCCTTTGGCCAAAATACTTCATCACACAAAGAGGAGATTTTGTCTTCTCAACTCTTCAAGAATCAAGCTTTCTTTCTTCCATTCAAAGACTTCCTTAGGTAGGGGTTGTTTTGAAAGTTTTCACTTGTTTTCCTTAATGAAAGTTCTAGTTTTCTCTTGGATCAAACTCTTTTCTTTCTTTTCTTTTCATTTGGCCAAGAGGCCATTTTATGAAAATAACATGAGCTTGATGATAAGGTTTCAAGATAATGACTTGTTGTTGTCATGTGAGAAACCTCTAAAGCTTGAAACAACTTGGTCTTGGACCATACATGCTTGTGTTTCTTTCCTTTCCTTGGTTTCATTTCGGTTCCTTTTCCTTTTCTTCTTAAATGGTTCGATTTCTTCTTCCTTTCCCTTTGAAAGATTTAGTTTCCATGCTTTGGTTTGAACAAGTTTGCTAAAAATGTAAAGTAGGCCACAAAAGTTTTAAAGAAAATTAATCCTAAGTTTTCAAAGAGCTCTAAGCTTACCCTTGCCAACCTTAAAGTTGGTCGGTCGTCTAAGAGTTTTACTCTAGATTGAAGCCCATGAGCAATAAAATAAAGAATATGACTTAGTTCTTGTAGTTTTGTTTAGACAAAGTGTTGAACTTTGTGTTCATTTTCTTAAGCTTGATGATGAAGTTCAAACCTTAAGCCTTCTTTGAAGTCTAGGTGCTAAGAACTCTAAAGCTTGCCTTATGATACATAATGGGTTGAGGTTTGTTCCTTCAAAGTCTTGCAAAGAGCTCTAGTTAAGATCTAAAATATAAGATGCATTCATGTTTACTTTATGCCTTGCATAGCATGTTTACTTTGATGTCATCACTAATTTCTCAAGACTAATGAATTGGACTTGCACAATCATGTTTAAATTCAAGCTTGCATTTCATGTTTATATTCAAGTCACCACTTAATCCTTAAAGATAATAAAAAGGTGCATCTCATGTTTATTTTATGTCTTCACTTTACTTTCTAATGAAGAATAAAAATGAGTGCATAGCATGTTTAAGTTTATGTCATCACTTTAATATCTAGAGCTCAAAGACTTGCCCAAGTATCCTATGTAAGGTTTTAAGAAAATGTTGGCATTCTTAAAGAAGCCATTTGGCCTTGTGGTGATGATGATGGACTTAGTGAGTTCCTCTAATCACAAGTGTCCATAGTTCATGTTTTATAATTTTTCTAAGCTTAGGAGCACCTAAGCAACATATGAATGAAATCATATCTTTAAATATTTATGAACAAGTTAATTTAGCTACTGACCTCATGTGTAATTGCATGATTTTAATGCAAGGACTTCAGTTCTAAAAGAGTTTTGAATTCCTAAAATGATTCCAAGAGAAACTAGCAACTTGTGTGCATTTTAATTCATGAAACTATGTGATTTTTGGGCTTTACATTTGGTTCTGTAATCCATGTTTGGCCACTGTATAAATCTGTTTTATGGTGAGGAAATGTGTAAAATTATGTTTGAGTGAAGTAAGGAACGTTTAGAGGAGTTAGAGAAATAAGTAACTTAAAAGGATAGAGAATGAGAATTCTAGAACACTTTGAATGCACTAAATGCAAATCTGTTTCAGCATGATTAATTCAAGTATAAATGGTTCATAATCAGTAAGACATGTATAAAATCCCTTCATAAATGATTAGGTATTAATCACAAAGCTTAAGGTTGTGTAAGAACTTAAAATGGAAATTCTAGCACCCTTAGACATGGCAAAACATAATTCTGTCCAGCATAGCTAAATTGAGGAAAAGTGACTTATAACTTAGTGAACATGAATAGGATCCCTCATAATTGGTTTAGGAATTGATTATGAAGCCATAGGCAAAGACGGATCTTAAAAAGGGTCACGAACGGGAATTCTAAGCCGTAAGCATATGATTTTCTACCATTACATGACAAGTGCTGATTGGAATTTTAGTAAGTTCAAATATTAGAGAAAAGTTTAAGTGTTAACCTCTTGAGGGTGATAAAGATGTAATACGGGTATTTGAATGATTAGAATACAAGTTTAAGACCAGAAAGGGTCAAACATAAAATACTATAAGATAGGTGACCGAGTGAGCATATTTATGATGATGAACCTAGAGCATGTTTATGATGATGTGATTATGTTAAGTTCCTTGAGCATAAAACCTTATGTAAATGATTGATATGTTGATATGATGAAGTGTTCTGCTTACATATTTAATGCATGAGGTTTTTAACATGAATGAGATTGAGGAATATGCTCATGTGAACTAGAAAGTTATTGATTTGAGAAAGTTTCATAAAGAATGATATATGTGATTGAGATTATGTGGCAGACTCAAATTTGAGGAAATTTGGAAATGTAGGTGTTATGTGCTAAATTTCCGTCAAATTTGAGGGACTTAAGAAAGTTTTTGAGAAATATGATGTTTAAGGTGACACACGAGCGTACTCCTCCTGCTAGGAATCAGAGAAGGTTAAAGCGTAAGGGCATGACATTAGTCTTCCAAAGCGGACAAAGCTAAAGCTGGTCTTAACCAAGTCGATGCGTTCGGAAGAAGGAAAAATTCCCATGATGGGTGATCCTTAGGCCCCTACCTCTACTGGGAGTTGGGATTATTATGATGATTATGATTATGTTTATGATTCGCTTATCAAGATGATAAGTAAGAACTAGTGACGACTAGTTAAGGTATGAGCTCATAGCCTAGTTAAAGGGTGCGTTACTATTATGATTGGTGTCACAAGAATGAGAAAGAAAGAACAATGTTCAAAGAGAAGTCTTGCCATTATATGTTGATTGATATTGTTGGGCTTCTTTAAGTATTGTCATGCATCCATGAATTATTATGGTGCATACATGCATTAAGATTCATGATAAAAGACATGGACCTTGGATAATTATCTTTGAAAAATCTCATAATGAACTCTTGCATGTTTAACCTTTTTATAATAAATCCAAGGTTCCTGGGGCGTAAACGATGACACTAAATAGAGGATTCCTTCCTGAGATTCTTTAGCAAGATTCTCACGCCTCTCCTTTTTCTTTTCCGTTACGTCTTCAGATTTGAATAGCGGTGTTCGTGATTTTTGTTGATGCACAGGATGGGAGCTGCACTACGATCTGGATCACCAATAGTCATTGGAGGGTTGCTGTGCTATACGCATTTTTGCATACATGGGACGCCAATTTTCCTTTCCGTCTCCAGCTTCAGGATTCACTTCAAACTTCCCTTTTGGCGACGACATGATTTTTGGAGGACAAACCAGGTGATGAGTAGATCATCGCGCCTGTACAGGCATCTTCGACGGTATGAGGTTACCCGGAGTCATGCCTAACAGAGATGTTCGAAGGCTGACCTTCTAGAGGATACCCCTTTCTCATCATTCTCGGATGTTATTCCCTGTATTACCTATGGACATCGGGATGGGTGGCGAGACGTGACCCAGCGGAGGTGGCATAAACGTGCTGGAGATGCGCCCACACTGTGAGGCCATGCTCGCCCATCCTTCCGTCTTCATGCATCCGAGGAGCTTGCCCAGTTCATTGGGTATGTGCCACCGAGGGACAAGGAGGAGCATCATCCATAGTTAGGGGAGGGAATTGTTCTAGCTTGGGAGTATCTTTTGGGGTTGTTTCATGTATTCGTTGTTATGTTTCTTATTTCTGTTATTGTACTAGCTCTGTCCACTAGTATGGGTAAGACTTTATGCTTGTTTTATATTTCCATGGTTATGTACTAAACGATTATGACTAATGTGATGATGAATGTCTTTATTAAGTGATGTGTTCTTAATGCTTATGTTCCGTGTGATTTATTTATTCTTCCGCTTCACGTTACATTTATGTTACACGCAAAGGCTCGCATTTTGTTTTACATGTTTCATTTCAAAAAAAAAATTTTCCTATTATTTTCCGGGCTAGTTAATTTGTAAATGATTTAAAGGAAGTAATAACTAATAATTATCTTGAATACGTCCTAGGCGTATTGGGTTAAATATTAGGATGTTACATTCCATTTGTCTTGAATGTTATACATTATCTATTTATAGTGAATTAGCAATCTTCAAGTGTTAAAAATTTGAGAGTGAAATTTTAAGGAAAAACTAATTCCACGTCGTACCCAATTAAACCAATATTACCCAAAAAATTAATTCTAAGTATGAAACTTTTGTTTCCGCTATTTCTAACCTTATTTCATGTTTTCCTAATTTTGGTCACCTCTGGAGCCCAAATCTAGTGTTTAGAACTTCCCAAACGAGCCATGGTGCCCCTAAGGTTACTATTCACCTTCGGACCAAAATTTTTTTTTTTCCAGGTAGTTGGGCCACACCAGTGATTAGGCTAAATTTTTGAAATTACAACTAACAAAGGTCAATTTAATTTTAAATAATTTTTTAGGTGTTGTAACTAGTAGAGGTTCGATACAAGATCGAGATTCAGTGACGGTACGTCGCATTATATTTTTAGGTAGACGTATAAGGTCAGAAGTAAATAGATAAAAAATCAAGTGAAAATGGACCATGTTCAAAGAGTGTTTATGGTCGTATGTTTGTAACTTTAGGTTTACTTCTTTCATGCATGCATGTACGTGTACATGATTATGTTGTCTCTTTCATGCATGCATGTACTTACAGTTCCATTTTTATTCTTTCATGCATGCATGTGGCCTAAGTGTTATGTTTATTTATTTCCATGCTTGCATGCCCAGCGTGAAAAGTATATTTTAATGCAAAACCATTATTCATGCATATATGTAACTAACTTAATGCATTCATGATAAAAACCATATTTAAAATGAAATGTCCACTTGCTATTAACATTTTATAAAAACACTAAAATTGGGACTGCATTGTGGCATGTACACCTTTTCTATAATAAACCAAGTGGGTTGAAGCTGTTCAATGATGACACCAAGTATGTTTTACTATTCCTGAGATTCATTGGGACTCACCTTTAAAGCTCCATGTACGTCTACATAGAGATAGACGTCCTGGCAGTTGATGTTTGAGTGCGTATCAACATGGGTAACTGCTGGAGACATTGTTAGGATTATTATTAGATATTTAACACTCATCTCTCTTGACATATGACTATCATTTGGTTAGATTAGGCTACCATGTTAAAACCCATGTGGCCATTTGACATGTTTATCCGAGCTAGGCTTTTATTACTATGTACCTTTTCCGACTTGTAGTAGATGGTTAATTGTCATGTTTCAGCTTGGAACTATTATATATATATATATATATATATATATATATATGTGGATATCTTGTAAATTTTGTGACTCCTATGCTAGATTATATATTAAATTAATGTATTTCATGTGATGGGTCTAAGATTATGTCGATATTTGATGATAATATTATGTTGTATGTCTGTAAGGCTATGTTATATGTAACGCCCAGGAATTTCTCTTTAGAGTACAAATGGGAAATAGGCTAATCCATTTCCCGAATTAAAGAGTAGTCAACCGGGCAATCATCGAATAGGTCAACTCGAATGTTGAAGGGGATTATAATATATGTTTGATATTCAAGAGGTGAAAATTTGATTTTTCGAACTTTTGGCACAAAATGACCAAAAAATACCATGTCACGTTTTCGGTAAAGGTGTAGAATTAGAGCTTGGAACTTTTCCAAAGGTTTAGAATAAATGTTTATCTGAGTGGTTTATGATGGTTAGTAACCCGGAAGGTAGAGCATTTTAGTGCAAAATTACCATTTTGCCCCTAGAACGCAAAATGTACATTGAGCCTAATGATGTAATTAACCAAACCTAAGTAATATTAGGCTCTAATCGAAGATTAATTAATTTCAATAATTAATCTAGAGTCAAAATAATTTATTAAAGTTAATTAGAACCTAAGATTGCTTAGTTAAACTCTAATCTCATTCTTTGATTCAAGATTCCTAGTCATGGAATCTTGAATGGTGAGACCTTCTCTCCAATTCCTTAAAATGAGGAATTGTGTCTATGATTTAATTTGACTAGGAAATGGTTTTTAATTAAGATCTTAGCAAGATCACCCCTAAATAAAGTCTTGACAACCTTAATTGACCATTACCTAATTCTAAACATTTTCTTACAAACTCCTAATCAAAACCTTAATCAAAGAAACATCTAAACGCATTCATTAAACCACAATTACATGAACAAATTTATTTTCCTCCCTTAGATTGCGAAGATGGCCGAATACATCCCCATTGTTTTGTGTCACATGTGATTTTATTTCACTCAAAGAACCATGCACTAAAGCTTATACTTTAGACCATACTTTGAAGCCATGCCTCACCATGCCCTGCCCATACTCACAACCATACCAATCAAAGAGATATTTCTTCCATTTCCTCCCTCTCAAAAGGTAACCTTCCCTTTGTAGTCCCATTTTTCAATTTTCTATAAATACAAGCCTTTAGTAAGCTTATTCACCTTAGATCATTGCCAAGTTTTAAGCTTTCTTACAATTTCTCTCTTTTACCTCTCAAATTTTCTTCATCTTGTTCTTCCTTACCGCATAAAGAATCTTCCCACCACCACAAACAACCTTGAACCACCGTTAGTACCTTGAACAACCTCTTCAAACACCAAACTTTTCTATTCCAAGCGCTTACATCTTCAAGAAAAATTCATCTTCCTTAAGTTCCTCGCTCAAATTCTCATCATCATCTAAGAGAAGATTTTGTCTTCTCATTTCCTAGAAGAATCAAGCTTTCTTTCATCTCTTTCAAAGGCTTCATTTGGTAGGGGTTTATTTTCAAAGTTTTACTTGCTTTCTTTAAGAGAAGTTCTAGTTTCCTCTTGGTTCAAAGCTCTTCTTTTTCGTATTTTCTCATTTTCGGCCTGGAGCATTTTTATGTGAAAATCTTTAGCTTGATGATGAGGTTTCAAGGATAATGGTCTTGTGATGCCATGTGAGAAAACTCTTAAAGCTTGAAAACTTGACCTAGGTGCATAACTTAATATTTAACCCAACACGCCTAGGACGTATTAGATTAATTATTAGTTATTACTTCCTTTAAACTTGATTTGTAAAATTACTTAGCGGAAATACGGGTAAATTTTTTTTTTTGAAATGGAATATGTAAAACAAAATGCGTGCCATCGCGTAAACATGAACGAAACGTAAAGTGGAAAAGCAAATATTAAAATCATGCAATATAAAGTAAGCAAGAACACTTCGATTATAAAAACATTCATCATAATATTAATCACCATAGTTAGTGCTATGACTGGAATAATAACATAAAGTCATACCCATGAGAATGGGCGGAGCTTGCGTATGAAACATAAAATTTTGGAAAAGAAACAGAGACATAACCAAGGTACGTACATGGAAACTTCCAAAAGATCAATCCCAAGCTATGACTACCACTTCTCTCGTACTATTGATGACGCTGCTCCTCATTCCCTCGAAGGTACGTACCCGATGCTCTGTGCCAGCTCCTTAGATGTGTGATGAGAAGGTGGAACGACATGAGCCTCAACGTGGGCGCATCTTCTCAGCGTGAAGCTACCTCGGCTACGTCACGGTCTCCTAAAGCATCCCCACCTCCAAATGTCCATGGGAACTGTGGGTAGACCCAACAAAAAAGGGATGCATAGGGGGATCCTCAAACGGGTCGTCTCTCAACGCCTCGCGCGGGACGTACTCGGGTAGCCTGACAGATCGAAGACGATGGTCGGGACTGGCGGTCTCTCGTACGGGGTTGGCGATCCTCTGAAGATCAAGTCATCTCACCGTAGGAGAAGTCGGAGTGAAGCGAAAGTTAAAGGGAATACGATGGGCGTCCCATGTATGCAAAATACGCACGGCACAAATGACCCTCAAAATGGTAAGGCTGATGATTCTGAAGTCGTAGTGCACCTCCACACGGGCGTGTTTCAACAAAATCACGAACGACGCCATTGGAATTTGAAGACGTAACGGAAAAAGAAGATAGAGGGAGTGAGAATCTTGCTAAAGAATCTCGATAGGGAAACCTCTCTATCCTAGTGTCATCGTTTACGTCCCCAGGAACCTTGGGTTTATCTAAAAGGTTTAACATGCAAAGGTTCATTATGAGGTTTCCATAAAAGTAATTATCCAAGGTCAGTGTCTTTTATGATGAATCTTAATGCATGTATGCAGCATAGCAAAACATGAATGCATGGCAATGCTTTATGCAAGCAAACCAATAAAACATGTCATCAATAACTAATCATCATATAAGTGGCATGTACTTTCTCATAATCAACTTTCTCTTTCATAAGCATAATGCTTCACATCTTTTCGTTTCTCAAACTTGTGACATCATGGTATGTAAAAATAGTAAACCCCTGATACTAGGCTATGACTCATACCTTAACTAGTCGTCACTAGTTCTTACTTATCCTCTTGATAAGTGAATCATAATCATAAAAATAATAATCTCGACTCCAAGAGTCGCAGAGGACCTAAGGAATCACCCATCATGGGACTTTCTTCCTTCTCCAAAATGCATCAACTGGTTAAGACTAGTGACTTTGTCGCTTTGGTAGGCTGATGTCGATGCCCTCAGCGGTTTCCTTCTCTTCATCATCAGGAGAAGTACGTCTCGGTCTCAAATGCATCATTTAGTTAAGCCTAGTGACATTGTCAACTTATATGGCTCCACAACCATACACCAGCGAGTTTCCTTTCTCCTGTAAGGAGAAATGCATCTCAACATGTCACATATAAATCTTTCTCAAAACTTTCTCAGTCCCTCAAATTAAAGGAAATTTTAGGAGCATAATGACTACACTAGGAATTTCCTCAATTTCATAAGCACATAACTCAAATCACACATGTTCTTCTTCATGGAACTTCTTAATCAAATAAATCTCTTAATCATAAGAGCATCCCTCCTAACTCATTCATATTTCACATTCTCATGCATCTCAAGCATAGGCATCCACATCATCACAACAACATGTCACAAATACACATATAGTCTCATGTTCATGGTATTAACATATTCACATCATCATGAGTACTCCGCTCGGTCTTATTCTTCACATCACACCTTCTATCTCATGGTGTTTTATGCTTTGGCCCTTGTGGGTCTTAAACTTATGTTCTAATGATTCTAACTTTCATTATGGATCTTTATTACACCTAAGGGATCATTCCTATAATTTCCTCTAATATTTATGCCTACTACATAACCAAATAGCATTTCATTCTTTGGGCAGAATTTTATCATATGATTACAAGATCTAGGAATTGAACCTTGACCCTTTCTAAGTTCGTCTTCGCCTAAAGCTCTATAATCAACTCCTAAACCAATTATGGGATTCCTACACATATCCACTAATTATAAACCATTATTCTTAAGTCCAATTATGTTGAAACAGAATTACAATTTGTGCATCTAAGTGTTCTAGAATTCACATTTTAAGTCCTTTTTAGTTACTTGTTCTTTCTTAACTTCCCTAAATCGTTCCTTGCTTCACTCAAACATAATTTTACACATTTTAACACCATAAAACAGAATTTATACAGTGGCCAATTGCACAAGGCAGAAACAGAAATACATGCATCATATAATCACATAATTCATGATTTAAATGCATATAAGTTGCTAGTTTCTCTTGGAATCATTTTAGAACTCAAAACTCTTTTAGAAACCAATTAATCTCATTAAAATCATTAAAAATGGGTAGGGTCAGTAGCTAAATTATTTAGCTCAAAGAATAGATTTAAAACATAAAACTTTGTTCATAAAGTTCTTTAAGTACACCTAAGCTTAGAAAAATTCCAAGACATAGACTATGGGCACTTATGATTAGATGAACTCATCCAAGTCCATCATCATCATCACAAGGCCAAAATGGCATTCTTGAAAGCCTCCATTTCTAAAACTTTATGTAAGATACTTGGGCAAGTCTTTAAGCTCTAAAGTATTTAAGTGATGGCATAAACTTAAACATGCTATGCACTTATTTTACTCTTCATTAGAAAATAAAGTGAGAGCATAAAATAAATATGAGATGCAACCTCATTATTATCTTTAAAGATTAAGTGATGACTTGAAATATAAACATGAAATGCAAGCTTGGAAATTTAAACATGATAATGCAAGTTCATTTAGTTATTCTTGAGAGCTTAGTGATGGCATCAAAATAAACATGCTATGCAAGGCATAAACATAAACATGTATGCAACTCATTTTATCTTAACTCGATGTGTATCTTAACAACATAAAGTGAGCTTTAGAGTTCTTAGCACCAAGTCTTCAAAGAAGCCTTGGTTTTGAACTTCATCATCAAGCTCAAGAAATAGACACAAAACTCAACACTTGTCTAAACAAACATACAAAGAACTAAGTCATATTCTTTATTTTATTGCTCATGGGCTTCAATCTAGAGTAAACTCTTAGAAATAGCCGACCAACTTTAAGGTTGGCAAGGGTAAGCTTAGAGCTCTTTGAAAACATATGATTAATTTTCTTAACAAAACTTTTGTGATCTACTTAACATTTTAGCAAACTTTGTTCAAATAAAGGCAAAGGGAACCGAACCCATAAAAGGAAAAATGAAGAGAAAACCGAAACCTTTGAGGAGGAAAAGAAAGGAAAACTAAAAGCATAAGCAAGAAAAAAGAAAGAAACTACAAGCATGTATGGTCCAAGACCAAGTTTTTCAAGCTTTAGAGGTTTCTCACATGGCATCACAAGACCATTATCTTGAAACCTCATCATCAAGCTAAATTTTATCAACAAAGGCCTAAGCCGAAATGAAGAAAGGAAAAGGAAAGCTTTGAACCTAAGAGAAAACTAGAACTTTCTTAAAGGAAGTAAAAACTTTGAAACAAAACCCCTACCTAAGGAAGTCTTTGAAAAGGATGAAAGAAAGCTCTATTTCTTGAGAGGAAAGAGAAAGAAATCCTCTTGGAAACTTAATGAAGAACGGCCAGAGGAGGAGAGAAGAAAGCTCTTTGTATTTGGGAAGAAAGCTTGAAGTTTGCTCGAGTGTGTAAAGGATTCTAAGGGCTTTCAAGCTAGTGTATTTATAGAAGATTGAGAGCTAGTGGACGGCCTTAGAAAAGGAGAGTGCCCAACGGCCTCTTGATCATTTGCGAGAGGAAAATATCTCTTGATTGGTATGGTTTGAGTATGGGCAAGGCATGGTGAGATATGGCTTCAAGTATGGCCTAGGCATGGCTCTTTGAGTGAGAATTAAAACAACATGTGACACTTTTTAAGGGTATGCATTTGGCCAAGTTCCAGCAAAGGGGGAGGAGAAATTGTTCATGTAATTGTGGTTTAGTGATGTGTTTAGGTGTTTCTTTGATTAAGGTTTTGATTAGGAGTTTGTAAGAAAGTGTTTAGGTGAGGTAATGGCTAATTAAGGTTGTCAAGACTTGATTAGGGGGGTGATCTAGCTAGATTAACAATTTAAAATCATTCTTTTAATCAAATGAGGTATGGGCACAATTCCTTAATTTAAGGAATTAAGAGAAAAATACTATTCAAGATTCCATGACTAGGAATCTTGAATTAAAGAATGTAATTAGAGTTTAACTAAGCAATCTTAGGTTCTAATTAACCTTAATAAATTATTTTGACTCTAGATTAATTATCAAAAATAAATTAATCTTCGATTAGAGCCTAATATTGCTTAGGTTTGCTAATTACGTCATTAACTCACTGTACATATCCTAGGGGCAAAATGGTAATTTTGCACTAAAAGCTACCAGGGACCTACAGGCAGGACTAAACATCAAAAACCACTCATAAACATCATTCCAAACTTCCTGAAAAAGTTTCGAGGCTCAAACGGCACCTTTACCGTAAACACCACTCAGGGGTATTTTGGTCATTTTGAGCCAAAAGTTCAGAAAACGAGATTTTCTGGATATCAAACATAATAGTTATAATCCCCTTCAAATATTGAGTTAACCCATTTAACTAGGTAAAGCTCCTCGAATTCTGGGTAAAATGACCTCAGGGGCATTTTGGTCATTTACACTTAAAGGAAAATGAGAGGCGTACACTTGGGCAGTTTATGATTTCGGTTTCCTTTTCTTTTCCTTAGATTTCGATTCTAGTTTCCTTTTCCCCAATTCTATGATTTCAGTTTTCATTCCTTTATTTGTACAAAGTTTGATAAAAATGTTAAGTAGCTCGCTAATGGTTTTGTTTAAGAAAATTAATCATATGTTTCAAAGAGCTCTAAGCTTACCCTTGCTAACTTTAAAGTTGGTCAGCCATTTTAGAATTTACTCTAGATTGAAGCCCATGAGAAATAAAATGAAGAATATGAGATAGTTCTCTTTATGTTTGCCTTGATAAGTGTTGATGTTTCTAGTCCATTTTCTTGACTTGATGATGATGTTCAAACCATAAGACTTCTTTGAACACTTGGTGCTAAGAACTACTAAAGTTAACTTATATTGTTAGATACATGTTGGGTTAAGGCTATTGATATTCCTTAAAGTCTTGTATGAGCTCTAGTTAAGGATAAATCAGTCATTCATGTTTAAGTTTATGCATTGCATATCATGTTTACTTTGATGCCATCACTAAGCTCTAAGAATAAATAAATGAACTTGCATTTCATGTTTAAATTTCCAAGCTTGCACTTCATGTTTATTTTCAAGTTATCACTTAATCTTTAAAGATAATAATGAAGTTGCGTCTCATATTTATTTTATGCTCTCACTTTATTTTATAATGAAGAATATAACAAAGTGCATAGCATGTTTATGTTTATATCATCAGCTAAATATTATAGAGCTCAAAGACTTGCCCAAGTATCACAAGTAAAATTTTAGAAAATGGAAGCATTCCATGAATGTCATTTCGGCCTTGTGATAATAATGATGGACTTGATATGAGTTCATCTAATCATAAGTGCCTATAGCCTATGTCTTGAAATTTTTCTAAGCTTAGGTGAACTTAAAGAATATTATGAACAAGATTTTATGTTTTAAATCTATTTCATGAACAAAATAATTTAGCTACTGACCTCACCTATATTTATATGATTTTAATGAGATGAATTGGTTTCTTAAAAAGAGTTTTGAGTTCCTAAAATTATTCAAGAGAAAACTACAACTTATATGCATTTAAATCATGAAATTATGTGATTATGTGAGCTATACTTTCGGACCTGCCTGATTGTTTGGCCACTGTATTAATTCTATTTTATGGAGTTAAGATGTGTAAAATTATGTTTGAGTGAGGCAAGGAATGATTTAGGGAAGTTAGGAAAGAATAAGTAACTAGAAAGGACTTAAAATGAGAATTCTAGAACACTTAGATACAAATTGTAAATTCTATTCTAGCATAATTGAACTTAAGGAAAATGGTTTATAATTAGTGGATATGTGTAGGAATCCATATTAATTGGTTTAGGAATTGAATATAGAGCCTTAGGCGAAGACGGAACTTACAAAGGGTTAAGAGGTAGAATCTAGTTAAAACCCCGTAATTGAATTATCCTATCATTGCTTTATTTATGCAATGTTGTTGGAAGAGTTAGTGAGCATAAATATTAGAGAATTACAAGTAATGATCCTTTAGGT